>JARKIA010000114.1:0-546878 GCA_029289565.1 Mycena galericulata | reverse complement strand
AACCTAACCTAACCTAACCTAACCTAACCTAACCTAACCTAACCTAACCTAACCTAACCTAACCTAACCTAACCTAACCTAACCTAACCTAACCTAACCTAACCTAACCTAACCTAGTGGTGGCTTGGACGGCATACGATCCATGCTTCCACCGTAAGGCTGATGAATCCTAATTGCAGCCGTCGCTTGAACATGCAACGGAATGAGCGCCGCAGAAAATGAAGAAGCATCAGATGGAAGTTCGATCGAGGAATTGATAGAGAAACTCGCCACGGTCGTGTTACCCACGGAGGGATACATATGGATACTGGTCAGGGAAATAGGTGCGGCCTGGTGGCGTAAGGATCACACCCGTTCCTCTTTCGGGTGGTGCGTACTCCCGTTCGATTCGGGGCCAGGCATATAAATGTCGGATCCGTACTTTTTTCGTTTTGTTGCAAGATTCGCCTTTCTCGAGGTGCACGTCCTGATGTTGTCCGTGCTGTTCATCGGCGGTGCAAAGCGCCGCCATCATCATCGAGCGCGCGGCGGTCAAAGCGCGCGCGATGCAGATCACCGATCAATCAGCCTCGACTCGAGTGCCGATCGAAGTGCCGCGTCGGCTTGCAGTGATCGATCGTGCCGCATCGATGAGGGATCGGAAAATATATTGAACTCAGCGCGAGGCGCTCCCGCGTGTTGGAAAAGAACATATTATATAGGACGCCTCTCTTTCATCCATGCCGCGCAGTTACAAAACCCTCGACTACGACGACGGCGATGAGGATTACCACCCGGCCGGCAGCAGCACAGTGCCGCACTTGATGCCAACTCGGAAGAACCCGGGCCGCAGGGCGAAAGCCTTGATTGCGGCCGATGTGCGCGAGGCGGAGATCGCGGGCAGATGTCTGGATTCGTACACCCTTTCGAAGGACTACAGAAGCTGCAGGTCGTCTCCGACGCTCGCGCGGCACAGTTCGATATTCACCCGCGCGTCATCTGCTGGAAGGACAAGAAGGAGCGTGCCCTTTACGGCGGATTCATGCCGACGGACGAGACCATGGTGAATGGGTGGCTTCACACGACGCGCCGTGGAGCTTGATCTCGAGTTTCGTGACGAACCCGGTGAAGATGACGACCAGAATGGAGGAATGGGGGAAGAAGAACTGGCATGTCTGGCTCCTGATGGTGATCCAGCGGGCGATGGCCGTCTATGACTGCAACACCTATAACTTCCTTCCTGGGACACGGTGGTCGAAATTCAACAATGGAAGGGCAAAGACGATTGTGAACGAGGCCGTGGGGAGAAGAAGCCATACGTCCCGCTCTTTGTATCGCAACCGGACGAGATCGAGAACAGGGACGGCATTTGTGTCCAGCTCACTGTGGAGCGTCTGCTGAAGCTGGTGAAGGAGGGGCTCGTGGTCCACACGGACAGGACGGGGATGGTGGTGGGAATCGACGATTTCACTTTCATGAGTCCGTAATCCTCTTTTGTTGCTCATACTTGTCTTCTCGCCTACTGCTGTACACGCTGTCGACCTGTTTAGAAGAAAACGTCAATGAATCTGGGCGTTTCAGTTGAATCCCGCTTAAACGTGTTGGAAAGCAGCTCGCAACAGCTAAAGTGTTGCGTTTCGGTGTTGGAAAGCATCTCAGGGAAAAAAAGGGCGCACATGGGTCAATGCCCATGGGCGTTTCGGTTGAATCCGGTGAAATCGTGTTGGAAAGCAGCTCAAGAAGCCGTCTGCAATGGCTAAAATGTTCCCACATCGGTCGTGTTTCGGTTGGAAAGGATCTCAGGGAAAAAACGTCTGCACATGGGTCAATGCCAATGGGCGTTTCGGTTGAATCCGGTGAAATCGTGTTGGAAAGCAGCTCAAGAAGCCGTCTGCAATGGCCGTTTCGGTTGGAAAGGATCTCAGGGAAAAAAAGTCTGCACATGGGTCAATGCCAATGGGCCTTTTGGTTGAATCCGGTGAAATCGTGTTGGAAAGGAGCTCAAGAAACCGTCTGCAACTGCTAAAGTGTTCCCACATCAATCAGGGAAACTGAAATTGAGGATTCGTTTTGGACACGCGCCCCAAACCAAGTTGAAGCCACTTCCGACAAATTCCCGTGGCCGAGAAATCCGCGGGTCGGAACGCTACGGACTTGAAAACAGACCAGTATTGCCTGGCTCCATAATGGAATAGAATGCGATTAGCTACAGGCGCAGCGAAATTCACATCGAGTAGAAATGGCCCGCAGATAGCCTGAATGGTGTTACATTACACTACCGGGTACGACTGAGCGCGTCGCAACAGCTACGGAAAACAAAACCAAAAAACCAGCTATTTGATATCAGATGACCCGGGCCCGAATCGAACGAGCGACTCCCGCTGAACGTTCGCAGATCTTGTATTGCAAGCGGGCGTGTACCATACACCACTGGGTCTTGGCTCCCAGCGTATCTGCAGCGGTCATGGCGAATATGGCACGCCCTTTCAAAACCTGCTCATGGACAAGTTGTGCGTAGGAGACGCCTGAGACGACGTCGGCCTCGGCCTTTCGCGACCCTCCAGGGATACATTGTGTATAATACGGACTTGAAACCCTCGGACAGCCACCATTAGGAAACATATCGGGTTCAGGTTCAGTGAAGTTTGCGCGATGTTTCAAAACTTTTCGACGATCGTGATGCAACGACCAGCCGAGGCTGGGTGCGCACAAGGCTTTTTACTTGTAGAGACATGAGATCTTTTCGAATCAGCCTATAAAAGTTAAAAAAGCTTCGCAGGTTCAGTTCTTATGACCCAGGCCCGAATCGAACGGGCGACTCCCGCGGAATGAGAATCGGGCGTGTTACCGCTACACCACCGGGTCTTCCCTGCTAAACGAATAGTATGGCAAAAGTCCATCTTGGAGTTGCTGGCAAAACGTCCAACCTTGCTTTCAAAAACATTTCATTTCCAGTACACCACCGGGTCTTGGCTCTATGCAAATTCATCCAGGACAAACGCAACACGATGACATCGAATGACACCGCCTAGTAGCGGTGTCCGCAGAGTATTACGGTCACTTTTCGAGGTGCAAGAATCTGATGTTCAAGTCGGACGATCGTGCGAGAGGAGACACAACAACGGTTCTGCTTCGTTGGCGCGTGAAGGCTGGCATTACCTTGCCTACCCAAGGTGCGCATCAAAATTCGGTCATGTAGGGAACCTAGCCTGGTTTCGTGTAAATCCGTGAAAGGTATGGGGAATCCCTCGAAAATGTCCCAAACGGGATTTTTTTTTATTCATGCTGTAATCCTAATTGCAGCGAGCGCAGATGAAGCTATCCTTCGTGGAAGTTCGATTCAGGAATCGATTTGTCAAGCACGAAGCAAGGTCAACTCGAAGGAAATGCACGCCACGCACATTATTTTACGGTAGCGTGGAATAGAATGGAAACGCGAGTCCACTGACTGTTAATCGGCAACGCAAATCCTGTGCAATGCACGCAACATAGCAGGTGATTTTCGTGCGAGGTGGGACGTTTAGGGGATCAGGCCCAAAAAGGAAACGAAAGCGATGCGGACAGCCACCATTAGGGTACCTAATGCCCAAAACATATACGGTCAGCGGCATTCTCGAGATAACATCCTTGTGATAGGCGCGCAATGGCACGGCTTGTCAAAGTTAAATCTCTCGTTCTATTCTTGTGGGAACGCTGGATTAATGCCATCGCTGGCACTCCCAAGTAAGCTGAGAGGATATTCGATGCTTATGGAAGGTCGCCAGGTATGATGAGAAAAACGAAATCATCCTTCTTTGGAAACACCGGTGCTGCCGTGTTACATTCTCTCAAGTGGTGCGGACGCTCAGCCGGATCTTCCTGCTTGCTGACAAGGATTGCGTGGACCAAAGGAAAAAGGAAAGAAATAGAAAACATCAACTAGTGACCTGGCCCCGAATCGAACAGGGGACTCCCTCTGATGATGTGTTACACAAGGCCGAAAATCAGAGTAGGCGTGTTACCCATTACACTACCAGGCCATGCATGCATGTCTCACACACACACACTGTAGAGTGGCTGCTTCATTGGCAGCTTACAAACGCAAACTGAAAGGGCATATCCTCTCAACAAAAAAGAATGGCAGGTCTACACTCGACTAGGTATCTGAGGCAGGAATTGCGACTCAATGGAGGTCTTCCCGTGATCAATTATTTCAGAAACCGTCCGTCGACTGATGCCGTCGACCGCAGAGGCAACGAGTGCAGTAAAGATTCTCGCGATGCTGTCCTCGTTCGAAGCAGCCTCCAAATGAATCGGTTTTGCACATAGGTCTGCGAATAACGCTCGTTTCCTTCTGTTGTTCGAACGGGGGGCTTGTTTTTCGATTGAGGAAACATTCTTCTCTGCGTACTATTGCCGAAAAAGGGTACGCTCACCACGTGACGACATGTCCCGCAATCGACTTGCATCCGTAAGGCTCCACCACTCGCTAGGGATACATGTCAGGGAAATAGGTGCGGCCTGGTGGCGTAAGGATCGCACCCACTACACTTTCTGCGAAAATGTGGAGTGTCCATGGGAGGTTCCCCGTTCGATTCGGGGCCAGGCCATAAAGAAAATGTCCAAGCGGGATTGCCGCCAAATTGAGTGGTTTTTTTGATCTTTTGTTCTTGCCCTGGATCTCAATTTCCAGACAGATCTCAGCTTACAAGATTCTGGAGGGGAGGCTCTCCAGTTAGCCCAACGCGTCCTTTGGGCAGGAACTTTGACACGAATGCAACTGCTAGGATCCCCGTGCAAACGTGTTGGAAAGCAGATCAAGAAAGCATCCCAGTAAAACTGAGGTTGGGGACGAACGGGTGCCTCCATTTCAACTCTGTGCTGGATAGGTGCACCGGCCTGCACCGACATGGGGCTTTGCATGGGGGCTCATTGACACCCCATGGACCCCCAAACCAAGTTACAGCCGCTTCCGACTAATTCCCAGGCAGTGCCACTACGTTCATCCCCCTAGATCTAGGCTTACATAATTACATGGTACGCTTGCAACGTTTCCACTGTAGGTGTGGACTAGCTCTCAGAAAGAGTTGTGGACGGAGACGCTCACTGTGCCAGAGGCATCACATGTCGACTCATGCCTTCTGTCAACTCATTGTCAGCTCGAGCGCTCTTGAATACACTCATTGGTGTTCCAAAAAGACTTGGTGTAGGAATCCGGGCACTTGACTTCACGTCGCTCTGAACGAATAGACGAATCCCGAGCAAAGCCACCGTAAAAAAAAAAGAAGAGTGCTTAGCCGAGATTGACCTGACCCAGACTCGAACCGGGAACTCCCGCTGACTCGTGATGAAAGTGCTCAAATCAGGCAGGCGTGATACCATTACACCACCGGGCCATCCCTCGACACGATTTTAGCCCGAATCCAACTCCAAAATCAAAAGGGCGATTTTGTGACAGTGGGTGACAAATCGATTCTACTTCCTGTCTTAAACTCGAATCTCACTTCCGAGAGCAATCCAGAACTTTCCAGTCACCATGGAGCCATTACTTGGTGTGCGCCCCGAATGGCTTCCACCATGTCATCTTTTGACGGGAATTAAAAAAAAAACTGCACATGGTTCTAACGAGCTACTGGAGATAGGCATTACAAATGGAAGCGGGGTGTGTTACCCATACACCACCGGTAAAATGCTGGTTACCATGCACTCAGTGGCGGATGGCCCGCACTCGGTAAACCTAAGAAAATTGTGAACGATCATCCGAGGTAACTCCGGGGCTGGGTCATACCCCAGCCGCTTCTTTTTGGGCTACTAGATACGAAGAAAATGGGCCACGCGCCATGCATGCTGCATGCGGTGCACAAAACAACAAGGGACTCTGTGGAGATGTCGTCGGATAGCGCTCCTTTGATTGGAAGCGCTGCTCACCTACAAAGGAATAGGTTCCGAGATTTGCCACCGATGACCTTTCAGTGTAAAGAAAGGCCTCTACTTCGTCTACTCTACGCGAGGTGAGCAATTCTGCCTGCGACTATGACCCGAGATGGCATTCGAGCGCAACAGCCAGCCGAGGAGAGGTGGACAAGGTCATGTTTCAAAGTCTTGTTGCAACACTGGAAAAACACTCGTAGGATGTTCGTTCATCCGAGGGTACCCCGTTCTATGGAATTCAATTCGTTATTTTTTTTTGTGCTACAGCAATGCATTGAGCTCGAAATCTTTCAAACGTCGCACGCACCGGAAATAAAAAATTTTAAAAAACCTGCACATGGTTCTAACGACCCGGGCCCGAATCGAACGGGCTACTCCCGCGGAGATAGGCATTACCAGAAAACTAATTGAAGCGAGGTGTGTTACCCATACACCACCGGGTCTTACCAGCTCTAGGTAAAATGCTGGTTACCATGCATTCCAACACCAACTCAGTGGCGGATGGCCCGCACTCGGTAAACCTAAGAAAATTGTGAATCATCCGAGGTAACCCTGTTCGATTCGGGGCTGGGTCATACCCCAACCGCTTCTTTTTGTGCTACTAGATTGAATGGCTACGAAGAAAATGGGCCACGCGCCATGCATGCTGCATGCGGTGCACGAAATAACAAGGGACTCTGTCGAGATGGGAATAGGTTCATGCTGTGGAAACGAGATTTGCCATGACCTTTCTGTAAAGAAAGTGGTTCGCTTGCCTCTACTTTGGTGGCTTTAAATGCGAGGTGAACAAATCTGCCTGTGACTACGACCCGAGATGGCATTCGAGCACAACAGCCAGCCGAGAAGAGGTGGACAAGGTCATGTTTCAAACACAGAAAACGAACAGTGGGAGATCATGGAATTTGTGGCGGCACAAAAACGAACGTTCAACGCCACCGCAGAGAGCACTTGCAGCGCATACGATCACGTTACAGAAAAAATATCATAAAAAAGCTCGCGTCCTTCACTCCTCCTCGATTTGCGCTGATTTATTCCACTTGCGCACTGCGTCCAGATCTATGTTGCCAGAGAGCTTTTCGCGCACGCGCTGCATCAACTTGGCTTGGTCTTCCCGAAGCCGCAAGAGGAAGGCGGCAAAGTAGAACGCCTGTCTTGGCGACGAAAGATCAAATGTCCGCACGTTTCGTTCCACCAGATACAATTGCTGTGAGATCTCAGCATGATCCAAACGCAAAAGTAGAAAAAAGCCTTGACCTTTTGGGTGGATGACTGCCAGCCCATGAGGATGGCGCCTAGCGTACCTGAAGTCACCAAACAGTAGAAAGGCAAGTCTTGGATGCCAAGGGCAGAGTAAAACGAGACGAGGGAGATGAGATACATGCGGCCCTGGTTGAGGGCCTTTCCGGTGGTCTGGTCACGCTTCTTGTGCTCTACCGTGGCGTGAGGGAGAATAAGGTGGCCCTTGAAGGAAGCAAGAGAAGTGGCTGCCGCCGGTGGAGAATTGCCATAAAACAGATCATCAAGGATGCCTGTTTTCGACGAGGAGGAGGAGGGTCCCATATGTTGAATGATAGCGTCGGTGAGCTTCAAGGAGACGCTGGGGATGGAGATGAACAGAATGGCGTCGCATTTGCCATCCCGAGGCTCAGCAACCGAACGTTGTTGCACGAGTTTGGTGAGCTTGGCTGCTGGCATCGCCTTCACGCTGG
Organism: Mycena galericulata; assembly: GCA_029289565.1. NCBI lineage: Eukaryota > Fungi > Basidiomycota > Agaricomycetes > Agaricales > Mycenaceae > Mycena > Mycena galericulata. Next base: position 539,280 of record JARKIA010000114.1, on the reverse strand, counting down.
AGTGGAAAGTCATGGCTTGTTTGACGGCCTCATGGGCCTGCGTTCCAACCTCGAGATCGAGCTCGAGTGTTCCCACTTGCGCCTCGACGCACAGCTTGTGGTGATCCTTCGCTGCTGCGACAAACCGTGGGGTCGCGAGCGTGTCCGCAAAGATGTTTCGGGCAAAGTGAATGGTGTGCTCCAGCCTTGAAACCACGATTCAACTGCCCATTAAAAACGAATGAAACCACCACTTACAGCACATGGGGTGAAATTAGCTCCTTGCGGAGAACATAAAAGTGGTACAAGAGCGAGTCCCATGCGTGACGGCTCTCCGCTTCGTAGACGCTCAACTCGCTGCGCTTCGCATCCAACAGGGATGCGCCCACTGTCGCCGATAACAGAGACGAGAGGCGAGCGAAGAGCAGCGCCTGGTGGTCCGATGAAAGGAGCGGTAGATTCGAATCAGATCGGAGGTCTGTCAGAAGCGCGTCTCGAGCATCGGTCAGAACCAGATCGACAGGCGGCTTCTAAAGGTGTCTGAGCGCCAGTGTCAACCAAACCAATCAACATAAATACCTCGTCCGAATTCACTCCCTGGGAGTCGCACATCTCCCCATATAACGTGAGCATCCCGTTGATTTCCATCTGCTCCGCCGACCTTGCTTCGTTAAAGGGGATCCGACCCAGTGTTTGAACCAGCCGATCGAACATCCAAGTCTGGATTTGAGGTGTCTCTTCGACCACACCACCGGTGGCGGACTTGGCGGCCATGCTGGTGCGGTCTCTTAGCCAACACAACACAGCGCCAGAATGGCCATACCTTGAGCTGGACATGTGGGATTTCGGATTCTCGGGGACGAGCATGTCTTCCTTTCGCCTTGACCGCGTTGGAAAAAAGGTGTACAAAATAAGAAAGCGCAGGCTTACATGGAGAGACTTGCAGGGGGAGTGGGGGGAAGAGACAATGATCTGCCACACGCTTCGACTTCACATACCCACCGACTAACACGGTCCTGATCAGAATGTTCTGATGAGACACCGTCGGAGCGCCAACAGAACCTGTTGTTCTGGCATCCTGTCTTTGCGCACGCAGAAATCGCGGCAAAATCCTGTGAGAGGCCGAGGACGAGCTGTGCAAAGGAGACTGCCTGAGCCACGTTCGTCAAGTCGAATACGCCCAGTGCAGTGCCGGGGGAAGCGACATGAACCATGCGCTGCATAGAATCTCGGTGAAACGTCATCCAATGATCTTCAGTCCAAAACTGACCGTGTCGGAATCCACCCAAGATACTGTCAGCTTCGCAATCGTCCCCCAGAGGTCAAAGCCGACCGCTGGCTGGGGAATCCCCCAGACATGACGCTGGCACGCGACGCTGGACACGAGGTCGACAATGTTATCCTTGTCGGCAACGCAGAGGAACGGAAGAACCGCGGAGAGGTGCTTTCCACGCCCCGGAAGAACGTGGGCCTCTAGAGGAACGTCAATGGAGGACACGGAGGAGTCACTTTCGCTGTCGACGCTCATCGGGTAAACTGCTGTATCGGCGTCCACGGTCCGAGGCTGTACCTCGGTGATATATCGGGAATCGTCGCCAAAGCTTTCCACGGAATGGCATGCAAGGAAAGTGGCCATCCCGTCCAAGCTACCTTCATACGGCGTCCTGGTCCGAGGCCGTACGAAGGGTGTCTCTGTGCTGCGATGAAAAAGTAAGCCAGAGTCATACGGAAAATAGGAATAAATACAGGGTAATGGCCTCTTTGCTGCACATCTGAGCCAGGACGCGCATCAAGCTGGACACAAAAGGCACAGCCGAACGCGATGGGCCGTAATACACGATTAAGGAACGTATATCAGAGACATGGGAGAGCACGAGGTTGAAAGCCTCGCTCAGAAGCGTGTCGCAGCAGTCCGTATCGAGCAAAGTCGCCGGTTTTGGGATTTCAGACACAAGCGGCAGGTTTCCGCTGGATACGGACGGATAAGGTCCGGTAGCACACCAAGCAGGCAGGGGAGCAGCCAGAGTACAACGGATTAAAGACAATTCCGGGAGCCAGAGAGCCCAATCCTCGATAGAGTGAACCGTCACAGATATTGACTGTGTCATGGGAGTGAGGAGAGTTGGACACAATCACGTGGGAGGTACGTAACTTGTTACTTCCAAACAATATTGTTTATTCGGCCATCAAAAAACGAGGAGATGTATGTGGGCCTGAATCGAACGAGCGACTCCTGCTGAACGCTAGGATGTTTTCGAATGGCAGCAGGGGTCTGCCTCCATAATCGAATAACATCGGCTGCGGTTGGACAATTTGCAAAGGCTTCATTTCCCCGTTCAGGTCCCCAACCATGATAAATTGGTTACTCCTGTCACCCAATCTAACTATCAGTACGCTGAATAGCAAATTTGAATGTGTTGCCATGATTATAATCCTTACAATAATTTTTCGGCATGATGTGGAAGACATTAATCCACGGTTCACACATATAAACGAACTGGATTGACTGATCTCCTTACCTGGAAGGGATGTTGTTACATCCGACGTAAATGTGGATTTTTATTTGAGGGTGATAATATGATTGAAACTACAAGTACACTACTGCGCAGGTGGCGACTCCCACAGCCAAGCCATGATCTCGATGCCGCGCTGACCACGCTCCAAATTCCACAACAGGTGGGACGTGTTGGAGAAGTGGAGCGACCACACGCTCGGGGTACGATGGATGAAATAGGTGCACTCACTCAAACTCCCATTTTCGGACCACTCATCCCTCAAAAATCGCCGCTTGGACTGATCCAAGAATATCTTCAAGAATTAGGTGTACGGTGGGTCTACCAACTGTAATTACTTTGACTCGAGCAGTTGGTTTGTAGGGAAGTCCTTCATGTTGTTTTATTACCACGATGCGCAGGCTCGGCATGCGACGTGGCCATCAATGATAAATGGTGCCGGCCGCTCCTCGGCCGCTGCGGCGTTGATCGATCGATCAAAATCGATAACGCGGCGTTGATGCGGGGTGAGATCCGCCCCGCTGCGGAGTTTACTGATCAAGATCGATAAGGCGGCGCGGGAGATGCGCCTCATATTCAAACATCTCTTGTTTCTAAACCACCACCATGCCGCCCCGCCGCAGCTTCAAGTTCGCCTCCTACGACGACGACGATGAAGCAGATGCCGATTACGCTCCCGCGGGAGGCAGCCACGAGCGCGCCGTAGTGCGGACCCGGAAGAACCCGGACCGCCACCAAGCCAAGGTCGTTATCCCGCCCGATGTTCGCGCGGCGCAGTCGGCAGGCACACTCCTCGACCCCTACGCCGTTTCGGAGGCCTACACCGACTTCCTAAAAAAACTCCAGCTCGTCTCCGACGCTCGCCACGGTCTGTTCGACATCCACTCCCGCCTCGTTACTTGGAAGGACAGCACCGAGCGCAAAGCATTCCGCAAATGGGCCCCGAACCAGTTCCTCAGCAACGAGAACACGGTGAAAGGCTGGCTGCACGAGCGGCGCGGTCCCCAGCCGATTCGTTTGGCGGTCGTCTCCAGTTTCGTGGACAATCCGGTGAAGACCAAGACTTCGATGACGGAGTGGGGGATGTCGAACTGGCACATATGGGTGCTCATGGAGATCCGTGCACCCAAAGGGCACAACGGGCGGGCGCTCGCCATCTACGACTGCAATGCGCAAGACTTCCCGGATTGGACTCGTTTTACAGAGTTCAACAACGCGAGGTCGAAGACGCTCGTGAAGGTGGCGCAGGATGGTTGCCCAAATGTCCCGCTCTTCGTCTCGAAGCCGACGCAGGTACTCAACAACCGGGGGATTTGCGTCCAGCTAACCGTGGAGCGGTTGATGGAGTTTGTCCAGGAGGGGTTGACGATTCAGAGGGACGCGTGGGGGAAGGTAGTGGAAATCAACAATTTCACGCGAATGAGCGCGTAGTTTTTTTTTTTGGGTTTCTGGTTCGACCGTTCCGTTGTAACACTATGATTTACTTGGAATTTGTATAGCCGTTGAACGAGAGTTTTTCCCTTGATTCTGATGCCATCTTGTTGAAAAGGGCGTGAAGAAATAGCCTGCGTCGAAACCATCTGTACATACTTCAAAAAGGGCCGGGGAAGGGTAACGATTTGAACAGCACCCGGGAAAAAATATACTGAGAGCTCTGAGCGAGAATTTTTCGCTTAATTCCGATGCCATCTTGGTGAAAAGGACGTCAAGAAGTAGCCTGTGACGAAAAAAAAAGCCCCGCGTCGAAACCGCCTGTACATAGGCCGGGGAAGGATAACGATTTAAACAGCGTATGCGAATATATATATTACTGAGAGCTCTGAGCGAGAATTTTTCACTTAATTCCGATGCCATCTTGTTGAAAAGGGCGTCAAGAAGTAGCCTGTGAAGGTAAATAAAGTCCTGCATCGAAACCGCCTCTACATAGGCTGGGGAAGGATCGCAATTTAAACAGCGTAGGCGAAAATATATATATACTGAGAGCTCTGAGCGAGAATTTTTCACTTAATTCCGATGCCATCTTGTTGAAAAGGGCGTCAAGAAGTAGCCTGTGATGGAAAAAAAAGCCCTGCATCGAAACCGCCTGTACATAGGCCGGGGAAGGATCGCAATTTAAACAGCGTATGCGAATATATATATATATACTGAGAGCTCTGAGCGAGAATTTTTCACTTAATTCCGATGCCATCTTGTTGAAAAGGGCGTCAAGAAGTAGACTGTGAAGGGAAAAAAAGCCCCGCGTCGAAACCGCCTGTACATAGGCCGGGGAAGGATCGCGATTTAAACAGCGCACGGGAATATATATATACTGAGAGCTCTGAGCGAGAATTTTTCGCTTAATTCCGATGCCATCTTGTTGAAAAGGGCGTAAGGAAGTAGCCTGTGAAGGTAAAAAAAAGTCTGCGTCGAAACCGCCTGTACCTACTTCAAAAATGGCCGGGGAAGGATCAAGATTTAAACAGCGCACGGGAATATATATATACTGAGAGCTCTGAGCGAGAATTTTTCGCTTAATTCCGATGCCATCTTGGTGAAAAGGACGTCAAGAAGTAGACTGTGAAGGGAAAAAAAGCCCCGCGTCGAAACCGCCTGTTCTCTCGGCATTATTTATTCAGATGGGTCCACTTTCGTCAAGTCCAATTTTTTAATGTATGCCGGGCATGTCCAACGTCGTATACATACGAGTACATGTACGTGCGGCCTGGTGGTGTATGGTATAACATGCCTGCTTGACTGTTCAAGGACAAGTTAAATGTGCGCAGGAGGTTCCCCGTTCGATTCGGGGCCAGGCCACTAGATATACAGCTCCGGGACTTTTTTTGTTTTGTTTTGTGGCTTGTTGCGAGATGATCTCACAGATATGAGGTCGCGATCCGGTAAGCCTGCGCGCATACGCAGTTTCGCTACACCTCAGCGCAATAAGTGTGGCCTGGTACTACGCCTGTAATCCTAAGTGTTCGGTTGAGAACTTCCCTCGCCTGGACGTGAATTTTTACGAGGGCAGCCCACTTCCGACAAAGAACAATCGAGTGTGGAGGGGGAAAAAAAAGCCGCTTGTGATGACCTTGACGACCCAGGCCCGAATCGAACGAGCGACTCCTGCTGCCCATCGGAAATGCACGCCATTCAATGGAAAGCAGGTGTGTTACCAGTACACCACTGGGTCTTGCCTGCTCTCGATCCATAATGAAATAGTATGGCAGCGAAATGCACTTTGGCAGACGGCGCGCAGAATGTACGGTCATTCACTGCTCAAGTGTTCCCGCATCGCCGACTACCTGTGTCGCAGTCCCTCTTCATCTTTCATTTTCGAGGCGCAGTCGAGATGCTGTTATGACCCCGGTCTTGGATACAGGGCAGTTGTTCTGTGACTCCCGTTTCAAACAACAACCAGCCGAGGCTGGGTGCGCACAAGGTTTTTATTTATGCGTGTGCAAAAATTATTAGAGGACATCTGCATTCAGGATCACAATTCGATCAGCTCCAGTTGGTTGACTCATACGGGCAGCGGAACTGATCGGAACGTGATCCGGAGGCCTCAAATGTATTTACCGTCTTATATTACATCCAAGAGAAGTTGCATCTGAACTGAAGATGTGCCACCCAAGCTAGTATTGCACAACAACGATTCAAGTGCGTCAATGGAACACGGGTCCATGACACTGGGCGCACGAAAGGACGACGTTAGCGCCTCCATTATCAGGCAGCCAAAGCAGGCAGATTGAAAGCCTCGCTCAGAAGCAGCAAGCATGCTGAAAACTTATATTTTCTGGATAAACCAAGTCGTCCAGCTTTCGATTCTGATGCCACCGTAAGTTCTTTCAGACCCGGATACAACATGCGCTGCAATGTAACTCATCGCAGGGGCTAACTTTGGTCTATGCTCGACATCTTTCAAACTCGTCGCACGCTACAACACGGATTATTCGCGTAAAATTCCGAATAAAATTGATGGCCCAGCCCCGAGTTGAACGGGGGACTCCTGCAGACGATCACAGGGGGTAAAGATAAGCAGGTGTGTTACCATTACACTACCGGGCCGTACCTACTCCCAACCTACAATGCAATAGAATGGAAACGACTGAGCGCCAATTCATCAACGGCGTGAATCCGGCCAGCCAAAAAAACCAATAGTCGTTTGATATAAGAGACCCGGACCCGAATCGAACGAGCGACTCCCGCTGATCGACAGATTTTATGAAATAGCAGCAGGTGTGTACCATACACCACCGGGTCTGGCTCCATAGAACGGCTGTGAGAACGTTGGGCACCAATGCAACTGGGCGTTTCGGTTGAATCCGGCGAAATCGTGTTGGAAAGCCGCTCAAGAAACCGTCTGCAACCGCTAAAGTGTTCCCACACAAGTCAGAAGAATTTATTGAAGGGAAAATTTGAGCGCCCCGGATAAAAAATTGATATCCAGGCTGGGTCAACTGTGAAACATTCAACAGACGTTGCTGGCAAAACGCCAAGGAAAAAAAAAGGATATGAAACTTGCCCATGACCCTGGCCCGAATCGAACGAGCGAGTCCTGCTGATGGACACATTCTACGAAATAGCAGCAGGTGTGTACCATACACCACCGGGTCTGGCTCCATAATCAAATAGAAGGGCAACAATGTGTTTCGGTGCAAACATGTTGGAAAGGATGTCAAGCGGTTATGCAACGTGTTGGAAAGCAGCTCAAGAAACCGTCTGCAACGGCTAAAGTGTTCCCACATCAGTCAAAAAGTGCTCCTACTCTGCCTCCTACTTCTTGCCCCACAAGCTATTCTGCCCAGATTCCGATTATACCATGTATTGATTATTTCCTGAGAAGGTAGGAGAAATTTCATTCAATTAGCCAGCCTTTTGCCCGAGTAAGAAAACTTTCTCGTTTTTATACAAGGAACCGTAAAATCATTTTTTGATAAGATGGAGTGGTCAAACTTCCTTGTCCTACTTGCAACTGAGGATTCGTTTTGGAAAGGAGCTCGGCAAGACGAATGGCTGGGCAGTTAGTAAACACTGTTCTGGTGGCGCGTCCTAGGCGCATCCCTAGCGGAAAGACTCACGCATAACCAAGGTTTCAGTCACAGGACACGGGCCGAGCGACTCCAGCTGAGAAGCGTACTTTTTTTCAATTCAATATTGAAAGCCGGTGTGTTGTCGTACACCACCGGGCCTTGGCCCCATAATGGAATAGAATGGGATCAGCTCCAGGCGCAGCGAAATTCGAGTAGACGTAAAAACAATAACCCGGCCCCGAATTGAACGGGGGACTCCTGCAGATCATTGCAAATACACAGGTGGAAAAGATAAGCAGGTGTGTTACCATTACACTACCGGGCCATACCTACTCTCAAGCTACAATGGAATAGAATGGAAACGACTGAGTGCCCAATAAGCGCCCAGCTACCTGGAACGCTACAAAAATCCAAACCAAAAAACCAGTTATTTGACAGGAATGACCCAGGCCCGAATCGAACGAGCGACTCCCGCTGACAGGAAAGCCCCAAAATCTATTGCAAGCGGGCATGTACCATACACCACTGGGTCTTGGCTTCTGCCCATCTGCAATGGAATAGAGCTACGCGCCCAGCGTACTGAGTTTGAATCTGCAGCGCTCATATAATATTGCACCCAACATCGAGGACCATGCCATCCGAGAAGAACATCGCACCCAGCCCGCACTGGACTGGAAGCCAAAGAGAAGCGCCAGCGCCAATTGGTACCCCAGCAATGTCTTGCTCCAAGTAGGCTGCCAGCGGTCGTGCGGTCCTTCGCCGCTCTTGCCAGGTTCAGGAATCCGAATGCGAAATCTTTAAAAGTCTTTTTATCGAAACCGCCACGATCGAACATGGTGCTGCTCCGCAGAGTGCTGAGGTTCTGTCACACCCTGCGAGCCCGAGGTCAGAGAGCAAGCGCGCTTGAATTCCTATGATAAGATGAAAAAGAACTGAGTTACAAAAAGAACGACATGCAAATAAAATGGCCTAGCTATGAATCGAACATAGGACTCCATACGGTAATTTTCCCATGAGGAAATAGAACATGGCATGTTACATTACACTACAAGGCCGTGACACGGTCGAGTTGGGAACGCCTACTTGCCATTCAAAATGACGATCAGATCCCATTTCATTGCTGTCCAAGTCACGATAGAGGTGAGTGCTCGACGGCGTCGGGCCAGGTGCCGACATAACGCCCCACGCGGTATATAAATAAAAAATGCATGTCGGACGTTGAAGAAAATCGATTTCCACCCAGTCGTCACCGAGGGCTGGGTAAACTGTGAAACACTCTGAACAGCCGTTGCTGGCAAAACGCCAAGGAAAGCCACAGAAAAACGATTCACATGTATCATTATGACCCGGTTCATCGGAATAGCAGCATGTGTGTACCATACACCACCGGGTCTGACTCTATAATCGAATAGAAGGGCACCAATGAAACTGGGCGTTTCGGTTGAATCCGGCGAAATCGTGTTGGAAAGTCGCTCAAGAAACCGCCTGCAACTGCTAAAGTGTTCCCACATCAGTCAGAAGAATTTATTGAAAAGAAAAGTGATTTTCAGGCTGGGTCGCAAAACGCGAAGGAAAGCCACAGAAAAAAGATATGAAGCTAGCACATGACCCGGGCCCGAATCGAACGAGCGCCTCCTCGTAGGAATAGCAGCAGGTGTTCACCATACACCACCGGGTCTTGGCTACTCCCAACTTATAATGGCATAGAAGGGCAGTTGTTGGACAACGACCAGCCGAGGCTGGGTGCGCACAAGGTTTTTATTTATGCGCAGAGTTTGAATATGTGTATGGTGCATCTCTCAAAATGGGGTTAGCTGACACAATTCGATCAGCTCCGCTTGGAGTGCTTTTCATTTTTTTGACCACAAGTCATCACTCGGGCCGCGGAACTGATGGGAGCGTGATTCCGGAGGCCCAGGATAGTTCAACCCTCCGAGAACAGAGAGCCATAGATATGACGCGAAATGTATCTTTCTGGTTTACAAGACCAATCCTAATGCCCCTGAAATTTTCGGCAAATGGTATTCTCTTCAGTAGTTACCGTTGATACGAAGGATCTTATGATGCGGTTGTACCTAGAATATTACATCCGAGAGACTTCACAGATCTCATGTCCACTTGCTAGCCATTCGAAGAAGTTGCATCTGGTCATTAAACTGAGGTCAATTTTTGCCCATACAACAACGATTCAAGTGCCACTGTGCACCACCTGCAGTCGATGCCCGGGTCCATGCCAATGGGCATTTCGGTTGAATCCGGCGAAACCGTGTTGGAAAGCAGCTCACGAAACCGTCTGTAACGGCTAAAGTGTTCCCACACGAAAGTATTAAAAATCCACGGTGACCAGGGGAAATACTCTGTTACGGGACTTGTAGCACCTCCATTATCAGGCAGGCATGCAGCCAATGGGACACGTGAAGCATTTCGGTGTAGATTTCTTCGGAGAATAAAATCAAACTCATCGCATCAACCGGGATCATTCGATTAGAATAAAAATAACGACCCGGCCCCGAATTGAACGAGGGACTCCTGCAGACTACTACAGATACCTAGTCAATGCAAGCAGGTGTGTTACCATTACACTACCAGGCCATGCCTGCAATGGAATAGAATGGAAACGAGATTCGCGTCGCTCAGTCAGAGCATTGTCCGAAAGATTTGGACGCCCCATCGCACTGGCAGGAGCTCTGGAATCGATTTCCACCCAGTCGTCACCCAAGGGCTAGGTATGGAACATTCAACAGCCGTTGCTGGCAAAACGCCAAGGAAAGCCACAGAAGAAGAAAAAAAGTCATGACACTTGCACATGACCCGGACCCGAATCGAACGAGCGACTCCTGCTGAACGCTGGGAAAGCCGCTCTGCGGGGATCTGTCATTCTCAAAGTCCTGACTGACTTGGACAATTTTCGTGGTTGGACAATTTGCATCGCTGCGCGGCTCAAACGCGATGCGTCCAGCATGCTGAAAACTTATATTTTCTGGATAAACCAAGTCGTCCAGCTTTCGATTCTGATGCCACAGAGGGGATTCTACCCGGATACAACATGCGCTGCAATGTAACTCATCGCAGGGGCTAACTTTGGTCTATGCTCAAAATCTTTGAAACTCGTCACACGCTACAACACGGATTATTCGGGTAAAATTCTGAATAAAAAGAATGGCCCAGCCCCGACACTAGCGGGCCATACCTACTCCCAAGCTACAATGGAATAGAATGGAAGCAACACGGAACTTGATCTTGTGGAAACGAGATTCGCACACATCTGTCAGAGGGTTGTCCGAAACAATTGGGTGCCCCAAAATATGAACATCGAAAGCCAGTCGTCGCCTGATGGCTGGGTCAACTGTGAAACATCCAACAGCCGTTGCTGGCAAAACGCCAAGGGGGCCGGGCCTGTTCTATGGTGGAATAGTTGACCAACGTTGGCCCCAAAATTTGTGGCTGATGCGGACGTGCACCAAGGTGGATGAGCGGATAATGGTAAATATTGTGGGTGTGGAATGGCATTCCTGAATGATGATCCGTGGACACACAGCGCACTTTCATGTATGAGACATAATGCTCAGAGTTTTGATTTATTCAACGGCCTTGTGGTGTAATGGGAACACACTATGCTGAAATGGGAACTCGCACTTGCGGATGTTATACATAGAGACTTGCGTTCAATTCGCAACTGGGCCATCATTTTTGTCTCCATTAATAACATAGAATCAACGGCAGTCGAAAGGGTGCACAGAGCTTTGAGGGTAGGAAAATGAGATGTTTTTAATGGATAAGAGGGAAATGAGGTGCGACTGCGAATGGGTATTACAAGATGACTAGCAAGGAGGGAACCTATGAAAATGAAGACGGGATGGGATCGACCCCAGGTTTAACACGTTGTGAGGACAGCACCACATGTATATCACCAATACCAACATTGCCAAAAACGAGCTGCTTCATGCTGCTTGTTATACACCCACGAGTTTGCCTGCAGAGCGGGACTTTTGCCAACCTTCTTTCTGGGTCTCGATCGCAATGATGACCTCATTGCCATCCCTGGGATGCCAACGATGTCATTTAGGCAATGGTTTTGACTGCGTTTGCCGGTTCGATCTCTGCTTTTCATTGCATATGTATGGAAACCACCGTGCTGATCGAGTTCGGAGGGCACGGCAACGCTATGGGGCAACGAGTTGAAGTCAAATCATCGAAATGGTACGCCCGCGAGGCGCTCCCAGTGGTCACTCCAGAGAGCATACGACCGAGTCGTCGTTTCCATTGTTGACCATGGCAAGAGCGAGCTTTACCCTATAATGGCAATCTGAGCGCCTATCGGCACAACGCGCTACCGCGTACAGCGGTCATGCACGGAGCTTGATGTGAAATGTGCGCAAACGAATTTATTCACCTAGAACATGAGATGTACCAAGTGGGGTCCTGAAATCAATGGCAGGTTCAGTGCGGAGGATATCTGAATGAGAGGGTCGAAACGCACCCACTCGGGCCAGCCTCGCGCGGAATCCCCGGTGGCGCTGGAGTGAGAAAAGAACTCTACTGGACGTCAGTTATAAAAAGAATGACGGGAAAGTGGAAATTGGCCTAGCTATGAATCGAACATAGGACTCCATGTAGTAATTTACCAGGGAGGAATTATAACATGGCGTGTTACCCATTACACCACACGGCCGTGAAACAGGTCGAGTTGGGAACGCCCACCTGCCATTCAAAATGACGATAAATAAAAAAAGCATTATCCAAGTCACAATAGAGGTGAGTGCTCTACGGCGTCATATTAAGAACACATGTCGGACATCACGTTGACACGATGGAAATATGCCAATGGCTGATTGACCTCCTGCTGCTACTGCATATGTCAGGAAATCGGATGTCTTGAGCCACAGTGAAATTCCCAGCGAGGCAAGTCGAGGCCTGGAGGCTAAATGGGCGGCATTCACGATGGAACTTTCAAACGGACTGGGGAGTATCATAAACAATGTATACGTATTCTTGAATGATCACCATCGGAAGATGGGGCACAAATGAGTCTGTAAACACAGAGAGAATAGCTTGATTCTACAGGGGTCTCTGAACACGCGTGTAAACAAGTAGGGCGTAGAATACGTCATTTTTTATGAAACAGATTCGGTGCGGTGATATCTCGATTCTACAGGCATAAGAACGAATGAGAGGGTCGAAATCGCACCACGCAAATCAAGTAGAATCCTCAGTGTTGCTGGGGGGTAGGTCCGATTTGGACTGGAACGGAAATTAAGCACGTAGTAAAGAGAAGTGTGACCGACTCATGTCCAGCGTCGCCAGGCGTGAGCGCATCATGTAGGTGTGTGTGCGCGGCGGTGAAGTGTTCCACGGAAGCCTCCAAAAGTCTCGCAACGCATCAAGCTCCTTCATTTCTTGTTGGAGGCAGGTCAAATACTGGGCACGGTCCATGGCTGGGTTGGGATTGTGTCGGGGCATTTGAGGTCCTTATAATCCCGTCGACGCTCGCTGATATCAATCTCGTGTCTTGATCATCATGCTGCTATCCCACAAGTGTGAGAAATGGAGGGCTAGCCGAGGACGCGGGGCCCGGCCTCGGCTAGCTTATCCTATCAGCAACACGTTCGAGAATCAGAGTGGACTCGGAGCAAGGGATGAAAACTTCTATGTCTCAAAGATACGTTTAACCTTGCTCAAGATCACCCCGGTAAAACATTATATTATATGACAACTGAGAAAATGCCCAATCGTCGGTGCAGCCTCAGTTGTCAATATTTTGGATGAACTTTGAGGGGGAAGATTGTTTGCATTCACCTTGCGCATGTATTGTGCGAGACAGAATTTTCATTTTATCCCTTGTTAGTCTGCTGTGAATTCTTTTCTCCGTTTCACATCAATTTCAGTAATGCATAAAACTCTTTTGGGCAAAATTCAAAAATTCCGTCTCGCAGAATACATGGACATGACTCTCATATGTCGCCTCGATTTTTATTTGAAGCCATAGCGTCAGTGGGGAGGGCTGCAGCGACGTCGGGAGGGAAACAAACAAGGGACAAACAAATATTTGTTTGGCACAGGTTGCCAGTAGGGCTTTGATCTTTGTCACATGATGCTCGCACCGTCCACAAAAGTCTCCATGGCTGGGTGAGCCTCTAAAACTGGGCAAGTCGCTTTGATCTTCGTGGCATGCGTTGTTAGATCCCACGGTCTCATATAATAGGTACGCAAACATTGGGGGTGCTGGGTAAACAAAAGGTGGAATGTCGGCAGAGGCACAGCACTGGGCAGCAGATCATGTGCCGAATGCCAGAAACATGCACACCTGTTGATCGTAACCACTGTGTATCTAACGGTTGCTTGGATCAACTGGTTAAGCTGTCAGATGTTGATGGGCACGTGATGCTGACTTGTTTTGTTCGTGGGTTCGACTCCCGCAACTGCAGGTCTTTTCATGCACTCTACAATTCTTTCATGCACCCTCAAAGTCGGATGTCCCGAACACTCGAGTTAAAAATAGCCCTCACCTGGGCGCTCTCAACAACAATAGCACCAGTAGTTAAAAATAGCTCCCCTCCCCGAAAATACTTACAGTGTAAAAATATAATAGTGGTAGCTAATAATACTTGCCGCTTGGATAAAAATAGTGACAGCGTCGAAAATAGGAACTGTGGTAGCTAATAATAGTTGGAGCTAGAAAATAGAGCACCTGGTAGATAAAAATAGTGACAGCGACAAAAAATAGGAACAGTGGTAGCTAAGAATAGTGGAAAGGTACTATAATTAGTGGAAATGGGGCACAGCCACCATTCGTTGTCTCAAAAGCAGTGCCTGGGAATGGCTGAAAAAGGGAATTCGGTGATCGGATCACGCCGGATCAGGCCCAAAAAGGAAATAAGCGATGCGGACAGCCACCATTCGCTAAACGAATGCAAGAAACATATAGGTAGGCGCGGGAGTGACGGTATGACTTCGGTGACCCGATGTCATCAATATACCACCCAATACCTTCCTCTGAGTCGCTATACCACCTCCGTATGTATGGTCTTCCTTGCGCCGCAGCCAATACTCTGCTCACCTCCTCCCCCCAATATTCCCATTACAAGTCCAACCGCCCACCCAGCCCCTTAGCTGACCCGTTCAAACGGATTCGCACGCAAATTTCCCATCCGGAGGGGTCCCCAACTTTATGATTCCATCACCTTCCCATTGAGCACTAGGGCAATCAGGCATTCTCAATTATATTCAAGACACTCCAATAACACCGGAATCAATTCAAGTCCTTTTGTTGTCCTATTGATTCAGCCTCATTCAGCCTAGCTAGTCGCCTACTTCAATACTATCTCAAGGCTACCCTTCAGCATGGGAGGTGGAAGGATTTTACTTGCGTGGATTATAGGGGAGCATTCCCGCGCAGTGGCGGCAAAGTCCCTTTGCAACCAGGTATATTTGTACCTATACTTTGAAACAAAATTATACCGGACTATGGCTACTCACCGTAGCCGTCTCATGGGCGAATTCTGGCCTTTTTGTCAAGCTTTTTTCACGGTGCCGCCGCTTCCGTGCTTCGATTTCCTCCCAGTGAGTCGCACATGTTACCTAAGCTG
This sequence comes from Mycena galericulata, assembly GCA_029289565.1. Taxonomy (NCBI): domain Eukaryota; kingdom Fungi; phylum Basidiomycota; class Agaricomycetes; order Agaricales; family Mycenaceae; genus Mycena; species Mycena galericulata. The sequence goes on along the minus strand of JARKIA010000114.1, from coordinate 524,196 downwards.
GTTCCCCGGTTCGAGGTCATATGGCGGCAACCAATTGCCTTTCGTCGTCTCGTGCAGCCGTTACGTTGGCCTAATCCTTATAGATGAGTCAAGCAAGACAGTGCCGCAATCCCAAAACTCGATCGTACCTCGGCAACCTCCGGCCTGATCCTCCTCAACTTCAAACGACATTATCATTTCATCTACGGGTTGATAGTGAAAACGCTGGTTATACCCATACGGTAGAGAGAATGAAACTGACCGTATCTCCACATTGGCTGCCCTATCAAGGGGGCTGTACGACTCCGAGCCTCAGTAGCTGAGGGTTGGCCAGATAATAAATAATATCGGAAACTCTCACCATATGGAAACTTGTACGCAATATCACGCAATCTAACAGTAAGTTCCGCTGACTCGAGCCCGAACTGACCGCTGTACGCTGTCCAGACATGTCCCGGGCAAGTTAGGCATCCGCGGAAAAGGAAATATCACGTCGGGGCAGGCAAACGCTGGGCAGCGGGGCACCTCGTGCCCGGGGTGCATTTAGATCCGGGCAACAAAATACTCGCATGAGACATACCGTGCTCAAAGTGGACACAACTTGAAGTGCGGACACCGGTCGTCTTTGAATGCGGTCCGCGGAGCGCGAGACACCGTAGATGTGTCGTCGCTGGAAGACTCAGAAGAATTAAATTTACTGCCAAAGAGACCGCAGGCAGGGAAGAGAAGCGTGATCAAGCGTACAGTATCACAAGCCAAGGAACTTGCATGAGAGACGACGCCAATATAGCAGTGAACGAGAGTCGGAGGCAGATGCCAGCGCGGGTTGGATTCCCGACAGTCCGTGATCCGTTTCAGCTCCGTGAGAGCGCCGTTCCGAGGGCAAAACGCTGCGAGAAGACTTGGAGATGCTGGGAATACGCATAACGCAGCAGACTGCCAGGTTAACATAAGCTGTGACCGATGGTGTAGCCTTTTGACCCCGAGAGTGGCTGAAGAAGCGCCGAGATTCGGCCATCGACAGAGGAGTGAGGTGGATGGTGGAGGAGAGAGTGAGAGAGCGACAATGCTCTGTGGGCGCAGTATCAGCCACGAGTTGATACACCAAAGGTTATTTAAATAGAACACCTCCGACATCTGAAAAAGGAAAGAACAGGTCAAGCCTGGGAAATTTGATACTACGATAGGTCGGAAGCAACTACGCGTACACTTCGTGCTCGTGTTCATTGAGATCAGGGATTCTGGAGATTGTAGATGCGACATTCAAGCAAGTACTATATACAACAAAGTAATCCTCGTGGGAACAATCTACTTTCGGAAGGTCGCTGGGACGCTCCGCCGTTCAAAGGATCGACGCGATATTGCCGACGCCGGCCGCGCAGCGAAGGCAAAGTTTCATGGGGTTCCGGATCGCGAGGCGGGACCTACATTGTCCGAATGAGTCGATTTGCGAGGTACCCAGGTCAGAGTGTGTGTGACACGCACAGCAATAGGCCGCGTTGGGTGCGATTTGGACGATATTCAGGCATGCCGAGTGCGTAGTGGTTGGTAGCATCCAGCGTCGGGAGTGTAGACGTGCGCCGGGGGAACGGGCCCGAGACGGCGGTGGAGTGGTCGGTAGAACGAAATATCAGTCAAAGAGGAGATGTGGTGCAAGCAGATTTGAACGCACGCGGATAATGAAGGCCGACCGGAGCCAGATGACGAGGGGCACAGCCCGATCTATATGAAACCGGCGTGAGCTGGAAGGCGGTGAAAGACCACGCATCTGGGAACGCCCGTCGGCGTCCTTGTCCGAGGCAGGGTGTAAACACAAACCGCGGCGGGGTTGTGGCCGCTGGAACGTTGGAAAGGCTTTCAGGTGCGTACCTAAATGCAAGAGAAAAACCTCAATGCAAACCGTCAGCAAATGTTTGGAAGGAGGTGCATTCAAAACGACCACTTCTGTGCTGTAGGTGCCGGCTAGTACGTTTTCATTGGCATCAGTAATAACGAAAAGATTTTCGAGTCACTCACCTAGATTCCAGCCACCGGCGGTCTGTAAATTCGTACTGCGAATAGCTACCCCTGTCAATATCCTAACACAGGCGATGCTGTAGGATCAGAGCTGGTTGAAGATAAATGAGGGTGCTGGAAATGAGGAGAGGGAACTTACAGACACGCACAAACGGCCACTATCCAGGACTTTTACAACCCAAGTCGCACCGAATGTTCCCCAAGGCCGATGCGTAGCATTCCGCATGGCAGATAAATGTACAAAACGCGTGCGATACATACTCCAAATGCGCGTCAGGGCGCCGAAAGACCGAGAAAGGTCGAAGAGAAAATTAGCAGCAGATGCGCACACGGGAGATCTACGCACCGTGGCCTTTGTCATGTATAGTCATGTATATGTATAACCGCGCAAATCTCCTAGGACTCGGTGTTTACGCACAGTCGCGGAGGGTAAATCCTAAACGCGATATACTGAAACAAGCATGAATGGAACAGAATACAAGGAAATAACGCACCGCTCCTAAACAACCGCTCTCTTTCGAAACAATTATCGTCGAGGCAGCATTAACGGAAGAAAATGATGTAGGAGCGGATTGGTGCAGCGTGTGCCCGCAGTTTTGTCCACTCGGCGCTGGCGCGGTTTGTGTGCGCGCCAGTTTTCATTGTGGAAGCACATTGCAAACGCCTAGGCCAGACATTAGGATATGGTCATGGGGGAGGAGAGGGGAGAGTGAATCTCATGACTCAACATGACAGAATAAAGCTTGCCATACGAGTGTGCTCTGACGAAGAGAAAAATTACCGTGTGCTGCCGCAATGAAAGTTGTCCGGATAGGGGACGCCAGTGTGGAGGTGTGGGACGGCTTACATGGATTAGAGGCATTAGAGGTAATTAGAGTGGACAGGTGCAGAGCTCAGAGGCCTAGCAAGAGGGTTTGGGATATCGAAGCCAGCGCGAGATCGAGGAAGAGAACAAGAAGAGCCACGTGGCGCGGGCCAGTGATCCGTCGCCACGTGAAGTCGCCCCAAGGTTCAACCAACCTCTATCTACTTCCTCGAGTCGCTATGCTCAATGAATCCTATGCCCAATCTCTTGCATGCAATGCCAATAGTAATAATAAAAAGAACTTGCCGCAGATGTTACTGAAGCGACCAAGACCGACTCGAACAGGCATCTCCTGTTGGACGCAGTGGAATACAGTTATATGGCCTACAGGTGCGTTACATTACGCCACTGGTCTCTATCTTACTCAAACTGTATCCTTGAATTGTGTCCGTTGCCTTGCCTATGCTCACGGAGAATTGCCTGTGCTCACGCAGAAACAACAACAAAAAGGGAACAAGTGCTTTCCCAATTTTATGGGTTGAGGCCATTTCGCCGACTACGAGGAGAAAAGAACGACCTAGCCGGTCGAACAGCGAGGAGATAGATCAGGACACGCGCGTCCGGCGCCCTTGTCCGAGGCGGACTGCTGGTACGGACTGCGGATGCGGTGGCTGAAAAGATGAGGAGGGACGCGCTGGTGCGGAATCAACGTTGAGGAAATAAGCCGAGGGGAAGAAATAATACTCACGAGTGCGCTGGTGGATCGTTCCCCCAGCTGTACAAGATATGACGCCGCTGTCAAAAGAACATGGATGGTGTGTGGCCCAGATTTGGAGGCATGGGAGGCGTCGAGATGTAAAGAGATATATCTATGTTGACATTTATGTCGTTCAGCATGCGTTATTCCTCACCTTGGATATCGTCTGCACAACATCATGTTTAGTGCGGCCTGGTAAATATATACCGCTGAAGGGAATCCCAATAGCATCAGGCGCGCGGCTGTACGAGAAAAAAAATTACTTCCTGTGGTACAATGCCGGCGAAATCACGATCGGGCTACCGTTCGAGTTAGAAATGGGACCGTCGTATCCGTGGGTGGGATTATTGGACGGCAGGAGGTGTAGCGAAGGAACCAATTAAAACAACCCATTAGCCAATAAGCGGGAAGAACGCACCGTTGATAGTCCATCCCTCGGTCTTGAAGTCGTCTGCATGCGGTGTTCAGCCTGGTTCGAGCTTCCGCCTCTACAGATCTCACCCCCAGACGAATCGGACGTCTAGAATGTATGTAATGGTGAGTACAAGTTGGGGAGACTTGCTCTTGACGTACCCTGGTGTACATCTGGCGGAGAAATCGGAACGGTGGATGACAAGAACTGAATAGAATCAAACGGCGTCCCAACGTGGAAGTTGATGCTACGCCGCGTTAGCGCATCACACAGCGACGACTAGATAAGAATACTCACCTCCTTCCTCCGCCTTAACGGGGCTTACCGAGAATTTTCGCAGACCTGAGGTTCGTGTGACTGTCGTACTCGTTTACTAATTGCCGACATGAAATACCTACCGGACAACTCCCTTCCTACCGTGCATGTGCGACGAAGGTATTGTGTCGGTGTGGAACGTAGAATTGTGTTGCTGGCAAAAAAAAATTGTTAACAAACAGCGCGAGTGTACAGCAAAACGAATGCTTACATTGCATCGCGCTGCGTGTTCTTCACATAGATACCAGGCCTATAGTAGACGAGCAAGAGTGTTCAAGTGTTGAGATGATTATCGCCGACCCGTAAACCTAGAGAAATCATTATTCTTTGAGAGAATTCCGCCGGGTCGAGGAGCATTTCTCCCAGGTCGTCTCGTCTCTTAGCATCACCTAGATGAAATACCGTAGGAATGCAATGAGTCCCTCCCTCTGGTTGGGTCCGCATACGCGAGACGCCCGGGAACGATACATCCTGTGATGCAGGCATCGGACATTATTAAAATACGCAGCAAGCGATTGCAGCGCACCTGCTGGGCCGCCGCACGCAACTATAACGTCGACTTACTTGGGGTGGACCATGTTTCACGATGATGCGTTCATAAAGGCGATATTTAGGGGAAAAGAGCTGGGTGGGCGCAAGGAACAATGGGTCGACTACATCTAGGAGGGACTCTTGACGCATTTCTTGAGCGGATCGCTGGATATTGGCGACGGATGGTGGAGGAATGAGCGCGACATGGTCGCAGCAAAGATGTAGCAACGCCGGATCAGTGCGGCATCCGGGTTGCGACTGGGCGCTTATTCGAGCACTTCTGGCGCTTCGTTGGTGTGGTTGACGAAACACACGGGTGGATATTCTGTTTCCATGGGTATTCTGAGCTAATAATGTAGGCACAAATAAAGCAAGTATCTAGGCCAGTGTTACATATAAAATGTGGTCGGCCGATCCTCTCGCGGGCCCGCACGCGGCAGTTGCCGATGCACCACGTGGCTGCCATGACATCGCTCGCCACAACATTCCACAACACTCTTCTCGTCCCTCGTCATGACCTATCCAGCACTTCCTCCTCTCCACGAAAGCTGGCCCCTTCCGCCGGCCAATGAAATCGGACTGGACCCGGATGGAGTTAGTGCATGGCATCTCTTGCTATCCGCCGAGCGTGCGGCTCTGGCACTCCCAAAACCTGCGAAGTATCAAGACAAACTAATCGCGGTTCGGCTGATAGCGTGGCTCGTCAAGGACGTTTATGAGCACAGGATGAGCGCCGCGTACAAGAGTTTGATTCGCCAGATATTGTCCTGTAATGATGTGTCAATGGCACTGGGGCCGGCGCAAGACCTCGAGCAGCGTCACGAAAAAGTCTTCCGGGTCGGTATAGATCTACGCAATCAACTGTTTCGCGTGTGTGAGTAACGAGGCACTTTTTCTTTCGCACTAGGCTAACTCTTTCAGTTTGCTCACGCACCGATCGCACGCCATCCCCGTCCCCTCACGCCTCCCGCCCGTCCTACGGAAAACACAGGGCTGACATCCTCGAGAGCATGGCAAAGGTCCGTCCTGAGGAAGGAAGGACGCATTCCCAGGCTAAGGCCGACGTGAGTCGGGCTTTTATTCGCTGCTGGGTTTGTTGACCATGCGGTATTATAGGCCCTGCTGCGAGACGGATATAGATGCATTATGACGGGTCTATATGATAAGGTTACCCTCATGAATGTTCCGGAACTGAATAAGAAATCGGATGATGAGGGTGTGGATAGTGTCGAGACAGAAGTCGCTCACTTGTTCTCGGGCACCGCTCAATCCGTCAGTCTTCTTTCTATCGCGTTCATCTGCTAAAACCGTACACCAGCACCCCGACTACGCTGCGAGCGCTATGGCCATTCTCGAAAGCTTTGGCCTACGCAGCTTGGTAAACAAGTTGCAGGGCAAACGTGTCCACAACTTGTTCAATGTTATGACCATGTCCGTCGCCTTGCACAAGGATTTTGATCAGTTTCTCTTCTGGCTTGAAGCTGTTCCCGGAACGGTGATGTTTTCTTTCTTTTTCTGCAATTTTACGATCGACTCTTATCCTCGTCGTGCAGGAGCATACTTACACCGTCGTTGCGCGTCATCCGCCGACCTTCTTCAAACAGGTGCCCAAACCACCCCGAGAAGTGACTTTTCGTATAGACCCCGATGCGGCTCAAGATGCTGCCGCCAATGGCATCGAACTGTTTCTGCCTGATCCAGAGCTGATGGCGATTCGTGCTGCCTGTGCCCGCGTTGCTGCAATGTCCGGTGCTGCTGATCAGTTGCGCCTCCTCAAGGAAGACCGGGATGATGCGGGGACGCTGACGGATTCAGATTCCACGATTCACCTTCTCGACTCCCTGCTGTATGCTGTATCTGACCAGTCCTATATGCGTACAGTGACCGTTGGAGCATAAGTGTTCACCTAGTTTCGTGTCTTTACTTCTACTTTTTGTACGAACCGAAATAGTTTAGTTTATGGCATGAATAACCGGAACACGATCATTAACCCTCAAATTTGACTCTTGAGTGGGGAGAGCAAATGTACATATGCGAATAACGTTTTCCAAGTCGTTGACTGAAAAATGAATTGATGCATCCCGAGGTACCCTGGAATTCCTGGGGAGAAATGAGGGGTACGTGGATTGTTGCCGCGATTCGATTGAAGTGGGTTGGCTCAAAATGAATTGGTGGACCGTGAAAAGCGGGAGATACCGAGGAATTCCTGGGGAGAAATAGGGGCTATGTGGTTGCTGTGACTCGATTGGCTCAAAATGAATCGGTGGACCACGACAAACGGGAGGTACCCGGGAATTCCTGGGGAGAAATAGGGGTTATGTGTATGCTCCGACTCCATTGGCTCAGAAATGAATTAGTTGACCGGAGATACCCAGGAATTCCTGGAGAGAAATAGGGGTTACGTGTAGTGTTGCTGCGACTCCCGTATATTGCAGGTGTATATAGCGATGCAGAGGCGAAAGGCCCAGGGAAAATGCGGTTTTGCTTATTCATCTTTGCTTAGCTGCACTAGAGGTTTGAACGTTCAGCAATTCATTAAGTAAAACGACCTACTCTGTCTTGAATTCAACCCTCATTCACATACGATGGAGTCGGGAGATATGTGAAGGAGCGAAGATGCCCCAATGCATACGTGGGTAGCAAAAATAGCGAGAGACATGATGTATAATCACAGAGAGAAAGAAGACGACGAGGTAAAAAAAGGTATATGCGTAGCAAAACAAAGAGTGGGAAGGAAAAGAAGATGAAGTAATGAGGGAAATGACCTGCAACTGTATCTGTGGCGTTCAGGGGGGGTGAGGTTGAATAGAGAGGACTGAGTGGTAAGTGACTAGGATTCGCGGGTTTGGAGGAGCTAGGAGAGGTGGCAGAGGGAAAGACATACGTACGGTGAGAAAGGCTCTCAGGCGCGGAGTTCATGACCTCGAATTTGATCTTTAATGCAAGATGAGTGGACTCTGAGGCCGTTTAAATATTCTTGCATCGCTACCGCTGGCACACGGGGACTCAACACTACGGTACCCAGACGCCGTGTGTCTTGTGGCGAGCTCCTCCAAGTCGCAGATGTCCTTAACGTCGATCTAGGTGAGTACCATCTGATCTGCATGCATTTTATTTGCCTGGCTGAACTTGCGTGATAGCGGCTGAACTGTCGACGCTCAAAGACAAACCCAAAACGCGTTCGAATCTCTATATTGTAATTGTCAGTCTTCTGTCCGTCCTAGTCTTGATCGTCTGGAGGTTCCCGCGCCGTTAGTTTCCATCGCTTAGCTCGCGCCGCTCTATAAACTCGGCTCGGATTTTTAGTTCAAAGCCGTAGGCAAATATGCACAGGACTTCGCTCCCGAGAAACGAAGGCCGCTTTTCGATTAATGCCCCACTTGAATTGGGGTTGGCTCTCAAAAAATCAACGGAGAAGTCTTCACGCCTGTGAAATACAATCAGCAGCCACCTCGAAAAAAAGAGAGGAACACGACAAAAAGAGTGAATCCAAAACACTATACAACCAGGAAAATGGCTCGGACCTGAATCAAACGACTTTCAGTCCAGCATCATCCTAGGAAATGTGGGCGTGGACCGTCGATCACTGATCCATGGTCATCCAATATCCTCTGTGCTTTGCGCCTAAGCATACGTGATACGTCATCAAATTGGAAACGGGAATTGCTTCTTACATCGGCGCTGCTTGGCTGGTGGCGACTCTTCTGACGTTACAGGGCATGATCTATCCTCAATCGCTTTAGTGGCCTTACCTACTTCTGTGGCGTGTGTACCAAAGTTCGGCCTCCCCTACTGCGCGCTGCGCGCCTCGCTGGCAACACATTCAAATCGGGGAACATGCCGTTTGCCGCCCTTTCCACTACCTCACGTACTCATTGCAGCATCACTCATGCAGCCTCGGAGGTGTCGCTGCGCTCATCTCACCATTTTACACCTGGGGGAGGGCTCTCGCAGTCTCTGTGGCTTAGCATACCTCCATTCATCGATGAAACGTCCTACTCTCCTTACGGCTTCCGGATTCCTTCCTGACCTCCATCTACGGGTCTGTATCCTCAGCTTGCCTCCACGGCTTCTTATGTTGCGCATTCGGTGCCACGTTCTTCCAAGTCGCCATCGTACATCGGCCAAGTTCCAAATGGCGCGGATTCGACGGAGTCTCAAGCCTTCCCGATTTCTTATTTCGCCTCTCGCGTTTGCAATCTACGCATCTATATCTCGCGCGCCATTCTCCCCCTAACCGGTGCGCAATACCTTACCTCGTCGTACTCGGAGCTCATCCGTTCTAAATCGCTGCTGCGCCTACGCTCCTTCAGTGCCGAGTCATTTTACTTGTCAGTGGTGTTGCATATCACACTGTAAGATGTTCCAATGAGAAAGGTACAGTAAGCCTTCGTGGTGTATACTCTATAACACGTCACGGATCCGTATCGCTCACAGATTCTTACCGTTTACCGTGACGAACCCAGTTCAAATCCGGGCGAGGGCCGACTTTTTGTCCTGAGCGGAAGTGGGATCAGACAGTACAATAGAACACGCGGCTACGTACGTCAGGTTCGTGGTTTATCGCCACGAAGAGCAATATTCATGTGGGATCAGCGATTTCGACAGGTACAGTATTCGGGTTATCTTGTTCCAAAATTCTCGCGCGGTGCTGTTAGAAAATATCTGGGACCCGGGAGGACAAGAAATGGACGTACGAAGAGGACATGAGATATCGCCGCAGTCCTTTGAAGTACGGATGTATTTGTCACGAAAACCCCGGGCCGTATATCAATTAAACGGCTCAAGGAAGGCGAAAATGAGGGAGGAAAAAAAGTGCAGAGCACGCACGGCGTTTCAAGTGGAATGGGGCCTTCTATGCCTACTTGCGGGGGCGAGGGAGTGCTGGGGAGCTGCGGCTCGAGCAAGTTCACGGGCCGCATCGGGGCGCTCCACGGGTAAAAACTCTTCTGCACGCTGCTCGTGAATCACGTGTGCTGCAGCGAGTACTTCTGCCGCTCGCCTAAATGCCGCATGCAGGGGATGTCGGCAGCCTCGGGGTGGTCGGATGAGACGTTGTCTGGCGTGAAAGGCATCCATATGAGAAGGTAAGTGCCCGGATTCAATGCACAATGAAGGCAGAATACATATCTTTATTCGCAGGATGCGAGATAAACAACCAAAGCCTCCGAGTCAAAGTGCTTAGACGGCAGAGCTACGCCAGGAGGGATCGTGCCGCATATGTGTGCCGTCCTAGGTTTGTGCGGCGCGTGCGCCTTGTCATTGCTGGTGGAGAGAAGAAAAAACTCCCCGCTGGGAGTGAACGCGTGGCATTTCACGAAGTAATGCAAACACACATAGAAAAAAAGGCGTCAGTAGGCAGAGTGGAATGTGTGGCATTTCCGCAGCCAGCTCTCTACGGGGTCCCTGGCGCGAGTCCAAACCTACGAGAGCCGGCTGCAGAAGATGAGCCCCAGTGGAAAGAAAGGACTCACCAAAGGAATTGTACCGCTCGGGCAACTAGCAACCACAGCATCTGAAAATTATAGGTATGTCAGTAAGGGTACATGGCAAGACGCAAGATCAATGGGGCGCGGCGGCCTACTCGCTGGCTCCACGTGTCAGACCCGAGTACCGATTCTTAACACGCCAGAGAGTAGGCCTGACCCCAAAATAAAAGAACTCACCGTGTTGGACTTGTCGGTGGGGTCGGGGTCTGACGGGGACTAGGTTATGTACGGCGTAGCTACGCCTCATCGAATTCCAGGAGCGACCGTGCCACGTACGCCTGCTGCCCTAGATTTTTACGCGCGTGCATATTTTCATCGGTGGTGGAGAGGGGCCAAAATGTCCTACCAGAGTGCGTCTCGCGAGGGAGGGAGTGAGAATTCGGGAAGGGAATCGGACGTACGTTGGCAAGTAAAATCAAGGGCGTCGTTAAATCTGTGGAGAAAACGCGTCAGAAGGCAGCATATAACGAGTGGCACTTCCACAGCCGGCTCTCGTAGGTTTGGACTCGCACCACTACGGGGTCCCTGGTGCGAGTCCAAACCTACGAGAGCCGGCTGTGGAATGAGAGCCCAGATGCAAGAAAATACCACCCGAGGGAGGGAGCCAAAAGAAGAGGTGGAAGAGAGGAAGAGAGTTTCCGCGCGACACGTCACGCGTGGATGACAGCACAAACAAACAAACAAACGCGTGTGTCACACGCAGTGACATACTATATCAGTGCGCACGGCGGACACATTCGCGCCAATTATAAAATTAACAGTCTTTTCATTGTTCATGTAGCGAGGATGCTACCTGGGATGACAAACCTAGGCGGCCGTAAGATCAGACAACGAATGTTGGGAGCAGAAACACGGTTTTTTAACGAGAAAATAAGTACAGTGTTTAACGGCGAAGCGAAACGTTCAAGCGATTTTTACGTGGCTCGGCAGCAAGTGGGGCTGGTTCCGCTGGCCTAAACGCGACATCTATATGCGCCTTGAATAGGGGATGTCCGCGGCCGCAGATGAGTCGGATGGGCCTTTGTCTGCTGTGAAAGGCATCCAGGTGGAAAGTTGAGTGCTCGAATTTATAGCTTAACGAAGGCAGAACACTCATCTTTGCGGGAAGAATGGGGGATAAAGCCGCCGAAGCTTGTTCGACGGCTGAGCTACGCCTCATTAAATTTCAGAGCGATCGTGTCGCGTAAGCCCGCTATCCGAGAATTTTAGCGGCGCGTGCGCGTTTTTATCGCTGGTGGACAGAGGCGAAAATTCACCGCCAGGGCGCAGGGGGTGAGGGCGTGGAATTCAGGAAGGTGAGAGAGCGTAGATTGTCAAGTGGAATCAAAAGCAGTGTTAAATCTGGGGAGGAAACGTATCAGATGGTGGGGTGGAACTAATGGCACCACCGTGGCCGCAAAGAAACGCGTTCCGTGCCTGCAAAAGAGGTCAAAGTAACCGCGAGTAGGATGTGCGCACGTCAGAGTGACAGAGCTGATATTCCGGAACTCACCATGGCCGCGGGCGTGACTCAAGGAAGTGGAGAAGGACGAAACACGGGAGGAGTTCCGAGATATCAACAGTTGCTACGCAAGAGAGGCCAAAGCATAGTGAGTGCGCAATGAAATTCCGGGGAGATTGAATAGGGGAAAAACATGTGCCACAAGAGCCATTAGCCATCAAGTTCCGCACTGCAAAAACTCCATCTGATGGCTTGGATGGCTGCATCGCAAATTCGCTAATATCTGTCTGACTGCTGCAGGGCAGTTCACCTGATTGGTTCCAGGAATTAACTCGACTATGTATGTAGCCTACCCAGTGATTCCTCTGGCGTCAATTAGCATTCCGCGGTGTTGCCGAGTTTATACATTATCATTGCATTATCTACTTACTGATACAACTCGGATGCGATGAGAGGATGGGTTTATGCATTCATTATTGGGCTTGAAATATACAGTGCACTAGCTTTCTCAGAAGATGCAATCAGTCAGAGAAGGAGCCCGAATTCCGTTAGTAAATTTAATGTTTGCTCGAAATGATTTTGCGCGCGCATTTTCGATGATGAGCGCACTCTTCTTCGACTGTGAACGCATCATTATTTTTGAAGAGAATTTATTTAGTTTTGAGAAACCATGATACGTAGGTGGATGAAACCATGACTCTGGTATCTATATTCTGGCGATGAACTCGATAGAATTCCTCGTTCACATCATCCTTGCCTCGAAGAAATTGGTCACTGCGAGCCGCCAGCTCTTCCAGAAAAACGCGGGAAGGCGTCGCTATGAACTGGGTGGCAATTTATCCACGAATTCCCTGGATAAACGAGCCGGTGCATGCTGCGAGCCGCGATGCAGACTGTGCAGGCTATTTGGGCGCACAAGCGCGCTGGTTTGAGATACGACAGATCACCCGAGAGTCTAGTTCCAGGAAGACAAGGGAGCAGTGAGATCGAGGTTATATTATAAGATATATATACATACCCACCGAGGAATCTGACAGCTTCATGCTCAATGTAACATGAAAGAAGGCATCTGGAACAGGGGAGAGGATCAATGATGATAAGTAGAGGAAGCAGTTCATAGTATGTACATAGTTGACACACCTGGATTAATTTCTCGAAATTGGATCAGTACCTATGTTGGTTGATAGTCTCGGTGTCTGATCAAGTCGACAAGCACGAATGAGCATTGAAGTAAATGATAGGCAACAAAGAGAAAGGCCTGATGAATGTTGATTACTTCAGCTCAAGAGCGCAGTGGGAGCTAAATGAAACTCAAGTCAGTACATGATGAAGTCGATATTATAGTGTTGATAGACTTGCCTGATGAACGCTGAGCATGCTGTAAGTTGAAAAAGACATCTTGACGGCGTAATCTTCCGGAAAAGAGGCTCAAATCACTGTTGGATAAGACTCGAGGCGATAGTTGTTGACGCAGTGTGAATAGGGTAAGGACATACCTCATGAGACATAACATGGTCAATTTTCAAGATTTTAACGTGAGTAAATGTTAGTACACATAAAACACCTTATCAAGTGCCCTGCAGATTGTAAGGGTCAAATATGAAATTGGGACAGACTCCGAGGTTCCACTGAGTGAACGACGCCTTGAATCAATTCCGTATGCAGCTCAAGTCCAAGGCAGAGCTCGAGAATAAATATGTTACAGGCTGTACAACGCGGGAGGACAAAGGTCAGCTTAAAGTGGACAGATGAGAAGAGGTGGTAATATGTACAGACCCAGGCTCGTGGACATTGAACTGTATTACAAACGTGGCAATATAATGCAAGATGAGACAGGTGGGGACCCTCTAATGCCGGCTCGTGTATACTGTAGGTAGGTACCGGTGTATATAGCGGTGATAGATCCGCGAAAAGCAAAAGGCTAGGACAAATGTGGTTTTGCAAGTCGGGGTTCATCTCCCTAAATAATGGTAAATATGAGCTGAAAGTTGGAAGGAGAGTAGGGGTGAGTGGTGCAAACATGTCGATATATATATATTTGAGACGACCAACGGGGAGAAAAGTCTTTCGGGCTAGCACTAAAAAAAGATGGTGAAAATGGTCATTGAGACTTTGATCAAAGATGGAGTGGTGAAGGCATAGATGTACATATATGACTCATATTTTTCAACTGATTGCTTCAAAATTGATAGAGTTTGACAAACGGGGGGTACCAAGGAATTCCTGGGAAGAAATAGGGGTTACGTGTCACGTTGTGACTAAACTTACAAATCGGGGGTTGGCGGGCTGCGTTTGTCAGCGTGGCACTGTGTTTGGGCAGTTGACTTTCTTGTGCATACATACAGCTCCGGTGAGGGTTGGTTGCTGGCGTGTTTGCATCACGCGAGACTGTGTGGTGGAGAGAATCCGTTGAAAGGTGGGAGGCCTGACATTTAAAATTTATTTAAAGAGGACCGAGGTGCATATTTGCCGAAATGGGGTGCATTGTCTCGCTCATTCATGAGCCACATCCATATGAAGACACAGCAAACTCCTTTTGCTGGCGCTTCTTTGAACTTGAGACTGCTGCGAATGTTCGTTCTCAGCGTCTCGTGACTCGAGTCCTTTACGCGAACTCGAAGTCAACATGAGGCCCAGTGGGAAGTCCGTTGAACACAAACAAACGAAATGGACCAAATATGAGAAACTTTGGACTACAATGAAATGCAGCCAAAAAAAGAGTATATCATATAGTCGTCAATCGTTGTTTTACTAGTAGGCTGGTTTCATCGTCCGAAAAAATCCAAGTCTGCAGCCTGGTCGTGAATTGAGATCCCCAGAAATAGCGTGATCCTCAACGGCGGAGTTTGAATCACTCCTTGCTTCCTCCCATCACCTTCTCGCGCTCGCTATGAAAGTTAGGTATGTCCACTTTTTTGAATAAAATTTAACTGGTTCAAATTTGGGAGGAAGAGCAAGGGTATGGTTGAGGAGGTGCGTATGGAGTTGGTGGGTTGTGGGAGATAGAGGGCAGGATGCGAGGGGGGAGGAGTTGGATGGGGCAGAGGGAGATGCCGAAGAGAGTATGAGGGGGGGATGACGGGAACGGGGACGCCAGAGACACAGGTGGGGAAGAAGGGGACGACGGCAGATGCCGCCGACGAAGTGAGGGGGCCCGAAGAGAGAACGAGTGGCAGGTGGGACGACGGAGGAAGCCGGGGACAAAAGTCAGGGGCTGGATGACGAGGGGACGATTCGGGCCGGGGCGCAGGGACGTTGGGTGGGAGGAGGACTCGGGCCGGGCTGCAGGGACGGGGTGGGCGACGATTCGGGCGGAGAGGTGGTGACGTTTGTGATCGGACGATGACGACGGCATGCCGAGGCGATCGGGGACGACTGAAAGAGGTCGGGCCGAGGGCCAGGACGACAAATTTAGATTGAACGTTTGGTGACGTTCTATTTTTGTGAACGTTCAAGGATGATCAAAATCACGTGAAATGCAGGTTTTCAGCTCTTCCGGTCGTTTTAGCGGAATTGTGGACGATGGAGGGGTGTGGGGGCAAGTGTAGGGTATGGTCAAGAGATTTCTTTTGGCATTGTGAAGGAACGGACAGGAAATATTCAGTTTTGAAAGAGCAATGGCGGGTTCAATGCAACTTGGCGTAATTTTTAAAGGACGGGAAAGATTAATTCGAAACTCACCCAATAACAGGGGAAGGGTTCCACTATTTCAGGAGAGAGTTCACAGAGATGATTCGAACTAACCTAGGTTACCTCGCGGCGGATTGAAGCGTGGGAAGACATTGACGTCCGTTGTCGAAGTTACGGGGTGTTTGGGCACGGATCAACCCTCCGCCGAAATAAATCTATGGCGGAATGAGTTCGGATCGGATCGGGAAGGCACGGGTATGTAAATGGAAGGGGAAAGGTGGGGTGGATTCAGAAAAAAAATTGAGGGGTGGGGATCAAAGGGACGGAGAAAATTGGAGCGAATCAAAGAGTATATTGTTGACATACTTGTGATCGGGTTATTGGATCAAAGTGGCCTTTTAGCTCAGTTGGTTATGTTGCTAGCTTTGGGCACGGGCTTGCACAGTGTGATCGGATGCAAACGGTACCAGGTTCAATCCTCAAAGGTGTCAACATTTTGCAAGGTTGGAGCAGCAGGTTGGAGCACCTAGATTAATTTCTCATTAACTGATCTCGGTAACATCCGATAGGTGCAGTTCCGGCCCATTTCGGACCGTTCCCGCAGCGTTGCGGGGACGGCTTGGCTGAACAACAGGTTATCATGGGTGTCGAACAGGGCCGGGGAATGGTCCTGGGGTGTTCCGAAAGACGAAGCACCTAGGTTAATTTCTCATTAATTGATCTCGGTAACATCCGATAGGTGCAGTTCCGGCCCATTTCGGGCCGTTCCCGCAGCGTTGCGGAGACGGCTTGGCTGAACAACAGAGACGGGTCATCAAAGGGTGTCGATGAGAGCCGGGGAATGGTCATGTTCCAGAACACGATTCCGGCATAATGTCTGTTTGATGGCAAATCGGAATCGTCGTAGCTAGACCTCGACTCAGAATCGCCTATTCAATTTATGTACTCCCCGTCCTAGTCCTCATGTTTATACGGGTGACAGTATTGCTGTATCTCGGTTCGACGGCATTGTATACATGTATGTTCTTCCAGAGTCAGTAATGTGGGCACGATCGATTTGACTTGTATACGCACGCATTCGACAAGCCTCTAAACCCATCAAGTCACAAATACCCGTTGCTTCGGAGGGGAATCCAGCGGAGAATTATTGTCTCAAAAGTAAATCGTAGCGCTTCACGGAGGGGGAAACCTCTTGATAAACGGGCCGGGGTCGTTACAGAACACTGTGAGAGTAACCGTTCGCCATTCTTTCTCAGTATGTTTGCCGGGGAAGGACGATATTTTCTCCCTTCCAAATTGGGATCTTTTTCAGTGGTTAACGATCCGGATATGGTCCGAATGGTGTTCGACCCTGAGGTTCAAAATATGCTGTTTAGGTTGGAAACGTCTCCTCGGGAAGGCCACCCATGTCCTGGATACTATATACGTAGGCAACGTTTCTTCGCACACTCGAGCTCCTGGTCAAGAGATCCAAAATAGCCTCATTTGTAAACGGGTACGTATGTGAATGATAGAGGCATTGCTCGTTCACTGCGTATCTCCATCCAGTAAAAAGCGAATGCCCGCTTTGAGATCCTGCTCCCATTTCTTTGCTATCTTCAAGCCGGGTAAAAGAACTTGGAATCCATGTGGCACGCCAGGGTAACTTGAGGTTAAAGTGGGAATCAAGACTGAATAAGAGCGCAAAGTCGAGCTAAACTCACGCAATAATTTTTGTTTCGACGCCGTCCTCTCTAAGCAGAGCCTCGTACAGAAGCCCTTCGTCTCTGAGAGGATCCAGCCCGCAGACCTGGATGAAAGCAGGAGGAAGTCCTGCATGCGAGGGATATAGAAGTGGCGAGACTTCTGGGTCTGTCGGCGATCCACCGAGTAGATCTGAATGGAGCCGAAGCGTGAATAAGGTCGAGGTACGGGTACTCTATATAAAAAAAGCTCACGATAACTTAACATGCCGTCTTTCGCGGTCAGGAGCGGGGCATCCTTGTTCTGGTCGAACGACAACAACCTCGGCTTCAAGTATCTTGAGATTAATCAGTCAATTCCCCGTGTCCGTTAGTACTCAGGTGCGTACTTCTCCGGAACGGCATCAGTCTGCACAACAGGGGGCACTTGAAGAAGCTGTCCAGTGAGTTTTTTATCTTCAAAAAATGGGTCGTCGCGGGCGCGATGTGCCAGAATGGCCGCCACATTTCCTCCCGCCGATAGACCACAAACGAGAAACCCTTTCATCAAGTCCGCGGAAAAAAGACTTGCCGAGTTCGCTGCCTACAATAAAAAAAACATTTATTTGTACAGTGTAATAGAAATGGGCTTCGCGCGCTGCCGAAGCGTATGAAAAATATGTGCAGTCTAGCAGCTAGCGAATAGGTTTCATTCAAGAATCCCTATAAAACAGCTAACGCTCACCGCGAACACTACCAAACAGCCGAATAGTAAGCGCGAGGCTTTACTAGACGTGATCTACGGAATATCTCGTAGGTCTTAGGGCTGCGTGCTAAGCATATACCTGATAATCAAGGCACACACTGTAGCTCAGTGGTAGAGTTCCCAGTAGAAGGCTGGCGCTTCAAGTGATGGTGTATTGCAAAGGTAAGGTAAGATTGTCTCCACAAGGGGGGAAGACTCCCTTATATACGTAGAACTATTCTAAATATGGTAAATGACTCAAGTGGAGTCATAGGGCCATGACTCCCCAGCCCGAAGCAAGGCCGAGACTATGCCCGAGGTCATGCCCGAGGCAGCACACCGCAAAGTGCGACGCGTTGGATGTTGTACATGGCTGTGCTGCAACCGTGAGAGTTCATGGAGGGTAAATTGATCGAGAAAGGCCAATATCCATCACATACAGTTCATACAACAGGATTACAACAAACCCATTTCAGCGCTGAATAGCAGTCGTCCAGACCTGTTGGATGGGGGTGCTCCGGGGCCAGCCTAGGGAATCAAGTTATTTTTGTCAGAAATGACTCCGTGCGCACCTGTACTCGACGTTGAGGATTGAGATCTGCAGTTCAACACATATCGTTCTCAGTTGGTAGTCATCTAATTCAATGTTTCCAATCGTCCACCCTGTATTTGCGTCAATAATATCAAGAGTGCGGATACACGAAATATACCTCCACCGTGCATCCACACCATGAGCGGATAGGTCTCATGAAATCCATCTTTCGCGACGGGAATGAGGCTTCTAACCCGAAATGTTCCATCGACAACGTCCAGTTGATGGTCGGCAATGCGGTACTCAGTGTCTAATACCGCCAAAGATTAACCACTGCTTGATACAGAAAAAGAATAATGGAAGAGGGCACCTTTTGGCAATCGTGGCGCATACGCGGCATTGGCGGCCTCGATGAAAGAGTTGAAAAGCTTTCTTCTTTCATCGATGTTGTCTAGTGGAAGAGGGGAAGTGGACTTCCGTTGAGCAAGCTGAGGAGCCAGCTCTGGGTCAGGGTCAGATAAGTAGGAGAACTCGGCCATGGTACTGGTCTACACAGAACGAGGAAGCGGAGGGACAGATGTGGAGCTCCGACCTTTAAATACAAATCTCCAGTGTCCGAGTCATGTTTCCCCATTTATGCCACTGACGGAAGGGCTGTGGGACCGTATCAATCTCTCACCGAAGACGGTAAAAATACGGCTCGCTCTGCTTTGAGCGAATGAGTATGGATCGCACGAGAGGGTTCAAATTCACCCTGTCCCTTATTGCGATGCTCCAAATACCGAGACCTCCGGAATATCGACAAGAGGCGAGACGGTGGTTGTACTGGGAAGGTAATATCATTGACAGATAATTTACAGATGTCGTGAAGCTTCACGAAAGCGGGCGCCGTCCTGACCAATATGTATGAGGTGTTCTCCGAAGTCCCGGTGCAGATGCGCCTTTCGTGAGTATTTTCTTAGCCAGCCATGAACGCGCGGCTGGTGCCGACATCCCGGATCCGTCACCAAAATTAGTGGCGGAAAATACACCCACGTTTATCACGGCCCTCCGAACATGCTCCCAAGAAGCCGGGAAGAGGTGTCTTAGCCCTACAGTTGCGGACAGAAATAATCATTACTGCCCTTGTTACCTCGTCATGCCGTCGACGGCGGCACGGACGGACGGCAAAATTGCCGTGGCGTGGCCGCCCCGCCAATCCCATCCGGCACTCTGCCGACGGCGCGGCAGATGCAAACCCGATTGGCAAGCCAAAAACGTCACTCATGTATTGCTCGAGCGTTTTCAGGCTCAGCCAACCGCTAATCTATCCTTGGTGACTTTTGGACTCATACATGTACGTTGAGAGTGACATTTCTGGCTTGCGCCCGCGCGGAATGGCTTGTTTCGGGCGGGGGCGTGGATTTGGGTGTGATCACCCGCCCACGCTCGGCCGATCGGCTTGCAAGCCATTCCGCCAACTCGGTCCTAGCCAAAAAACCAAAGTGGCTTGTGTTCACTGTACACCATTTAGAGCCCTAGCACTGGATTGTATGTGGCAGAGGCACTACTATATGTACCCCACATGTACCTAGGGCATCAATTGTCGCATAATTTTTATATTTGGGGAATACTCGTCGTCACTATGAAAAATAATGAGGGCAACTCATACTCCACATGCAAGCCAGTGGGCTTGTGAGGCTTCATTGATAGGCAAAGCTTCCAAGTGTCTACTTGCATTGAAAAAATTGGAGGAAGTGTCCACCTCGCCAAATTATTCGCAAAAACAGTGTTCGACTTACCCGACTTTTGAACCACACAAGTTTTTCAGTACCTCAAATTAATATTGAAATTTGAACAAATTCCTTCACATAAAGGCTTTGGATACTCAAACAGAGGTGAAACCACCACCCCTCTTGATATCTATTCTGGGTTGCGATTCTCGTCAGTTGACATCGGTTGTTGAACCCCAGTCTTGACCAGCAACGAAATGGGTGTAAATACTCAATTCTTTGATGTAAACTGCCCCAATAAGTACATTTGAACTATGTGGCGCATTCTCGGGCCCAGGATGTAGCAGGAAATCATTATCTTCCTTCGGCAACAAAATGGCTTGCGCAAGCCATTTTGTCTGATGCCATCAAAATGGGCGTGGGCACGGCTTGTATCGAAAAGTATAGAAATTTGCACAAGAAGAAGGTCAGATCCACACACTATATCGTATTCGTCCTGTCCTATCATTGTTACGGGAATTTATCTTGAAATTACCTTCGGTTGGACGGAGTTGAACATGTCACATGCTGTCCGCAAGCCATTTTGTCTGATGCCATCAATTGGGCAGGGAATGTGGCTTGCATCGGAAATCGAGGCAAGGGGAAGAGTGTTGGAAATCGTCCGCTTTCGTACTGCTCGATGACTTCGCTACTGATATCTAATACCTACAAACATCATGTACTGGATCTGCAATCTTAGCGTTCCCCCTCATCTGCGGGTCTGTCCGAGTCCATTCGAGTCCTCTAGGAGTCCCATTTCTAACAGGTTATTGGCCCCCGCGTCTACACCTTCGCTACGAGTCTATTCTGAGCACTAAAACACCCTCACCAATCGCCACGTCATCACCTCCACCTTACCCCCGCCTTTCGACATCTTCTTTTGGCCGCTTCTCAGCTTCTTTTTAATCATGACTACACCATTCTCCCTTCTTACTCTGGCCCAGACTGTCAAAGAACTCACTTCTGACAATTGGCACGCTTTCAAGGACGAGATTCTCATCGTCTTCAATGCTGATGGGGAATCTGCTGGAATTGTCGATGGCAAAACCCCCAAACCCACAGAGGCCCTTGCTGCTGCTGCCTGGGATAGGAGGGACAAGGCTGCTATGTCAATCATTTGGGCTCGCATGTCCAAAGATCTTCGCTCACTTGCTAAAGGCATCACCTCTGGCTCAGCCCTCTATGCCAAGCTGAAAGCCAAATTCGAGGCTTCCACCTGGTCACGTCGCGTTTCTCTCCGCACCGCGTTTCACACTGTAACCCACGACACGTCCCTGCCCGTGGAAAAGTATGTCGACAAGGTCACCGAAATTCGTGACCAGCTCATTGCACTGGGTGAACCCATATCCGACAACTATTACAAGGATGTTCTCCTTGCGAACCTCGACCCTCTCTATGTCAGTGTTCGCAACACCCTACTTTCCCAGCCTGCTGGTGAAAGCAACCTTGACTCCGTCAAAGCCGTCCTTTGCAGTGCTACCTATATCACCCCAACTGGCAGCCAAGTCAAGATGGAATCTGAGGAGACAGCCCTCGCAGCCCGTAGCGGTGGTGGTGGTAGAAAGGTGTTTGCGTCGAGTGGGAGTGGTCACGGGAATCCCGGACATCGCGATCGCGATCGCGCCGCTCACACCTCTAGCGGTGATGGGCAAGTTTATGGGAAGGATGACGAAAAAGGTTTTCGTTGGTGCGATCCCACTCACGAGGATCATTGTCATCGCTGCGGTCGGCGGAACCACATAGCCGCTCGATGTGTTGCAGATATGCCGAAGGAGATCAAGGCTTGGGTTCTCGACCGTCCTGGTGCTAACGAACATTCACATGCGGTCCACGAAACGTATGTGGCACATTCATCTTTCTTGCCTCGTCGCCGCCGCACCTCTCCTTCCCACATTCATTCCAATTGGCGTTCGGACATTCACGACTGCGATTCCGACTAGGTATTGCGACAACCAGGAGTGCGGATGCCACGACAACTCGGATTTGGAAGAAGATCAAGTCGACGTTGGAGTTGTTTATGAAGCTTTTCTTTGATTGAGTGGGAGCATTTTTTATTTCTCTCCTGCTTTTGTTTTTGTTTCAGTGGGAGCTTGCTTATCTCGCAGAGTGGGAGTGTTGGAAATCGTCCGCTTTCGTACTGCTCGATGACTTCGCTACTGATATCTAATACGTACAAACATCATGTACTGGATCTGCAATCTTAGCGTTCCCCCTCATCTGCGGGTCTGTCCGAGTCCATTCGAGTCCTCTAGGAGTCCCATTTCTAACAAAGAGTACTTGGATCAGAGAGCCTCTGGACACTTCTATACCATTGGATTGAGGATTGAGGATTGAGGATGGGGGGCAGCCGTAATTGCGGCGCTCGGCAACATACCAGATTCAAGTTGTGGATGTGTTCATCGTGCTTTATTTCTACCTTCATGGCTCGTACCCTTGACTTCATGCAGCTCAGTGAGTTTATTCAGTTCCCCGTTACCCGTTACCTAGTTTCTTACCTTTTGCAGAGTATAAATATAGGACCTACTCTACTCAATAATTTGTCCGAGTTTACCAGTTGAAGTTCCCCCACCCCCCTTTGTTCAACATAGATGTCATATTAATATTGGCCAAGACTTGGCCTCAGTCGATGGACTTGTACTTTAGTTGAACGGATCGCTGAACGGATCGCTGGCAATCGACAGAGACCATTAATATTTGTGGTAAGTTGTATTGATTCCCTGTCGGACATTCAGAGGCTGCGAGTTCTGCTGAGCCCAAGCAGTCACCAAAATGAAGAAAGAACTTGCAAAAGAGAGTGGTTGCATGGTGTTGTAGTGGATATGTAAGACTGGTGCAACATTTCACCAAATGCGAGGTTGATGGTTCAAAGTCGCCGGCGCTGCCAATGACAGCGGCGAGGTTGATCCGGATGTTGTGGAGACGGCAATGGTAAAAGGAAAGGGCTTCGAGGCAGGGCAACAATATTGAGAAATTGTCGAAGTATTTACAGTGGGAAGGTGTAGTGTAGCCGAGCACAAGCCAAGCCACGCCGCAAGCCACGCCACACCCGCCCGCCCCAGCCAATTTAAACTCCGCTAAGCGGCGCAAGCCATTTTGGCACGCGACTCGGCTAACTCTGCATGTACGTACCCCAAACTTTGTTTGATTCCTAAGAAACTACTGTCACAACGCGAGCTTTTTTGCGGCGTTCTCAGCTTTCAACAATGGTGGTTTGAATCCAAGACCAGGTGCTCATGGCGGTAGGGAGCACGAGACTCCCGCTCATTGGTTGTGTACATCCAGCAAAAACCGGATGCCCTCTTTATAGTCCTCCTCCCATTTCGTTGCCATCTTCGAGCTGGAGAACAAATATTGGAATCCATGTGGCACGCCGGGGTAACTTGATGTTCAAGTGAAAATTAGGATTACATGAGGGGAGGTGCAAGGCCGAGTTGGACTCACGCTATAATTTTTGTCTTCACGCCTGCCCCTCTGAGCAGCGCCTCATACAAAAACGCTTCGTCTCGAAGGGGATCCAATCCACAGACCTGGATAAAAGCAGGAGGAAGTCCTCCGTGCGATGGATATAGAAGTGGCGAGACTTCCGGGTCAGTCGGTGATCCACCCAAGTTATCTAGCAAAATGAGTGTGAGATGGGACCAAGCGACCGCAGGAAACCACACCGTAGCACGAGAAGGCGTCTTTCGCATTGAAAAGCGGAGCATCCTTGTTCTGCTCGAACGACAACAGCCTCGGCTTGTATCTTGTGAACAGTCAGTTCCGCGTGTCCAATAAGTAAGCACTCAGAGCGTACTTCTCCGGAGCGGCATCAGGATGTACGATAACCGGCACCTGAAGGAGCTGTCCAGTGAGCTGCTTATCTTTGAAGAAAGGGTCGACGCGGGCCCGATGCGCCAGAATGGCGGCAAGATTTCCGCCCGCTGAGAGACCACAGACAAGGAAGCCTTTCTGCAAGTCCGCGGAAAAGAAGCTCGCCCAATACGCTGCCTACAAATAAATAAATAAATATTTGTTGGTACAGTGGGTATAACAGGAGGACAACAGACCCATTTCAGCGCTGAATAGCAGTCGTTCAGACCTGTGGGGTGGGGGTGCTCCGGGGCCAGCCTGGGAAATTATGATATCTCTGTCGCCCAACGACTGAGTACCCACCTGTACTCGACGTTGAGGATTGAGATCTGCAGTTCGACGCATATCGCTCTCAGTTGGTAGTCATCGAATTCAATATTCCCGTTCATCCATCCTGTATTTGCGTAAATAATATTAAGAGTGCGGAAGCGCGAAATATACCTCCACCATGAATCCACACCATGAGCGGATAGGTTTGATGGGATCCTTCTTTCGCGACGGGAATGAGGCTTCTAACGCGAATGTTTCCGTCCAGAACCTGCAGTTGATGGTCGGCGAGGCGATACTCGGTGTCTAACATCATCAAAGATTAGTCCCTTCATCCCGAAAAAGGTATACTTGAAGAAGTACCTTTTGGTAATCGTGGCGCATACGCTGCCTGGGCGGCCTCTATGAAAGAGTTGAAAAGCTTTCTTCTTTCACTGATGTTGTCTGGCGGAGGAGGGGCTGTCGCCTTCAGGTGAGCGAGTTGAGGAGCAAGCACTAGGTCAGGGTCAGACAAGTGGGAGAACTCGGCCATGATAGTCTTCTACACAGAGCGAGGAGATGCAGAAGCGGATGTGTAACTGTCCTTTAAATGCATTTATTTCTCCATTTGGGCAGCTGACGGGAGAGTTGTGGGACCGGCGCTAAAAATGCTGTTCGCTGCCATTCATTGACTCGATTGAGCGAACGGGTACAGATCACACGAGGAGGTTCAATTACCAAGTCGGCTATTGAAATGGTTCAAGCTTATCAAGTCCCTTACTGAGATGGTTTAAGCTTACCAAGTCGCTTATTGAGCTGAGATGCTCTAAAGACTAGAGGGGATATTCACAGAACACGTCACGGTGGTTCTACTGGGAAGGTATAAATTACCAGTGTGACAGTGTCATATGTTATGTGTCATTGGACGGCGGAAATAGCTGTATTCGAGCAAGGAAACAGAGATCCCAACGCGAGAACAATGCGCCGTGGCTATTCTAACGAGCGTCAAAAAAGATTGGCAGTCTTGGGAAGAAAACAGCATGTTCCTGCTGTAGATTTCACCGCGTAGACGCCGGGAACTTATGAACAGAGTAAAGCATGCAGTACGGCGGAATTAGCTGTATTCCGTGATATATCCAGATCTCTGGCCCGGAGATCCCTGAAATAGCAATGCATTCCCATGACCGAGGAATTAATATCTTATGTGTCATTGGACGGTACCTTTGGCCGTTCTAGGACCGCGGAGTGCCAATGAGAGCGCTTATACGGGAACCCTCGTGCTTTTACCGCGTTCGCTCACCAGACACGCAGCGACCTCGTTCTCCCCACTCCCTTTGTCCCCTCGGGTCTTAAGTTTTGAACAATTATTTTGTCCTCCACAATGGGTGTGTTCATTAGCGCTCTGGATTTATTCTGACTGTGCCTAACTAATGACCAGGATATTCGCTTTGGTTATTGCCCGCGGAGCCGCAGCGGTCTGCTCTGGCATGGGTAATGGCGTACAGACCAACTTCATACCGGAAGAATCGACAATCTTACTCTTCAAAATCGTTCCCCCATTTCGAGCCTCACGTCACGCTGGCTAATTTCTCTCTCCCGTCCCCACCATCACTAGACGTGCTTCTGCCGCCCAAACTCGACAGAGTCGTCGCAAGATTCAAGTCGCTTCATGTTGGGAACAGCTACCTGGGCTCTTTATCCGTCACTGTTGAAAAAACATCGGATTTAATGACGCTCCACGATGCTATCGACGCCCATTTGAAGTCAAATAATATAGAAAACCGCGGCGGTCGATTCCCACACATGTCCCTGTTTTATCTGGATGAAGCTGTTCTTGGGGACCGCCAACGTCTACCGGAAAGGCTCCAAAGAAGAGAACTGGTAACAAGCAAGAGGGAAGGGGTTCTTTTGAACTCTTTTCTTCTCGATGGCGACCATGCCGTCCCTGTATCACTATCCGGTTTTGACGGGGAAGAGATATGGTTGATGGACTGCAATGGCCCAGTGGCCGAGTGGAAGATGTTGGATAAGCGACACCTTCCATTTTTTGATACTGGACCGGCGATGCATCCGCCGCCGCCTTTGTATGCATCACCAGTCGTGCCTCCGATCGGGAAAAACTACTCGCATAGAGATTATCCAGCGCCATTTCCTGCGACAGGCTTGAACGTCCCGGAGCGACAACAATTTGCCCTGCCTCCGAGACAGGTGGTACACAGACCAATGCCCATGCCTCAGATCGGAAACAACAAGCCGCACAGAGATGACCATGCGCAGTTTCCCTCGACGGAACCCAGGTGCCCGCTAAAAGACCAAGAGTTGACTCTAATTCCAGGTCCCGGAGGTGGTGGCGGTAAGTCCTTCTGATTGATGTTTCGGCCAGTACCAGTCCTCACTGACAATGCAGGAGATATCAATGTGATTGACCTTGCAGAAAGCACGCCTCTGGGACGAGGCCTGGCCTGAATGATGAAGATCTTGCTTGTCTATAATCTTACGCTTCCTTGAATGAATCACATTGATCGACGGTTGCAGAACGAAGTGTGTATGTATTGTAGAGATTCTGGTTGCAATCTCTTCCCCACGACGCCGCAAGATGGTGGATTTAATTGACGCTTAGTCGACGATAAATGGAAAGAGGCGTCTGAAACTCTGGTTGAATATCCTAAAGTGACAAGGTTTGAAGATCGGTTGAAAGGCGCCTATTTCAGCGCTTCCGACGAATAGCCAGAGTACCGTCGGAAATCAGTACGGTAGCCATGCGGTATACTCGTAGAGCCTCTATTCTCGCTCCAACATTGAAGCAGTCGGCAATCATTGGCATTGATTAACATACATGCCGCATTCATTAACGTTACACGTGTGAAAAATCTGGTTTGGAAGACCAGGGATCGCTCATGGTATTCGCTTTTTATTATTAAACAGGAGTACTGAAACAGAAGAGAAAGACATGTTTCATCCAGCGGACTTATGTCGGCGGTGTCGGAGAACAGTCAACCCTTTAATTAGCGCCGCAAAGAAGGTTTAAACTGACCAACCTGAGAACAACTAATCGACAGCAGCTTCTAAATTCTATTCAATGCTGGCGTCTGTGACGACAGCTCCCGTGTCCTGGGAACTCGACTTTGACTCAACTTTCAAGGTAAAGTGAACCAGTGGCATTCCTTCACTGGGTTACTTGTCCCCTCTTGACCCGCACGGCGCAACCGTTGGCCAAGTTCCCTGCAATTGATGCTCTTCTTGTACTGCATGCTTTACTTTGTTGTAAATCTCCGGCGTCTACGCGGTGAAATCTACAGCAGGAACACTCCCAAGCCCTGTCGATACTTTTGACGCTCGTTGGAATAGCCACCACTGCGCATTGTCATCGCGTTGTCGAGTACAGCTATTTCCGCTGTACTGCATGCTTTTCTCTGTTGATAAATTCCCGGCGTCTACGCGGTGAAATCTACAGCAGGAACATGCTGTTTTCTTCCCAAGACTGCCGATCTTTTTGACGCTCGTTAGAATAGCCACGACTGCGCATCGTTATCGCGTTGGGATCTCTGTTTCCTTGCTCGAATACAGCTATTTCCGCCGTCCAATGACACATAACATATGACACTATCACACTGGCTGGCTGTATAAAATTCGCAAAGTTTCGGTGTTCACCACTGCATTCCCGTCTCCAAGCAGAGGCTGAACCAAGGTCTAGTCCCAAATCTGTTCATTTCTGCCAATAGGGCACAGCCAACGACACGATGTCCATAAACCCCAACAATATATGTCTCCAGTGCAAGAAGCGGGAAAAGCGGGTGGAATACCAGTTTTGCTCGCGTCAATGTACGAAGGATGCAGCTGCACGGGCCCCGGAGCTCTTGAAGATACCCGAGACGCATGTGATGTATAGGAATGGTATAAACTATGCGTACTCTATGACCGGCTGTTGATTCGAGTTCATATCATCGCGCAGTTTACGAGACCTTTTGCAGCAAATGGACAGAAAACGTGCCCCCGACCATATCCTCCATCTATCTCATCACTTGGACCGCAAATCTTCGCTCCTCCTTCGACGGTTATCGGTACGCATCATTAGCCAATATTTTATTGAGCCTATCCTGAGTGGATGCTTTCGCAGAGATATGGTGCAATCCAGGACAGGGAAGAAGGAATGCAAGCGTTTTCGCTCCGAAAAGCGAGCATGCAAACTAGGAGAGCCTGGAAGCCTAGCACTTTGCCAGCGGCCGGATTGTCACTTGTGCAAGGCGATTCGGACTGGCTTCCAGTCCAGCCTGGAGTACAAACGCTCGATCCGCGGCCTGTACGTTTATGTTGTCGATCTTGACTTCACCATCACTCTCTGAACCTACCTTGATGCAGGGACGGTCTTCGACTCGGTCGTGGCATCTATACGACGCCGAGTTCGTCCAAGTGGGCATGTATCCTCTACTCCATGCCTCTTTCCTGACATGCCTGTGTCTCAGGGCTTATCAATACGCGGTGAATATTGGCTCTGCAGATGGGTCCAACATGAAAGCCGTCCTCAGCACACGGATCGTGCTCGGGGATCCATCGAAAACCAAACATGAAGACCCCAGTTTGTGTGAACCTCCCTCGGGATACCAGTCGGTATGCAATTTCCTGCAAACGTTTAAACCAGCTAAATAAATTAATATTGCAGGTAAAAGGAGTCCCGGGTAAAAACAGCGAGTTTTTGGATCAAGAGGATGTTGTGTACCACGAAGATGCAATCCGGCCAGCGTATCTAATAATGCTCAAGGACTGACTTGTACTTGAACCCTTTTCTTCTTGATTCTTGGGGACTCGTGATGTACACCCCGCTTTCTGAGAGGAAGAAAAGTTAGAATAGCCTGCATAATTTTCGACTGGTTCACAAAGTCAACGATGAATGACCGAACTGCATAAATCCCATTGGGACGGAAGACGGGTATCCGCTAGTCTGTCTCTACAGTCCAAGCCGGCCCAGAAAGTGTAGAAGCATCCAAATGTAAAAAATGTTTGCAACTTCCCATTAAAAAGATGTCCCAATGAATTCGTCTCCTGAATTTCAATTCGGCAGTGGAAGTAATGAAGAACAACTTTTTTTCACATATACTATACCACTGAGTCCGATTTTTCGGAGAAACATTACGGACAATTTCCTCGAGCTGTCTCGGTGCCTCAACAGCATCAAATGCCCAACCCCCTCCAGCACCGTCATCGTCACGTCTGCCTTGGCGGCCATCAGGTCCTGCACCACCATCTCATTCAAGATTCTCTAGGCCGTCTCCACTTTGTCTAACCCGCCGACCACCACACCAACAGGGATCCTCAAGCCCTGTGCGACCAATTACTTGTAATCCTTCTGCATACCGTACTTCGGCCAGGTCGCCCGCGCATACTCACTCCCCCTGACGCAGTCGTCCACCAGGAGACGTAGCTGGTCGGCACTGACGTTAGAGCCCAAAAAAACGTGCTCGAGTACGAGCTCAGCTGACTATCGGGAGGAATACACGGCCAGTTGCTGCTCACGCATCTCAGCAGGGCGCTCAAGCTTTCCCATCGGGGCCGGGCCAATGAGGACGAGTAGTGATGTGCCGGGTCGGGCTTGAAGCCCAAGCCCAGGCTTGGGTCGGGCTTTCAAAGACACGCTCCCCGCGGATTGGACAGGGGAGCCCCAGGTTTTAGTGGGTGTCGGCTAGGAAGTGATGACGGGCTGGCCCTTGCAGCCCTGAGCTTCCGAACCGCAGCCCCACACGACGCGTCTCACGAGCTAGTCAATACCTTTCGGCAGACGAGACGTACGTGCGTAAGTGCATTTCCTGGGGGTGGTAGTGTCGGCGGGGTTTTCTTGGCTTTATCCCTGCTCCCTAACGAGGTATAAAGGGACGATCTGATCGGTCCCCGATGATCCGCCTGCGGGTGAGGGGAGAGCACGAATGTATTAAATACGAGTGCTACCTACTAATGCCATCTTCGTTCCACATAAACTGCCGGGTTCAAATTCTGACGAGAATCGAATCCAAGTTCGCACCTTCCAGAAAACGGATAAACATCTGCTGGAGGTACGGCAGTTTCCCACTGTCATTACTCGTATATTAAGCAGATGGGTCGTATCAGTATGCGCATGCTTGCGCTGATCCACGCCACGAGTGCGCTCGTAAATTCCCGTGTAATTCGCGCCACCCAAACCCCCATTTACGCCTCAAATAATTATCCAGGTGCCAGCTGACACTGTTTGACCTCGCCGATAGCGGCGTTCGAAGACCGCTCAAGAACTCGTATTACAGCTGGGTCGGATCCGAGTCAGATTGACCTGTTTGTCGGCTTCCTCATTTACGCCTTTTCCCCGTCCACCCATCGACCTCACCCTGTTCCACCGGGTCCTCGAGTCCTCGATCCTCACAATGCATTTTCTCAACATCACTGGAACATCACAGTTTAACTTCCGGGGCGCCTTCGGGCTGTGTGTTGTGACGGGATTTCTATTTGAATAGACCACACATGCTCTCATTCTCAGCTCCCACTCCGAGTTGTTCAATGCTGGCGGAGGTGTCCCTAATATCCTCCTCCACAGAGATCTTCGAAGCTGTTCTACTGAAAACATGCCGCTCTTATGCCTACGTATGTGTCGCGATGCACCCACTGCGGCGGCAAACTCAAATTGAGTTTCGCGTGAAGTGAGTTTTTGCTCATTGCCTTGGATTGCGAAGAACCGAGCACAATAGACCTGATACCCAAATGAAAAACCGTGTCGTACTCCAAATCCTCCCAAATATCTGTCTGTCCTCCATATACCTGCTCACCATGACCACGCTGGTGGTCAGTTGGCCACCTCCTTGTACAGAACCAAGTATTTCGGTCGAATGGCATTGTTGTCGTAAACACAATACTCTTCGAACTTGAGTGTGCTTGAATCCCCAGTTTTCCCATGCACCTATTGAAGTGGGGTTAGACTTGCTATAAGGGAAAGCTAATCTCCTACAGAGTCATATCCTGGCGGAGGTTCAGTAGCGTAGCGCCGCGGCTGCGTGGCATGATATTTTTTGCCGAGAGCGACTTCGTTCCAAAGGAGCGCGCGATACGGGGATCGTCCATTGGTGGTTGAATACCCCGCAGCTCTAGGATATCTGTTCAGGTTGTGTACGATATTTCAAGCTGACTTACTTTGACGAGATACTGGTGCTGTATATACCCTGCCCAAACCTGGTCGACCGTCTACGTCAGCTTGCAACCACAGCTACGTGTTTGCGCACATTCCGCTCGCCCGGGCTTTACTATTCTTGAAGCCGCCGCGGATGATCTGGCACAAAGAGCAGCTTGAATCGTCGCAAGGATCCAGATTGGTCGGGTCGTCGCCCAATGTGCAGTTCCGCGACGTCCCATGCCACAACATCCATACGGTGTCATCATCGAGTCGCGTCCTTGCAGCGGGTCAGGATTGCTAGGAAAAGTTGATATAGCGTAAATTGTACGCACAGGTATTCATCATAGGCAAAGATAGACGATTGCTTGGGCTTGATCTTGTATACGTAGCGGATCCCTTCGAGCTTCCTGTCGGTGTGGTGCCAGTTGATTGTCAAACTCAAGGCCACTATGCAACAATGAGTGATGTACTAGTAGGACGGATAGCCAGTGAGTTGGACGTACCGTCGTTGTATCTTTTGTGGGAGTCCTCCAGAAGCTCCAGTAGCTTGGGCTCTTTCTCTATCTCCATACACATTAGGTCAGGAGTCCATCCTGGGTGCTGGTGGTAGCTGTAGCCCCCGAATCCGCCGTAGCCGCCGGGCGCAGGCCCGCCGTAGTGCCCCCCGCCATACATCGGCAAGGGCCCCGGGAAGCCTCCGCCGTAGTAGCCCGGCGCTGGCGCACTGTAAGAGCCCCCGGTGTAGTAGCCCGAGTACATCAGGAATATGCTGGTGGACGGAGAGTTCTGGACTCAAGAGAGCCTTGCGTTTTAAGCATTTTGTTGGCGGGAATACTCCCAAGCAGTTCTGCCGCATATCAAGCGCTGAACATATCAGTGATATCATATCACGCACGGGAACCCGTTCATAACTGGCAGATAGGCGCCGAGGTGCGAGAGGCAGATTGCCGGTCCGAGAGATTGAGTTCTGTGAGCGAAGGTACTTTTCAAAATTGACATGGTGGTCAGAACCGCGTGCAATCTGCTTTGATGGAGTGACATTTCGCGGAAGAGAGCGCTGCCGGGTTGCGTCCAGGGAGATTTGAGCGAGCCAGTGGCGCTGGAGCGGTGCTAGTCGACGAGAGTTGTTGGGAATCCTGGGCTTGAAATACGGTGTCGGTGGTTCGGTGTCTTAAAATCTTGTCTTGCCGGGATATACCATGAAAGTGTCTATTAGTATAACTCGCAAGAAGAGGAAACCTCGCGTGAACAGTACACCGTTAGCTGATTTTGAAAGAGGGGTATATTTAAACGTAATATAATGTCAACTCGCGGGAAGTCGAACCCCGTCCTGCGAGAGCCTGCGAGCCACTTTCCGCAGTGCTGCCGTACACCAAGCCCGACGGAGTATGCCTAGCAGCCGTCCGCTTGGGAAGAGGTCGACTTTTTCAGCCTAATGGGCGCCAGAAACTATGCTCGAGTCCACGGAGGTCCACGGTAGAGACGGATATGTAGATTGACGCTCGTGCGTTGTTGTGACCCTGATTCCCAAGGCTGCCAGTGCCAATGCCGCGGATTTCTGTTATCGACATCGTTTTTAGCACCCACGTACAGCAGGTATTTCTCCCCCGCTCCGGGTCAAGGGCAGTAACAGCATGAAGGAAGGAAAGAACACTTTATTTCCGTGCAGAAAGGATAGTTCGGGAGCTCTCGAGAGCGAGGGAGTAACGAGCGAGGGAGTCTACGGTCAAGAGAAACTAGAGTTCTCGGTGAGCGGAAAAGACAAAGGAGCCCAGCCGGGCCGGATGCCTTGACAACATCATGATGCCAACGTGACAATCGAAGCCTCAGCGCTCAGCCTTTCTTCCTTCTGCGTTATTCGAAATTTCTGTCTTGCTGCTGTGGTTCTTCCTTCATGTCCACTTGTCCTTCAAGTCGGGAAGTCGATATACTGGAGCACTGGGGGTCGGAGGCGCGGTATCGCCGCCCGGCCTGAATCGGGACTCGGCACTATCCCACGACCGTCTTGCCTACGGCTACTATCAGTCTGGTCGGCACTATAGAACGTCTTTATTCGTCCGGGATTTTTAAAAAGATGGATCTAATGCATACGGAAAATGCGGACGCGGGCCCCGCCATCCTCCCACCCTCCGCCCTTGCCGCCGCCAAATCCACCGACTGGCAGTGGATGGAGAGTGGAAGAGGGCGAGGTGCGTTTGTTTTTCTGCCCTCCTACTCCTCCCCTTCCCTCTCCCTTTCCTTCTTCCGCACGCTGACGCGCTTTTGCACCCTCCCCTCCTTCATTCTCCCTCTCGCTTCCCCACCTTCCTCTACCCTCGACTTCCCTCTTCGTTCCTCGTTCTCCTGTCCCGCTCCGCTCCCAGCCCTTCCTCCCATTCGTCTCCTGCTCCGATTCGCTCTTCCCCTCCCGGCCCCCGCCTTCGCTTCCCCTCCGCCCGCCTCCTTCTTTTCGTCCGCGTAACGTGCTCCATCTACTCCCCCCTTCCTCCCGCTCCCCTTCTCCCTCCGCGCGTCTTCCTTTCCCTTCGTCCCTCCCTCACCCGTTCCTGTCTTCTCCTTCCCTCCCCTCATCATTGCTCTACTCCCTCTCCTCCCATTTCCTGCCTTCCTCCTCCTCTCGTCCCTCTTCCGCCTCTCCCCTTCGCGTTCCTCTCCTTCCTCGTTCATCCCCTCCTCCTCGTTTCTCGTCCCTCCTCCCCCTCCCTCCTCCCCCCGCTAACCCACGCCTTTCTCCCCCAGCCGCGCGCTCAGGAACGGCTTCTCCGGCACAGGCGACGACGGCGGCGGTGGGTCGACGACCTTGGGTGCGTGCATGTCTTTTGTCTTGCGTCTTTGAGTTCGGGTTTCGGAATTCGGGGCGGGTGTGGGCGTGGGCGTGTGGAAGGACGCAGATGTGTGAGTGGGGGACGCAGTCATGTGGACGCGCTGGAAGTCGAGGCTGCAGTGATCTCGGGGGCGTGGATCTCCTGCGGAGAGACGCGTGGCGCCGGGGATTCCGCCCTCGTTGGGGTCCGTGCTGTTTGGGATGTCGGTGTCGCCTCGTCGGATGCACGCACACCTGCCGCTGCGGGCGAGCTGTGCGTGGATCGTGCGCACACGCAGACGCGGGTAGGTGTAGTGTGCTGCGAGCCGGGGCGGCGGTGTGTGTGTGGATGTGCGGGGACGGACGGGCTCGTTTTGGGAGTGGGCGCCGGAGGTGGAGCGGGGTATGAGGTGGTCTGGAGAACGGGGACGGGGATGCGCGTACATCTCCATGCGTCTCTTTCGAGGGGATACGCGGCGCGCGGGATGGATGTATACGCGCTCCTAGACAAGGCGCGCTTTTTGGGGAGGGAAGTACATGACGGAGAGTGCGTCGCGGCGAATTTCGTCCTCACCGGTCGTGTGGCGTGCGCGCTTTCTAGGTGTCGCTTTGTGGACGGTGTACGCTCTCGCCTCCGCATCGCCGTGTCCCTCTCCCCCTCTCCCCTTGTCCTTGTTTCTTGTCCCTCCTCTTTCGCTTTTTCATCTCCCTCTTCTTCGCCGATCGCTAATCCGCCGCTCACAGCCCGCGCCCCGAGGGACCCGCCAGCCGCGCCGCTGCTCGCGGCGTATGCGCGCGAAGAGCAGGAGCGGGAGGAGCGGGGGAGGTTGGAGGGGAAGAATGCGTGAGTCGATTTCATTTCGCGTTGGATGTGGAGGGCGGTGTGCGCGAGGGAGGCGGAGGAGGGGCGGGGTTCCGCCCATGCTTGAGCAGCGCGAGGACGCGGAGGCGCGCGTCATATTACTCGTCCTCGCATCCGTCACAGAAGCGGGGCGCGCGGGACCTTGCGTCTTTCGTCCTCCCGCGACTCATCCGCACCCTCCGCTCCATCCACTCCCTCCTCTTCCTCTTCCTCTTCCCTCCCCCCCGCCGCAACTCGCTTACTTGCCACTCTCCCCCAGCCGCCCATCTTCAACGCCGCCTACGACGCGCGCCGCCTCCGACCCGCTCCCGCCGCCTTCGTCGTTCCCGATCAACCCCGCGCGCCCACCGCTGGCCGTGGCGCAGCACCGCGGGAGCGTGGACAGCCTGACGAGTGTGACGAGTCTGCCGCTGCTCGGGATGGTGCGCGGGGTGCCGGTGGGGAATCGGGGTGCGTTTGCTATGCGTGTTTCTCGCGGTGTGTCGACCGATTTGAATCGAATACGGACTCATCGAGATGAGGCGCTCATGAAAACCGACCACTTGGCCAACATTGCCACGGTCGTGCACGCCAAAACATATGATGTGGCAGGGGGTGCGCGCACGTCGCTGCCATACCACCGGGGCTTTGGCCATCGCGAGTTGTCCATGGAACCTGTAACGATCTCCTCCTATATTCTGCTTGCTTCTAATTCTTTCGTTAGGATGAGCTGTGTTCTTGCCTTGTGTACCAGATTGGCGTCCTCGCGGGCTTCCTGAAATTGCACGGCCTGCCCTTGAATCATGTAGGTCTGCGATTCCCCGCGTTCGAAGGGCAATGATTCCCGCAATCTCATGCTCACATATGGCAGGTTAAACCCCATGTAAGGATCGCGCTACGGGGTGAATCGTGACTAACTGTGAAGTGAGCAGGGTGCAATATACGGCAGACTGTGCTTTCCTTCCCTCTCGCTCGTGCAGTGGTTACTGCAACGCAGACATTTTCCGCCGAGAATCAGAGCGTGGCGTTTGTTGGTTCAGCCAGAACCGCTCACTGGTGTTAAATTCATTGCGGGTTCGTTACGTTCCCCTTCTTGGCATCCGAACTCGGGCTGACGGTTAATAGAGAGTGGTTCGCCGATCTGGACTACGACTCCGCCGGTAAGTTGCTGATAACCAAATCAGTTATCTGCAGTCCACCTCTTCGCCTCACTGAGTGAATACACCGCAGGACCGTATCAATGGATCTAATTCGGAAACAGGTACGCTATCCTTGCCGAGCATGGTTGCGTTAACCAAAAATGACCGCAGGTTGCTCATCTTCTCGAACCCACCAAATCACCACCAACGCCGGTGGTTATTTCCCTCTCGGTGAGAATATCGGCGAGGTCACAATCTGTTGCCATCTGGACACGCTGGTAATGTTTTTGGGTCGTGTCTTACGCCAGAGTCACTCACGCTTGTAGGGCACTGTGGTAATTACAACGTTGGTGAAAGCCCTAGTGGACGAGAGCAACGAACGGGCCGGCTATAATTGATCATGACCTGTGAGATTATTATCTACAATGTGTTTCAAATATGTTGTCCGCGTCGCGTTCGCTTGTACGGGCTCTCTATCCATTTTCCGCATCTAATCCCCGCGCTGAAGTGAGTTCTGGAAGATGGCGGGGTTGCCCAGTCGACGGTTACTTCGACGCATGATTGCGAACCGTGCTGATAATACCAAATATCACCTTAGTATGATTCCTTTTTTGTTCCTGTTAAAAAATTGGATATATCCGAGAAAAATACCAACGAGATAATGTTATTTTTTCTTCACTGGAACATCTATTTACGGCCAAAGGCCGTCGAGATTCTGGCTGGGAATGATCATGATAATCACTCTGGAGTCCTGGAAGTACGATAGGCGCCCGGCACAAGAACATCTCTACTTAATTACTGACTCGCTGCATCTTAGACTCTGAGTCATGAAACTGCAGACTTGACGACGCGACGCGGCCTTACGCCTCTGAGTTACGATCACGGAGTTATACACAGGCCGTCGCCGGGCGTACGTCCAGCGTACCATATCCAATTGCAGCCAAAATCCTAGTGTCCACCACGATGATGACGCTATCCACTGCTACGGAACCCTCAATCCGTTGGGAGGCGAACAAATAATCTCCGGCCCTTATCTATCTTCGAAGACAAGATCGTTGGCGTCGAGACTGTCGATGACATGGTCTTCATCCTGACTGACTGCTGCAGCGACCGACATCCTCTTGTGGAAATGGCAAGTGAACCACGCATTCATTCGGTTATATATACTCACCTGTAAGGCCAAAGCGTGGAAGCGGCGCATGCTGTATAGTGATATTTATATGTACGAGCACTCGCTCCGTGCGTTCTCTGTCCCTGGTGGAACACATTGCACAAATGGGCGAAACCCTGGTCTTCGCTGAGCACGGCGTCAACGCGACCATTAATAGAGGCCCAGGTCGAGTACTAGTGGAAAATAAACGCATTGCATCCATTTGGGCTACCCCAGGCCCGGAAGAATCAAGGTGGATTCGGTTCTAGAAAGAAATTACTTGGGTAAGCTCGGTCCAAGACGGCGGAGTCTAACATACTTAGAAGAATTTAGGATCAGAACGTCGTTGCACGGCAACTCGGCTACCAGAACGCGCAGGAAGAAGTTGAGGCGATTCTCCAGCAGTACGATCCTGTAGTCAGGTCATTTGCGACACGCGTACTGGATACCTGATAATCTGACCACCCGAAAGCGTAAACAGCATGTAGATTGATCAATGAGCGAGAAAGTGGGGGAAATTGTTCATCGACCGTGTCCTTCAGTCGACTGCTGGATACTGTATTCTTTTGGTTGCGAGCGGTAAGGCAACGAAGCGTCAGAGAGCACTAATCGTTAACATGTGGATCAGGATGTGAATGCGCGGTCCTATGCTTGACTAACCAGGACAGTAAGTAAGGAACTGCGAGGATCGAGAGTTACGGGTCCGATGATACGGTAACATGGGCATGCGAATTCACTGGTTCGGAGGCTGAGAGGGGCACCGGGGGCGGAGCTACAACAATTAGATCCGAACAGCCCGGCGGTCGAGCAGCATGGTTTGACAAAAACAGATCTATATGCGTGGATCATTAGTGAGACAGTGCGCAAAATTATCCATCAATCGTACCCGTTGACTCTGAAGCTCTGAAGGGCGGAAAGGTCTTGTATTCTATTTTCTTTAGAGAAAAAAACCGAGTGAACGTACGTCAGGCTAGGCTGATCTGGTAGACAGTTAAGATGAGGAAGTATTGAAGCACGAACACAACTATGTGTCCACGAGATGCGGTACTAGATTCTGGCGTAATTTGCGCGCAAATCGACAAATCAAGAGGCGACGTCCCCCCGTCGCGGACCTGCAATAGTGGGATCAGAAAACACGGGCGGAAGGATAAAAAAAATGCATGGACTGAACCACTAGTGCGGAAGAGGAACACAATTAATCCTGCAATCCAAAGTAAGTACGGGCAAGTAATCAAGTAAGAACGACAATGTACGTCTGCGAATGTGGGAACCGTTTCTCAGGGAGATGGGTATTTGATTTTCACAGTCGTGCTCACTGCTGACTGCGCTGCCAGCCAAAGAACGGAGACTTTCACCGCGTCGCAAAGTAACCACCCTTAAAAATAAGCTTCACACGGAAGGGAAGCTCGGATGGAAGATGTACTTGAGACGCAGGACTCTCCTTCTTCCTTTTGAAGTCAATCTTCGTACGAACTTGCGAACGGAAAGTTAATCGAATTCCTCGCAAGGGGAACATAGCACTCACCATGAATCCTTGTATGATGGACAACATTACCATGCAGGATGTGCGGACAAGTTGCGGAGTCGGTCCCTCCGAGGAACATAAATCTGTCGAGAAAAAGGCCAGGTGCACATCAGCATTCAATTTTGAGGACCGAGCGCTGGGAATTTCGAGATCCGCCAGATATTTATTCCGTTGAAACAAGTAAGTAGGCGCGACTGGCCGCGACGATTTTCATGAAGTCGGAGCAAGAGTCGAGGCAAGTCGGAGGGTTGTCGGAGGGACAACGTGGTTGATGGATGACTCACATCTTCTGATCATCACTCATCTCGGGTTTACCCGAAGCGCTCTTCTCTCAGACTCGCACCTTGCTCGCGCCTCGCAATCGAGACTCTTCCGCTGTCTTTTATACGTCTCGCCATTTTTTTCTCGGCGCAAGTCTTTCGAACCTTGAATTGGATTGAGTTTCTAGGAACCTTGCTTCGCCGGACTAGTAGGCAAATTTCCACCGTTTGACCATTATGACCCTCATTTCCTCGAAGGTAGCCGCTACAATTGGTTCAATTTTCTTGCATTTCTCGAGCGGAGAACATCTGTTCCGTCGATTTCGCCTTTTCCCCCATTTCTTCTGTCAAGAATCCCTGCCTGACCGACAGATGGACTTCGCACCAGCAGGATGGCATAAACGAAACTATGTGCGGTCGCGATGGCGATGATCGTACATGCGGCTTCAGCCCGCTGGATCTACCTCTATGTAATTTCTTCGTCAACCTCAGACATCCCTAGGCAGTCTCGTCGCACGTCCACGTCAGGGATGGTTTGCGCGATGTCCCATAGCCACGATGTTGGTCAAGTGTGCGGTGGACAACAGGCTAAATTGGTGTGAGAGGCTCCTTGAGGTACGTCCATACACCGAGGCAGTCGATGACATGATACTGACCTCCGCCGGCATTGTCTAGATCGATTTCAGGGCCGTCGCTCCCCCGAAAGCGGCTTGCACTCGTTCGCCATCCCGACATTTGAGAGGTTATAGACAGACCCCCCATGCAAAGGTAGCACGCCGGGGGCGACTCGACGCAGCGGTGCCTGCACCCCCTTCCGCACGTTGCGCGTAGTGCGCATTAACGTGTGTCTAGCTCGTCATATCATTCTTGTTCAACGCTCACTTCGACGGATAGGTGCGCTTCTTGTCGACCCAATCGAGCCGCGCCCGAGTCCGCCTTGAGCAGTAGCGGGCAGGTTCCCAGCGAACTCACGAGGGTAGTAGTTTGGCATTTAAACCTGTCCTTACGGTGCGGTGCGTCCTCAGATCATCTGCGATCTTTCCCGATCCTCGTCCAAGTCCTCGAAGCGGTGGTCCGGAACATATCGGTGTCGAGCGCAAAGGCACCTCATCAATCAGCGCATGAGTCGCGCGTGTGCGTCCTTCACCGATATGTGACACTCTTCTAATTGACTGACTACACTCACGCTCTCCGACCGCTTGGCCAGCGGACTTCGTACCGTGGCAGAGCCGCAGGCAATCCACGCCGAGATGGGTGGGAACATTGTCGAGGGTCGGTCGGACCTTAGCGGGGATGGTGTCGTGCAAGACAGATGACGGCTGCTTTCACCGCAGGCGTCCCCCTTTCTAATAGATATCGATCGATAGTTGTGTTAGTAGATAGCATTACAGTGTCGTAGTGAGTTGAAAAGTGGTTTCTTCCAGCTCGTATTATTGCGCATGACACTGCGGGATTTTCCTAGCTCGCGAAAGGAGACCCTCCTTAGGTCAATGTCGATGGATTTGCAGAATGATGAGGACATTTCAGAAGCAGAGGAGTTTTTTCAGCCAGCTTCGCTGCTTTATCGATCGATCAGGGAAATTCGCTCCATGCGACAGAACCAAACTCACCGGCGGCACCACTTCATCCATCGCTCTCTCCCCGTTGAACTGGCCACTCCGAAAGAATCCAGAGTAACCATGATTGGCCATGCTTTGGGCGCCGATGATTGGTGTCGATGCGTCGCTGGTATTGGGATCGGGTCGCTCGTGGCCGATTTTGTCTGCCTCCAGCCGAGGCAGATCTTGAGATGGAGACACCTAACACAGGGCGTGGCGATGAGGAGGTAAGTAAGTACTGACAGCTGCGTGAGCTTACTGGGTCGTGTACGACTTTTTGCGCCAACATGTCTCTCCACACACGCATCGTATGATTTCTTTTTGCTGCCCTTCGAGGGAAAATGGGAGACGGTTGGGCGAAATCTGGGGGGAAAAGTCGGGAGGGACACCGTATATGCGAGCAGTCGTTCTGCGCGGTGATACGTGTGTTTATTCGGGATCTCAGAATGGGAATTTCGGTCTGATGCGATGGGCCTCGTGGGACGCGAGCTGCGAAAATAAACCTCCGAAACCCAAGATTCTGAGGCATACCTTCTTCCAAGACCATTCAAACAGTGATTGAATCACCTGAATTTTTTGGTGGTGTCCTGTCGATAGAAGCGATTTGAAGCTAGATATTACATTCTGGCGGTGGACATACAACCGACATGGTCTCCGTCATTCATAAGGGTCAGGCATAATTCTCAATAACTAATTTCGTTAGTAGCCATCCCGGATGAATATTGGTTCGTTTGAAATGTACCTGTGAGTGGTTCGGTTTCATCGGTACAGCGTAAAATAAAATGGCCTCCTGGCTCATTATATTGATTTCTGACACCTAGATTTGACTGGAATATTCCTTCGCAGGCGATTCCTCTCGTAGCAGGGCATAGTCTGAACTTGATCTTAATCAGCTCAACCAGAGTGTTAGTTCAAGTTTTTTCCCGTCAGGCCTAAGACTGCGCCCTCGAGCCATTCTGATATGGAGCGCCAGGATGTGCACCTATCACACACCGCGATATGATTAATCCAGCTGAGCCGCCCACGCAGAGTTGAGACAGACAGGCGGCCGTTGACTCCTCCACGTTGCGGTCGCAATCATCAGTTACATGAATTGATGAGAAAGTCGTCCAAGAATACAAGACACAAAAGGTTGATAAAATATGGCCATCACAGTCAAGCCAGCGAAATTTAAACCATGGACCTTATTACATGATGGATATCGAAATTTTGGCCGAATAACAAAACCCAGGTCACCACGGCGGTGCGTCAATGAGTGGAACCCACGGAAGAGCCGCTCTACTCGTTCTCGCGCGAAAAAATTGGTTGAAGCTCGGATCCTTTTAAGATACCTCGCGGGTAAATTATTCCGACCACATCCGAGAGCATAACGAGATCATTAACTGCGCGGGTGCTGGATTGGTCGGCTGGATCTCAACGGAGGATATCGCGGAAGTTGCGTTCAAGGCCCTGACCGTTCCGATGATCGAGCATACCAATCCAATCTTGGTCGGCCCAGAGTTGCTTTCCTACGCCGAGGTGAAGAAAGCAGTATTTTTTCTTGCTCACCATTAGACTGATTTTTTGATTAACAGATCGTGAAAATGACGTCCGAGATCTCGACCGCGAGATCAAGCACAAGAACGTGAACGCATAACAGTATACGCGAGTCCCGATTAGACGGGGTATGTCGCCAGAGTATGCGGAGCTTATCAGTGCATTGGATCTCACCATTGCGCAAGGTGCCGAGGAGCAGCTCTATAAGAAGGCCGACTTCCTTGGGACGCGGAAGTTGCGTGATTTCTTGGAGGCCAACAACGATGCTGAGGAGTGGCGTGCCATGTAAATATTTCTGATAGCCAGAAGTTACATGCGGCGCTGTCGGCGGAAATAGATGGATAAATTGCACTGCTATTCGGCATGAAAGGCGACTTAGGATTCAAACCGCGTGTGTTACGCTGTCCGGAAACAGATATTGTTCAAATCGCATCCAACCGCGTCGTCCCGGAGAGCACAGAATAGGCGGGCGTAGGTCGGTACAGTGGCGTTGACAAGCCAATCGTTCCTCGCTCAATAAAGAGAACATCGGTTTTGGGGGAACGCGACGGGGTGCGTCTCTGAATCTGCATACAGACAGCCATAGCGGCTTGCGAGCGGAGATTACTTGGAAAGGATACGTGGAGTCCAAGACTCCATTGAGACTAACGTTCCGGTGAGTCGGAGTGACCAGAAAGAGAAGCTTGAACATCGAGATGATTGCGCTTCATCAAGAGTTCCAGACCGAGACAATAACAAGACATAGACAGCGCGCGGATTCGATTTCAATCCTTCGAAGCCCTTGGGATCTGCAGAAGTAAATGGACTGAGGAATTGTACATGTGATGCACGTCGAGAGCAAGATGCGCATGTGCCCGGATCTTGCTCGGATCACTACAACAACCTCCGAAACAAGCAGCACCAAATATGGTTCTCTGACTCCTCTGTCGCGCAACTGCCAAGCAGCGCGTTCTACTGGATTTCCTGGCCTCGCGATTTCTCTATGGTATTCTATCTGTTTCGTGCATTCTCCGGTGTCCTGCCTCTGTGGATCGGACCGCGCGTGCCGCCATTGCTTGTAAACTTTTCTTCCGAACTTGGCGCTATTTATTGAGCGAGGAACGAGCTGGGTACAGCAAACTGTCTGTCAAGAGAGACTACTGTTTATTCTGGTTGAGGATGGGCTCGGAGATAATCAGTGAGTTCTGATTCCAACCCACAGAGCGAGGCTCCGGACTCTCTCTACGACTTTCGCTCTGCATTTTCTCTGCATCCCCGTGGCGGCTCAGCAAGACAAACCTCAATTCGCGGACCTGTCACAGGGAGGATAACCAAATAATCTATGCCAAGACATTCAAAAAATACGCAGAAAATATTTACAATACCTTTCAGATGTCTGTGGCTCAAATAATGCACAATGCATTGAGAAGAGGCAGAAGGTATTCAAAATATATGTTGATCTAAGCATATCTTTTGAATACCTTCTACATGTTTGAGGCCACAAACATCCAAAAGTTATTGTAAATATTTTCTCCGTATCTTTTCAATGTTTTGGCATACGTTATCTAGTTATCCTCCTGGTGTGTCGGCTGAGCAGTGACGATCTGGTTTCCTCCCTCCACACATCTGGAATGCCGAAGGCAGCAATTTTCCGCACCTCCCCTCAGATCTCCAGCAAGGTGCTTCTCGAAAGATGCCCGTTGACCACATACTGCCACTCATCCTGGTGTCTGTTTTGGGCAGTTTTCTCCGTTTGACGTGTTCTCCTCCCTGCAATATTTCCAGCTCACCTTAAAATCCACTAGGAACTCTCCCATCTTTAGCGGCAACCCAGAACTTTAATTTATTCGGGTGCCGACCATCTCACTTATGAATACATTTTCCTCATTAATGAAACCTCTGCAGACTCGTTGCCCCTGACCCTCAACAATTTCAAGGTTCGTGTCGCGTCGCGTGGTATATTTCCGCCTTCATTTTAGCGCAGACAACAAACGCGGCGAATTACTAGACTATATGTTTTCGGTTGCTGACAGCGTCAACGCGTCCGGATTCAGCTACTTGCGTATCAATAGGGGCCTCGGATTTTTCCGCCAACGGTTGGTCTTACTGACATGTCTTCCTCACGAGTAACGCGAGCATTGATTTTGCATATATAGTTTAGAGTCTCGACGAAGTCAGCGGAGATACCTCGTTCAGCAAATTCGATATCACCAATGCCCCATCTTATGTGTATTCTCCGTGATCGGGATATCTTATATGTAAACCCCGCGCTCAAGGTATGCCTTTTTATGCATCATTTGGTGGCGATAATCAACATGCATGTATTGGATGAAAGGTGCACACTCTACCCTGGAGTCCGGTTCGTCGAACGTACTGATCCGAACAGCGATAGTCAGCTTGGATGAAGGCGTGTTGTCTGTTGACTCGATTCCCCATTCGCACTGACGAGATGTCATTTTAAGACTACTGGAACGATGAGCGGCGGCACTATCACGTCCGGCTTGATCAGTGCCTTTCAACTTCTTTCAACTAACCTCATGCCCTTGCACATATAATGTTATACAAATCCCACCTATCTATTGAAATCTGTTCAAGGATTCCAGAACCAAGGCATCTCGATCTACGCCATGTCCGTTCAGGTACGAACTATGTATTTACTTTTTCCTTCACTGTCTTCTCA
This sequence comes from Mycena galericulata, assembly GCA_029289565.1. Lineage (NCBI taxonomy): Eukaryota > Fungi > Basidiomycota > Agaricomycetes > Agaricales > Mycenaceae > Mycena > Mycena galericulata. The sequence goes on along the minus strand of JARKIA010000114.1, from coordinate 479,400 downwards.
ATTCAAAATTTAGAACGAGCCCGAAAATAGTAATCCGACATATCCTACGTGAACCATGACATTAGGTGCGTCCGCGTTTGGTTTTTTCTCATGAGCCGACGGATTCATACCCCGCAGCCATCGAGGGACAGATTGGTGCAGCGCTCAGGACGCTTTCGAATAATTACGGGTTGTCGGGCGTGAAGCTTGTTGGATACGAGGCACGTGTATACGCTCCGTCGGTCTCTGTAACTTCGGAACTGTGATTTTAGCATAGCTGGATCGACGCAGCGGCGTATCCCGTTACAGTGGTCAGTTCAATCTATCTCCCCGTGATGCGCTTCCCAATATAATGTTGCAGATGCAAGACGATGGAGGGTCATATAATGGCGTAGCTTTTCATTGTAAGAATGAACCTTTAGTCGAATATCGCCACCGAAAAGCACCCCTTCCATGGGCTAAGCAGGGACCTACACTGAAATGGCCTCCTAGTCCTTCCACAATGCATTCTCAAACAAGGTCTATCGCCCAGACTCGTCGTATTGATTTTAAACTCACCCCGCGACTAAGAATATTTACTCCGCGGAACGCAGCGGCACAATTGGTTCCGATTGGTAGACCAAGATGAAGGTATGATGAGCTGAAGGGTGTAGGTTCAATCTCAAAGAGTCAAGGCGATCGCGAGCGCATGTCCTTATCCCGTGGCTGGACGCGTTCCGACGAATTGTACCAACAATACCAAGTATGACCTTACATAATATGACTCCTGCAATTGATATGGACGTTGAGAAATGATAGAGTTCTCGGATCATCTCAACCCGCCACTAATAGTGAGATCCGTAACCTTTGGGTGTCAACGGTTAATTCTACCCTGAAGCGAGATAAATTACTCACAAACCGAACTCGGTTTGGATCCCTTGCGATCAAGAAACAATTAGTTCTTAACACATGGAGTACACTCCTTGATGAAGATTCCCTGCCGGACGACTGGATTAAATCCAAGGGGGTTTTAGTGGGTATACGGCCCGCCACTCGAAAAAATGGAGTAGGTTGACTTACGGCCAGAGTCCCACACGAAGGCTTTAAACCTGTGCATAACGGCATTTCCTCCTGGACATTTTCCCGGCTCTATTGGACAAAAACCAATTAAACCAGCGGATATGCTTGGAATGCTTTGCAGACTAAGTTGTATTACCCCAAACGCTCCAAAAAAAAAAAAATATGACTCCTGTTTTATAATTGGCTCCCTTTAAAATGAGTGGTCTCAACGTCGGATAGAATTTCTTGGACGGCCAAGAGGCGCGAGTAGGTAAAATATGGTAAAGTGCGAGAGAAACAATTTTTATGAGCCATGTATTGAAGACTAGCCGTCCGGGAAGCGTTTCAGAAGTGGAATCATGACCAGAATTCGCCAGTAACACGAAATTGGGGATCGGCTTTTTGAGTCCGACGAAGTCCATCGCACGTGACTTTCCCTTTCATCATCTTGCTCTCACCATCGTTTCCCAGCATGGTCGATACCTGCCCTACCTGCGCATTCAAAAGCTTCACTCCGACGATTCTTCTCCCTTCAAACAAAACAACCCATATTCGCGACCTTCTGCGTGCGCATGCTGAGCCCCCGGAGCACCTCGAATCCACCATTTCCGAGCTATCCGCCGAGCTCACTCGATACGACAACGAGCGCGCGCGGTACGATAAAGAAATCACCCGACTTCGAGCCGTTCTCAGCGCGGTGGAGTCCGAGCGCGCCACTCTGCTTACTGAGCATGCTGCTCTGCAAGCACATTACGGTGATTGTCAAGGGCTGAGCCTGCGGTCACCAGTCAGACGCCTCCCTGTCGAGATTCTTCTAGCGATATTCCGGATGTGTTCGAAATCTTTCGCGCCCACCGTTGCTCTATGGGCGGATAGAGAAAAGCATATGCACGCCCATGCCCCTCTCTTTGTAGTGGGCCAGGTGTGTGCCAGGTGGCATGACATCGTGATGGGCACCGCTTCGCTCTGGAGCGCGATCGACTTTCCTGAGCGTGTCTGGGAAGATCTCCATCCTGAAAAGATGATGACCCTGCTCAAGACTGCGATAGAGCGGGGCGCTGGGTCGGCCCTTCACGTGGCGTTGCCGCCTCGCGGCGCCGCGTCGACCAAAGCAGTCGACTTACTCGTGAAGCACTCGCAGCGGTGGGAAACCGCTACCTTCACAGGGCGCTTTCCAGGCCTCGAACGTTTATCCAAAGGAAAGTTTCCCCTGTTGAAGAGCCTCGAGTTGCATTTGGTCGAAATTCAGATGGCGGGGCCGGCCACGGGGAATCTTTTCCATGTAGCGCCGAACTTGAAGCGCCTGGTCATTCCCGAATCACTGCTTAGATTAGCCAGACCACATCTCCAGCAACTGCAGACTTTGGAATGCATCGGCGTCACGTTACCCAAAGTGACTTCAGCCCTATCGTCAATGGCGGGTTTATCCCCTGGCACAACATGTCGCCTTGCACTTCAACTTGTCTGGAGCGGTTCTCAACGTCGCATCCCGTATCTAGCCCCAACGTTGTCCAGCGTCGGAACACTTTCGATCGAGTTCCCTCAACCCAGCTGCGTCCCGGATGTCACCGACATTCTCGCCAACCTGACGTTACCCTGTCTCGAGAATTTAACATTCCGCTCGGATTACTTCTCCCCTGTACCCTGGCCACATGCCGATTTCCTCGCCGTCTCTTCGCGCTCCTCGTTCCATACCCATCTTCAATCTCTCAACATATCCGATTTCTCCATTGGGGCGGCTGAGCTCGCTGAATTACTATCCGCTCTGCCTTCAGTGCAGCGGCTGGAAATTTCGGATAATCATCGAGACGGCGTGGAACCTATCATCAACAACTCCCTTCTCTCAAGCCTCACTCAGCACCCAGATCTCGAGGCCCTCCTTCCTCATCTCCGGCACCTCGTCTTCCGCCGGTCACGGCTACAATTTGACGACAATGTCCTCCTCAGCTTCCTCCTGTCGCGTGTGTCGCGTCGGCGGGACGACTCGGTCTCGGTCTTTGAGGTTGATGTATTTAGGCTGCGAGGGTGTCGTCACAACCTCGAGCCGGGCGTAACCGCACGGATACGCGAGTTATGCGCGCAGAAATTATTGCTGTGGACTTGTGCATGAGCAGAGCCCCTCGCATCCTGAGGTGCGTGCATCACATATCTAATGTGTGCCTCATTTAACTTGACTCGCAGACTAAATAGCAAAGCTAGCTTTACTAAAGAGGACGACTATGTGACTCCGTTTGTTTTACTGGTCAATTTGTATGTCCATGACGTATGTATGTGATTTCTCGTTTGAAGAGTACCCCTCTTCCGATTCGATTCCTTGTGCCTTTCGTGGTACCTGCCAACCAAGACAGCCTGTTTTGTGGGTGCGAGTGTCCTCCTTGCAGTGTTTGAAGATAAATCTCTTGGATCAAGCGAAACGGTTCTACACAGGTTCGCAACGACTGCGCCCCGATTAGCTGCAACTCACGCTTTAGCCCCTTGGCCCCGTTGTTGAATACAAGCAGCACAGTCAGTGCGTATATTCAAATATCATTCCCTTTTTTTTGCTCACTTCTTTTTTACTCACTTATTCGCCGCTTTGTTTGTTCTTGCTTAGTGAGCTAATCGACCGATACTTTCGAAGCACAAATCTGATTGTAGGTATCATCTATCGGTGCCGGACCAACGCTTTTCCCAGCTAGAATTGCACGAATTCTTACCACTCACTCGAACCAAAAAGTGAATACGGGAGACCAATATGGAGACACGGCGAGATAAGTTGCTGGTTACCAGAAATACCCATACTATCCCCGTTCTTGGATGACTGCAACTTTCGATGTCAGGCACTGGCGTGTATCATACTTGCGAACATCCATCACGAGCCGGTCATCGGTGCCGTATGTGGAACACTTTTGGTGTGATTTTACTCAACATTGATCATCTCTCAGACAGAGTGATGATATCCACCCGCATCTCGCTCATTTACGGTTTCCTCGAAATCTCTCCAGCCGAATATGTTCTGACCGCGTGATCTAGTACTCGGTTGTGCGTTATCCTCAGGTCACGTCTCGTGGCTGACTTGCCAGAATGTTCCTTGCTTCCTTCCAGGTGAGTTGCGCGTTTAAATGATTTCAAAAATTGAACTGCCGACTTATACCTACTGATACGTACAGGAGAAGTAGCGTACATAGAATGCCTATAGAATTGGATCTGGCTACGGTAAGAGGATCATGGTTTTGGAACAAAACTCGGTTCAGGTTTAAAGAAATGTTGCTATTGATTCTTGCCTCGCGGTCAATCAAGCCAGAATACAGTGCGGACTGGCCGGTCAATGGCGGCTGCTGCTTTTCGGTGGAATACAGCTCCAACGACTCAACCACGTTCAGATCGAACCCAGTCCAAGAGCTGCTTCCAGCCAGGGACCGCCTAGAGTTCAATTCGCGTTCACACACGGACTACTGTGTGCCCGAGTCGCCCCATGGGTGAAAATCCAACGAGGCTCAAGTTCTGGCCAAAAAAAAAAATCACTGGTCATAGTGTCTTGCGTCGCTTTCCGAACTGTCCGCTGAAACAAAAGTGCTGACTCATTGTAAAAGTTACATCTACAACTCCTTCGAGATCTTCACCCCGGTTTGGTCCAATTTCTGTTTCATTCAATAAGTATGTCCACATAGTCTGTAGTTAACCAGGCGCCGAATGTATGGTGGTCGACCTTATTACGTAAAGTGCGGAGTTCGAAATCTATACTCGACGCTGGCTGCCCTTCAAACACTCCAGAACCAAAGTCTTGGAGGCAAGACCGCCTATATTCTCCCATAAAACAAACCTGTCCCTTCAGAATGTTTGTTCTCGCTCCTCTTTGATACAAAATGAGAAGATAGGATTTGTAAGCTGCCGGGCCATCAAATTTCGGCACCGACTTCTCAGCGCCGTGGGGGGTGAAACTAGTCAGTACAGTTGGTTAATCTGAATTCAACGATATTCCAAGAGAAAATTGTGCAAGGATGCCCTGCAACCTTTACTTGAATGCCCGAGAAAAAATATGATTACTTAATAAGGTCGACCTCCTATCATTGACACCTGCCAATCGACAGACTATAACATACGAGGTACGAGTAAGGTCTGTTATAATGTCTGTTTATAAGAGACTAATGTCCACACCACTTCCGCGCACAGTCGGTAATGCGGTGCTCCGCATTTGTTTGGTGGCCGATCAAATTCCTTTTTGAATCTGTATTATATGCTACCGCCCTTATTTCACCGAGACTACCGGTGTGCCCCAAAGAGATGGTCTGGGTTCGGTGTCTGGCGCATGGGTCAGGCGTAATATATCCCCCCGACGGTTGCTTCAGCTAACGCTCTACGATCACAGAGTTCCCACGGTTATGATGTGAAGGAACAAGTGGGTCTGAATTGATTGACCGTGTTCATCAGGCCGGTGAAATTCTTCCCGTAGTCTAAAATTCAAATGGTCAGGGAAATTGGACGATCTTCTGCACTGTGGGCTTCTTACGGATCGACGATCGAACAATGGGTGGTGTGACTCGGACAGGTTGCCGACAAGAAGCAAACTCAAATAGTCTGTTTGGCCTGTAGCGGTGTAGGATGCCGCCCGTGACGGCAATTGGCCAACACGATATTGGCCGAATGCTTCCGCCCATCGCTTACCGCAGTGGTTTAATTACCGGGTTCATCGGTCCTGCGTTGATCCAGCCTGATCCAGCTCACCTGAGCCGTCCTTGCAGTGCGTATCATTCCACCATCATTCTACTAACCTCCATCTGCCGTGCTCTCTTCCCCATTTTGTCGGCCTGCGGTCTCTCGGTCTCAGGTGGCGTCTTTGATTCAAGCGTTTCGATTATCGCTGACTCGTGCCGGTAATTATCATGAGTGCCGATGTATCATCTCAAGTATATAAGGTGTCGAGAATTCGCACATCCACCAACTCCTTGGTTGTGTTTCTCACACTCTCCCCCTCTCGAGTCTCCCGTCGCATTCGGTCTCCCCGCATTTTGTGCGTTTTACCTGTTCTGTTCTGACCAACGACTGACCATTATATTCCTGCAGTTGCATCCGCTCATTCACCATGTTCTTTGCATCATCTATGCTCGTTGCCGTCCTCGCCGCCGTCTCCTCCACTCAGGCGATCCCCACACCTCAGGCCTCCGTCACTGTATCCCAGAGCTCCGTCACTACGTCCCGGGCCTCGGCCACTATATCCCAGGCCTCGGCCACTACCTCCCAGGCTTTTGCCACTACCTCCCACTCCTTTAACACTACAGCTTCTGTCACCACACCTGGACCCGTCCCCATCGTGAGCAACGCGGCCGCCATCGCTTCCGGGCTCAAGATTGAGCCCAGCATGGACGATCGTCTAAAGAAGCTATTGTATGACAACAACGGCAACCTCCTAACCGGCGAAGCCCTTCGACAACTCACCGTATTCGACTTCAACAACCAGGCGCCCACCGCCGGTGCGAAGGGGGGCTCTATTCTCCTCGCTACCGTCGACAATTTCCCCATCCTCGAGGAACTTGGTATCTCTGGCGCCATTTCCTTTGTCCAGCCTTGCGGACTTAACATCCCGCACACGCACCCCCGTGCGAGCGAGTTCTTCTTTGTTGTGGAGGGGATTTTGGACACCGGGTTCGTTCAGGAGAGCGGATTCAACACCCAAATCGAGACACAGCTCGGGACGTACCAGGGGACGGTCTTCCCGATGGGCAGTATCCACTACCAGCAGAACCCCACCTGCTCTCCTGCTGTCTTCGTCGCAGCCTTGAACAACGAGGATCCCGGCCGCAGCGATATCGCAACTAATTTCTGGATGCTCGACTCGGACGTCATCGACGCCGCTTTGGGTTTCCCGACGAGCATCGGAGGCGACAATATCGACCAATGGAGATCTTACCTCCCCGTCAATTTAGCCGCCGGGATCGATTCTTGCTTGCAGGCGTGCGGGCTCTCGCAGTAAAATCCCTTTTTTACCCGCGGACTTCTGAGTCCACCACACTTGTTAAAGCTCTATATTCTACGCTATATCGCTTATTGTCGTGCAAATTAGATGTAATTTCTTGCCGCTTCTGTTGTGTTTACTTGTAGCCCTCGCCTTACCAAATTTTAACATTGGTCCTAATGCAATATATATCTCCTTTTTGGCACCATGCATAATGTGTCGTGCGTCTCTAGGTGGCGTGAAGACGATATTTTGGATCTTGCGACATTATCGAGTGCTGCCCTTCATTTTCAGACTCCGATGTCAATCACGGATTATACCGGAACGTCTCGGTCCCTATAATTTGCGAAGTGTCTGAGTTAAATACGCGAGGCAGAAAAAAAGCAGCGAGGAGAATCGAGACTATGAAAACCCGTGTACACCAAGTCCCCAAGACGATGGCAACATTGGGGCAACAGGGAGAAATAAGCGTCTAAGAAGCGCCCGTATGGCATAATCCGGCTTACGGCTAATTGTAGCCGGCGCCAGTCATCCTTTCGAACATCCACAACGTGGTTTCGGGGAATGAGTTTCCTTTGCTTCCTCCCGCCCTTCACTTTCTGTTGCAGTCTATCCATCTACTATGTCAAGTTGAATCCTGGATCTTCGCGCGGCTCATCTCGGACTTGGTGACGTGGCGCCAGCCGCGCTGCCAGTGGGTCAAGTTCTTGGACGACTTCTGCTGCGCGACGGACGACGAATTCTGGACGAAATGTGTGGCATATTATTTCTATGGGAACTCTTCGTGTCCTGATGCCAATGCTGTGTCGTACCTGCATCACTCGTAAGAAGTCCCCTTCTGGGATTCCATTGGCAGACTCGGGCATATATCTTCTGTCTTTACGCTCGTGCTTTACCCACATGTCTTCCTCAATGGGCGGCCTGGCCATGTAGTATGCAGAATTTGCCTGGGATCAATGTGTCCTCCCTTCATTCAGGCCTTGGCAACCCATCTCCTGCAGCTTTACTGCGCCGTATTCCTCTCTGGGTTGCGTACGCCTTCTTCCCAAATGAACCCCTAGTGGTCCTGGTGTACGAATACCTGATCTTCCAAACGACGGCTCAGGTTTTTTTTTTTTGCGGTCCGATATTTTGTGTCTCATTTGTAGCGCTGTGGTGTGTATTTTATTTCGGCGATTTGGTCCCCAAGGCGAGCGAGTTTTCTCCGCGGTTCGCGACATCGTTCACTGACTAGTTCTTCATTCATATGATTTACAATAAGTCTCGCCGTTTCCATAAGCCTAACTCACCGAAGTTTCAGGTGCTCGAGGTTGGGAAGGGGGTTAGAGGCTCTCCCCTTACCACGCGAGGGTCTTGTCGAAGGTACGGCGCAACCTCATGCTCCGTTTTCTTCTTGAACTTATTTTACGCCGCACTAACACTTTGAATCCGGGTGCATGGCACGTATGCCTTCAACCCGTGGGTTCTCCTCGCCTTCCTTGGGACCGGGGGTCGTCGCTAGTCCCCTTGCCATGGTATGTACCCCAATTTTATTGCATCTCTCGCTGCATCTAAAACGGCGCTGGATAAAATCAACGACGCCGTGGACTAATATTGAATGAGGTGGTCTGTAGATGCTCACGGCGCCAGCGACGATTGGTTCCCATACCGCAATTCCTCGACCCACGCAAGCACGCACATTTAATCGTTTCCCAGTATATTCTGGATGAGGACTTCAGATGCCTCTGCAAAGTCCGTGCGTCCCTCCCGAGGCTCTTCACACTCAACTTCAACGACAATTTATATAAAGCGGCGGACGTCTGGGAGGTACATATGTCTTGAACTCCATCCCCCAGAGGAACTTGTATACTGAAGCACCTGTGGCAGACTCGATCTCCTGGCGTTCAAGCTCACCCTGCGCCGCGCCCTCGCTAGACGCTTCATGATGCAGATAGCGCGCGGCCCCCTGATTAGGTACATGGCGCGCGACGGTGTATTTCATTTCTCCCCATCGTTTTGAATGTTCTGAACTTCGATACCGTGCTAGCCGGGCGTGCTGAATTCCGGGTTTTTTGTTTATCCCTTCCGAGCGGTGGGGGCTGGGTGTTGAGTTAATTGGAACACGCAGATTAATCATCCAGGCCAACTTGGCAAACATGATGACACTCTGTGTGTGCCTTAGGACTCCATTGACGGGAGTTCTGATAAGTTATACGTACTAGTTCGGCGACGTACCCCGGCCAGCCTCAGTTACCTTGTGCAATATCATGATACTGACTAGATTCCTGGAAGATAATGATGGCTAGAACCCTGTCTTTCTGGAAAGATCTCGTGCGTACCTTCAAGTTCCTCCTCAACTCATAAATAAATATTCGCCAGCGAACAACGAAATCCGAAGAAAAGTTCTCTGATACTGTGTAAAAACTACGTGCTGAATCCTTTTTTTTCTCGACTGTCGCTCACCGAGGACGTTGAATAATAAAATGTGCAACCCGCAAGTGAAATGTAAGGTCTTTCTTACTGATCCGAAATTTTGAGTGTAAAACAATGAATAATATTCCGACGTTTCGTGATCATGAGCTTCGAGAGACATGGGATAGCATGGGATGCGCGAACAGTTGAAGACAGTTGAACACCAGCTCTAAGTCTGACTCGGGTGCGGTTATGGCACGTGGTTACCGCACAGCCACCTTGCTCGCTTTTCCCTCCGCCTCCATCTTCAAAAAATGCCGCCTCTGCCTCTCCTAGATCCCACCGATGGAGTCGTGGCCTCCATCTCCGCTGGCGACACCTCTCGTCTCCGTCGCCGTCCGGCTGTCGTCCTACGTGGCTCCCCAACTGACCGAGTCACCATCTACTGCGGTGCAGAAGACCCGCTCACTTCTGGTGACATTTTCGAGTCCGAACACGATGAATACCGGCCATGGTCTGTGCAGATCCTCCCGGAATACACTCCCCCTCCCCCTCCAAGAACCAAGTATCCGATAACGCGTTCAAATGGTTGTGGCGCCCCGGTACACTACGCGGCGCGCGCAGTGCGGCGTGGTCAAAGATGGTACGGGTGGAAGGAGCACCTAGAACCTACGGTGGTACCGCTCGATAATATCTACTTCTCGTCCGATACAACAAAATCATTGGGTCTGACGAATGGCGAGGCTGAATGCGGGTGCAGCACAAGCGGGATAGGATGTGCAATATGGTGAGTGAAACACTCCAATCTTTCTCAATTCGAATCTGCGGCTCTGTGTCGTACACCTGCACTCGTGGTTCTCCCTTTCCATGGTCATACGGGGCACGATTGACGTGGATCGATACAGACATTTTCTTTTCTTTCTTCGTCTTTTCTATCCTCCCAATCCTCTCCGTGTATTCGGAATCTCATTTCGCTGACTTTCTCTCCTTCAGTGGCAATCCCCTCGGCGCAAGAATAATACGATGCGCCACGCATTCGATTCATGCCATCAACCCAGCCGATCGCGACGTGTACACGTTCCTCCCGACCGCCGTGTCGCCCGCAGCGTCGTCTAACGCCGATGCCCTGACGCCTGAAACACGGTACGTTATCTCACCCCTTGGGTCTTAATCTCGGCCCGCTGCTAACTCGCGCCTTTCCAGAGAACATCCTACAAGACGAGCTTCCCTGCCGCTCCCCGCCTTCCCGACGCCTATTGCGCGTCCACCACCGCCGCCCAATTCGATCCCGTTCTTCCCGGCGTCCACCTCCGATTCCGCTTTCGCCTCTGTTGCCCCAGTGTTCTACGTAGACCCAACGCCGACGCCGGGGGCCCGACATCCATGGTCCATACCCTCCATGCCGACTCCGACTGTGCTCCCCTCGCCCACGACGCCCGTATTCGAATCCGCACCTCCCATTACACCTACAGCAGCGCAACCCGGTCTTCCATCTGCGCTCAGTGCGCCTCCTGCCCAGCAAATCACACCGATACCCGCACCTGCGCCTCCGCGTCCGGCCCCGCGGCGGCGCCGCACGCTGCGCAGGGCGGTGAGCGTCGAGCGCTATTTCTCAGGCGGCGCGGCAGAGCTGGGCGCGGATGCGGGTGCGGTGGGCGTGAATGCGGCGGTCCCCTCCCCCTCCCCGTCTGCGAATGCGAATGCGGATACCGCTGGCTCAACGGAAGGGCCCTCCGCGATGGACCTCATCTTGAGGCATCAAGTGAGCAGCACGACCCCCTCTTCCTGGGATGCGGACGTGGATGCGGCAGTCGCGCAGGCCGCTGCGGATCTGTGGGGCGGGGGCGGGGGCGAGGACTCTGCGACGGCGTACAATGCGGCCATAGGCGCGCCGGGTGGAGGTAGATGGCAGCTGTGGCCCGCGTGGGTGGACGACGCTGCGCATGCGTACTCGACTACGGGGGCGTGGCCGGAAGGGGGTGCCGAGCAGACGCAGGGCCAGCGCGGGGCGGAGGGCAGCAGTAACGCAGACGCGGGCGGGCGCGGGGGCTTCTACTTGCCCGTACTTCCCCTGACGGGGGAGGATCTGGACATGGGGAGCGTCATTGCCGTCGATCCCGACGCGCTGCGCTTCGCCTCCCCGAGCGCCGACCGTGTATCCATGACCATGGAAACAGACGCGGAGCGCGGGATCGTCTTCCCCGACTCGCCGGTGCAGGACTTCCGCGTGGAGACACGGCTTGCGGACGCCCCCGAGATGCCGCGGCGCGTCTTCCCCGCCTTCGCCGCGCCCTCTATACAGGACGTACCGGTGCCCAGCCTCGCCGAGATGCGGTCTTTCCTCGACGACACGCGCTCCCCAGGCCCGCGCGGTGATTCCGATTCCGCCCCGCCCACGCCGACGCCAGTGCCGCGCCCAACCGTCACCGTCACCGCCAGCGCTAGGGTGCGCGACATCGAGCGCCACCTCGATGCGCTGGGCGTGCGTGTCGCCGCGCTCGATGCGGCGGCGGCGGATGTGCGGCAGCATATCGAGTCGCTGCGCCCCGCTGCCGTCGCCGTCAGAGCCTCCGTACGCGCCCCCGCCCGCAGCCCTGTCCGTTCCCCAGCGCGAGAGGTGGGGTTTGGGGTTTGGGCGGAGATGGTGAGGGAGGAGGATCAGTCGGGCGCGCGTGTCGCGGCGCTCGATGCGGCGGCGGCGGCGGATGTGCGGCAGCATGTCGAGTCCCTGCGCCCCGCTGCCCTCGCTGTCAGAGCCTCCTCCGTACGCACCCGCGCCCGCAGCCCTGTCCGTTCCCCAGCGCGAGAGGTGGAGTTTGGGGTTTGGGCGGAGATGGTGAGGGAGGAGGATCAGTCGGGCGCGCGTGTCGCGGCGCTCGATGCGGCGGCGGCGGCGGATGTGCGGCAGCATGTCGAGTCCCTGCGCCCCGCTGCCCTCGCTGTCAGAGCCTCCTCCGTACGCACCCGTGCCCGCAGCCCTGTGCGTTCCCCCGCGCGGGAGATGGAGGTGGGAGTTTGGGCGGCGAGGGTGAGGGAGGAGGCTCAGTCTGCGGTGCTGGAAACCACTCCCGGCATCGACGTCTCGACTGCTGTCGCAACCCCGCCCACCGACGACACACCCCACCCCGAGTCTCGCACCGAGCTCGTCAGCTCCACCCGCGCCGCGATCGCGGAGGAGCGCGCGCGCCTTGGCGAGCTCCAGGCGCGCCTCACCTCGCTCACCGCGCCGCCCCCGCCCGCGCTCACCGTTACCTCTCCACCCGCCGCCGATCCCCTATCCACCGCGCCGCTGATCACGGACATGCGCACGCTCGTGCGTGAGCAAACGGATTTGCTCGCGCGCGTTGGCGGGCTGGTCGCGGAGATGGGTGCGCGCGTGGGTGCGCTCGAGGGTGTCGCGGGTCCCACTGCTGGAGGTGCGAGTCGGGAGAATGGTACTGGGAGTGGGGGCGTGGCGTCGGCGCTGGCGCGCGCGCGGGCAACGCTGGAGCGTGCGGACCGTGCGATGCGCGCGCCGTGGGCGACGTTCACGCAGGTGCAAGAGTGGGCGGCGGAGCGGGAGGAGCCGACGTGGGAGGAACTGATGCGGGTGCCTTGGAATCCGCCTTCGATGGCAGCGGCGGAGGTCGACTCAGAGGTACAGCGCTCGGCGGGGGCAAGTATCCCCCCGCCTCCGCCGCCAGTGGCTAACGCCTCCCATGGTGATCGCGCTCCGGGCGGCGAAGACGACAAGCGCCCGCGGAGGCGTATGTTCTTCGATCGTTGAGGACCCATTTTTCTTGTTTCTTGATATCGCTATTAGATAGACAGCTGTGCATTTTGCTCTCCTCGCTAGACTTCACGTATCGTTTCTCTCCTCGCACATATCGTCTTTTCTTACACCCATTGTCAACGTAGACTAGTACGATACAAATGAAACCCATTGGACTGGGTTTGGTCCGTTTGGATCCTCGCAACGAGTGCTCGTGCCTACTCGGATGAGCCTGGCGAATTAGCCGGGTGTTGATATCCATCCTCAAATGAGATCCAAGCAAAGTTGCATTTTCCACTGAGCAAGTGAGACTCACTGGCAGAGGGAAGAGAGCTGGCAATGGACTGCATGTGTCTCGGACCAGCTGGCCCGGCCCGGGCTTACCGTGATGACATTGTCCTTTCGACGTGCACGGACGAGATGCACCGCGCCCTCGGTATAGTCGAGATCGTCGACCAGGTTTGCCGTCACTTTGGCGTGGATATGTGGACCATTTATCACCCAGCCACTGCTCGTGGGGATGCCTCCCGCGCCCTTTCTGTGCTGGCCAGAACATCGGTAGTCTTTCAAGATTCTGCGCTCAACGTCCTGTGGAGACACCAAGACTCGATTGTTAATCTTCTGAAGTGTACTCCGGACGATCTATGGAATATATCAGAGAGCAAAGGTATCTACGAGGCAACAGATTTGGTTATTGTGAGTGCCAGTCTTTTTTCTTTCGTCGCGCTCTAATGACCCTTTCCAGCGTCTTCAGCGCACAATCGTCTACAAAGACTGGGAACGCGTACTCTTTTACTCGCATCGCGTCAGATCTTTCTCGCTGCATGTGCGGGGATCTGGTCAGGTCTCGAATTTTTTCGACGCTCTCAATTTGAGCCTTCCTACGGACTGTGTCTTCCCAAACCTTAGGGAGCTCAAATGGATCCCCAATCCTCCCGTGCTTTTCCACCACCTTCGCTTGTTCCTTACACCCCGGATGGAGCGTCTATCAATTAATCCAGCAACCGATTTGGATTTATCTGTCCTCCCTATTATCCCCGCCAAATGCCCATCTCTGAAACATATTACCATCGACACGGGCCTTAAGGACTCGGCGACACAAGCCGTCTCGACATTCGTGCGTTGTTTGCCGTCCGTCGAATCCCTCGATGTATCCGCACTCGATCAGCCTGCCCTTTTGCACGTAGCGCTAATGGATGGACTAAAATCGTTCCGACTTGAGTTCGCGGAAACACCATTCTTTTCCTTTCCACCATCACGATCCTATTTTCACGACCTCAGGGAACTATTTCTCCCAACGATGGAATGTGCTACCGCATTGATGACCGCGTCACCGGATTGCCTTTTCGAAGAGTTGACAATCACGGACACCTGGTCCCGGCCTACAAAAATCATAGCGCATGCTTTCTATTCCATCCTCGCGAAGCAACGTGCCCGATCCTCACTCCACAGAGTGAGAGTAGATGCGGACGACGACCATCCGACGCTGTTGGCTGCCAATCAGACTGAGACGTATTTGGTCGGAGGAGACATCCTCGAGCCGCTCTTTTCCTGTGCCAATCTACAAACAGTTTCGCTCAACCACCCTGTCGGATTCGATCTCGACGATGGTATGATCCTGCACATGGCTCGCGCATGGCCTCGCATCGAGGTACTTGTGCTCCAAGCGGGCCGCTCTCGTCATGCCCGCTGCAGCGCCACACTCAGGGGCCTCTCTGCCTTTGCGAAGCACTGTCCAAATCTGCGCAATCTCGAGATGATCTTCGATGCAACAAACGTTCCGGAAATCCATGCGTATGACACCGAAGAGCAGAATGTCCTCGGAGTCCAACGAACTCTTTTCAGCATCCACGTTTCTCTTTCCCCCATCAGCGAACCCCGACGCGTCGCTGAATACCTGTCGACAGTATTTCCCCACCTCTCGTTCGTCGAGACCTTCCTCGAAGATCTCGTGGGCTTTCACTCCCAGGAGGAGGCCGATATTGCGGTTCGTGAACCCCCAGTGTTCGAATCACATACGAAATGGAAAGAGGTCGAGGAACTCTTGGGCGAGTAAGATGGTGTCAATCCTTGCCCGACATCCGTGCTAAGTTTGTCCACAGATGATCTCCTTACGCGTGATAACTAGTGTGTCTTTTACATCGAAGCTGCTTCCTGCTTAACATAATATTCCACAGATATAATCCAATGCGCCGCGCTGCTCTATTTGAGACGCGATCGGACTCTCGTCCTTAAACCTCGGCCCAAATTCAATGTACACACCCCCCTCATCACGGTATTCGGCTACTTCGCTCCTAAGGGCCTCTTGATTATCTTTGTACTTTTCTAGAGGCTGTTACAGAATCTTGTTCAACTCTCGCGTTGCCGAAATTGAGATAAAGCACGGCTATTCTATCGTACATCCAAGTTCAATTAAGATTAATCCTCCCAGTCCCCTCACTCAGGCTGAGTCGACACACCATCTCCGGTTCTTCGTCCATGACTGAGCTACCCGGTATTGAGATGCGGTGTTGGCCGCAGGCCGTACTACTGCGCGCCTCGGACATGGTCCGTGTCCTACGTCCTTCGTGATCAGGAACGTGTTGAAAATGAAGAAAGCAAGAAGGAGAGAAATAAACAGATTGTCCAATGCGGAAATAACAGCACAAGTTCTATCGGTCTACTCTGAATAATAATAACATCTAGTACACTATTGCGCGCTCCCCATCTCTTGGGTGAAACGCGAAGCCCGAAGTGGCCCCATGGTCTGTGGCAGCATATTTTATATACGAGGTCTTCGAGATAACATACACTCAGGAGCGGAAGTGCATTTGGATAAAGAAGGAGATCAATCCTTCCCGGACTATTTCAATGAAACACAAAAGTGAAGATTTGATAGAAAACCCTTACAATGACGCTGGAAAATTGTCCAATGAGTGCACCCTCCAAGTCACTAAAGTGTACGATAAACTCGTGCCATAGACTCGTTTTGTTCAAGTCGGAAGATCCAGGATTCACGGAAGGATCTGCGAGGCTCATTGGAGACGACTTACAACGCCTCCAGCCGGCAGGTAAGATTATAGCAGGACGAAAATGCTCGCCGCCGCTCTCAACACTATAGGACCGCCACGGAAGGCTCCGAAGTACTCAACAAACTGGTTAAAGCTCCATTCTTTCCACTTAAAAAGACAAACAAAGTGATATGCGCACCTGCGAAGACACGGCGCCGAGAAGTATCAGTTCGATTCACAATGCTGTTAACTACTGGCAATGTGGGATCTGTATTAATGATTCTGCCGCTGTAGACTCACCAGCGGTCCAAGCAAGATCCGGCGGTGTCGTTGTCTACGAATTTGCCCAGTTGTTCAAGGGAGTGACTTTCAAAGCTCGGATTTCGAGCTCATTTCAACTTCATTTCGACTTCATATCGTTTCTATTTCATGTCCTCGAGCGCCCGAAATGAAATTCAACGCTGATCCTGATGTCGAAATGAGCGAAATGAGAGTTCGGCAGCGTCGGCTTGGCCTCAGCCGATCAACGGAGATCAAGAGTACGTCCCGCGGCACGCGTATTAAATGTTCATGCTGCGTTGATCCTGAGTACAATGCCGAAATGACCTTGCCGAGGTTCTGGAGATTGAATTGAAGTCTTAATGAGCTCGAAATCTGAGCTTTGAAAGTCCCTGACTATACGGCGGGTGGGTTGATGGTCTTAGACGAGAAATTATACTCTGTTCTAGTCTATTCTATGTTCGTTTTTGAAAGAGCTTCCGCGCAGATCAAGAAGGTTGGGCTCCGCCAGTGATTGCCGGCCATAGATCTCGAAATTGAGCAAAACACGCTTGTGGGTAAAATAATAATAGAGAAAGGATGCATCCAGTTATTCCTCGATTACATACGCGGGAGGATTCTGCGAGATTATTCCACCGTCCCGTACTTCCGGTATACCCGTCTCCAGCCGCTGCACCGACGCAGTTAGGCGGCTGAACTCCTGGGCCATAATCATCATCGCTGACCCAGGGTCACTGATCGCAGAAATCGGACTCTCGCTCGCTGCTTCTCCGGGTAATTGCGCAGTGTGAATGCCCACGCCATGCGCGGATTTCTTGCTTTCGCGCGAGCGCTTGGATTGACGCAGCATGAAAGGCGTGACTGGGGAGGGTGGGCCTTCCTTGTCGAGGACCTCTTGCTCCGAGGAAGAAATCTCGCCCGTGAAAGGACTGGCTTTCTGCCGGGCAAGCGCCCGCCGACGAAGACACCACGGCGTCGCGACCAAGCTGAGGAATATTAGCCCGCCTATCACACCCCCGACAAGCGCGCCAACGGAAAATTTCTTCTCTGTGTTGCGCGTCGATGGTACCGGTGGCTCTGCAGCACCAGACCTATTCCAAAGAAACAATTTTGAGCCAAGGCGGTCTTGCTTGAGAGTACGGCATTGTACGCACGATGGTACCGGTGGCTCTACAGCGCCAGACCTATTCCAAAGAAACAATTCTGAGCCAAGGCGGTCTCGCATGAGAATACGGTATTGTACGCACGATGGTACCGGTGACTCTCCAACACCAGACCTATTCCAAAAAAATAATTCTGAGTCAAGGCGGTCTGACGTGAGAGCACGGTAGTGTACGCACGTATAGACGACATAGTCGAAATAAAGCTCCCATTCGGGCCCGATCTGAATGACCAGCGAATGAGGCGTGTTCGCCAAGGTAGTATTGCGGTAGGCGAGGTGGTTATACAGCGGTGCCGTCTGCGCAACAGCCCAGCCGCCAGACGGGACATCGTCTATCCTCGCTACGAATCCCGATGTGAAAGATTCATTGTGTCCCGATGGGTACGCGACAAAGATGTAGACCGCAGTTCCTACCCGAGCGTCAAAATCAACGCTGACAACGTAAATTCAGAGTCTCAGACGCACCAGTGAAATTCATCGCTATTGTGGGTGAATCGTCTTGGGTCGGTGGTACGAAGGTCACCGTGCCATTGTTTAGCAGGCTGCTCTTAAACCCCGTCAGGTTCCGGTCTAAGACGGGTGCACGATATGTGACGAGCGGGCTCGCGTCGTCGATGGTGGAGTTGATTTGGACGGAAAGGACGACTTGCAAGGAAAATACGGAAATCAGGAGACTCGGAATCCGCATCGTTGCGCAGGGAAGCTGAGGGGAGGAAGGAGGCGTAGAGACATCGACATATGTTATGAAAAGCTTAATTGGCGCACCTGAAGATCATCTCGGTTGACAACTGGCGTGGCTTCCCTGGAAATGAGCGTCTATATAGGAGATTGGGTATCAGGGAGGGAGACCGCGACTGGACATGTCAAAACCACCGCATCCCCCTCCCTCAACGGCAGATGCGGTGGAGTCGGCCTTTCCGTGCTGCAGTATTTGGCTTTCAACGAGGGTGCAACCGAGACCAGGAGCACGAGCGAGTCGGGGAGTAATGGCGCTTTGGGGTGAGCAGATGGGAACAACAACATCGTGACATCGAAGCACCGAGAACGCAGGCCGTGTGCATCTGGTGCCGGAACTGGGTCAACGGCGCTAGTGTGGGGCCTGTGCCGAATATCTTGGCGATGGCGAGATTTTCATATATTCGCTCCTCCGCGAGCTGGAAGGCATATGAAGTGTTTATTTTGTTGAATGAGCACACTTACATAGTGTCAATCGATGCTCTTGAAGCTCGTCGTTGATCCCTGTCGTGTTTCGTGACCACATCAGCGCTGGACTTCAAGTCAAATCCCGATCAAATTGGGCGATACTAACACTGAAGGTTTCCGCTCGGCTGAGAGTGGGGCCTATGAGCAGGATAACCAACGGAAGGCGCCATTCTGCAGCCACTAAAATGGGAAATCGACGAGCCAGATTTTCGAGGACCGATAAAGAGGAGACACGGACCATGGAGTATTTAAGGGCGTAGCTCTTCGTGCGCTGCAATCGTATCAGCATACACTTCGTCATTGGATTGATTCTCTTTTGTCGGCACTGTACACGATGGTAATGGGGATGCGCAAGAAACGATTCGAGTGCGTAGAAGAGGGTTATATGGCCTAAGTATGCGTGACGCCGCGGACGAAAGAACTGGAGTGTGAAGGGCAGCGGTGGATGAAGAACATGTTCAGCTGCCTTGTTACGCTTAGCCTGCAGGCGATGAACCATTTTTCTAATTTGAATTGGTCAACTGCGTGTTTAGCCCGTCTTTGTAACAACTTACCGAAGTCCAGCGAAAACTAAGGGAGTCTGGGAAGATGTAACCAGACATTGATTGTAGCGTACCAGCAGGATCGTCGACATGGAATAATGGCTAACTTTGGATATATTTTTGGTCACGCCAACCGGTTAAAGTGGTCCGTAGCGGTGGTCAGAGTTGGGTCAGAGGCTGCTCAGAAAGAGGTTATTGGTGTAGGTGGGTGCCTTTGTTGCGCAGCGCTTTAGCGCTTTCATCTCCACCAGAAGTTGGGCCTTGGCAGTTACTTGTTTACTCCGCGCCATATAGAAGGGAAGCCCGAATACCACTTTTAGGGTGAAAGGAATTTGGGTTAGACCTTGGATCTCAACGCCAGGGCCGATCTAGACGCAAAGTGAAATGGGAGTTGGTGGAAACGTGCACTCCGAGAGTGACGGATCTCGTTGTGATAGGCATCACGTGGCATGATTTTTGCCGCCAGTGCTTGCTTCCTGCTTCGACATCGTTTCGCCCAACTATGCCACCAGATTCGACCGAAGGTCCAGAGCCTGGACCCTTGATCTTCAATGCTCCTCCCCTCCCGTTGGAACTGACTGACCTAATTATCGACTACCTCGCAGCCACAAAAATGAAGCGGTTACGAGCAAATCTCGCTGCTTGCGCTCTTGTATGTCGCGCATGGACACCCCGTAGTAGGAGCCATTTTTTCCGGAATTGTCGCCTTCTCCTCGCCAAGCACAATACCATCGAGTTCGGGATCCTCATTCGTTCCCCGATTTGCACAATTCGGCCTTTCGTCCACCAATTGACGATGCGGAACCACGGCGAATTCTTTTTCGACGATATATCTGATGCTTTGAAGCTCTTGGCAAAGGTCGAGAGCCTTCGCCTAGCTGGTTCAAGCTGGGAAGCGCATGGAGCGGCTCCTCGACTCGGATTTATGCAGTCTTTGCCGAACGTAGTCGACCTCGAAGTGGACTGCCCAGATTTGGGGGACTTCGACCACGCTCTTGGAATATTTTGTGCCTTCCCCGCCTTGGAACGCCTTACGGTTACCGACCTCAAATCCCCGAAACGGCGCCTTTGGCGCGCGCACCCTCCCATGCCGTATTTCACTCCTAGCCGTGTCATCCCACCCCTTCATTTGACTTCTTTGAACATCGACTGCCCGGCAAACATCCATATATTCCACTGGCTAAACATGCGAGGGGATACACATCTCACCTCCCTCCATCTGCGCCTGCCTTCGTTCGAGGTAGAGGATCTCGGACCGCTCTATCAATTTTTGCACAGCCAGAGCGCATCCCTGGAGCGTTTTTCTCTCTTCACCTCATTCCCTCTCCTCGAACAAGGTAAATTATCCTGCTCCTTTACTCCGTTTGACCTCTCCACTGATGCTTCTGCCCAGCGGACATCGAGCGAACATTCGACTTCCGCGAATTCTCCCGCCTAAAAATTGTCCGCATCGGGCCCCTCTTCGGAGCAATCCTCGCCTCGCCAATGCAGGAGGCGCTCCCCGCCATCATCCGCACCCTCACCTCGTCCTTCCTCACCCACCTCACTCTCGAGCTCGACGCCGCGCGCCTCTACGTCCTCGCCATCCCCCAGGTTGACTGGGCCCCCGCGGACAACTTCCTCGCAGACAAGCTCGAGGCACTTTGCGCATCGAAACCCCATTCGCAGTTGGTCACCGCGCCGCACCCCGACGTTGAGGCAACGAACACGCCCGTCCCGTTCTCCGTCCTGCTCCTCGTCCCCGCGCGCTCGCCGCCCGTATACAAGCACACAATTATCCCCACGCCCGAGGCGCACGTACAGGGCGTCGCCGCGCTCGCGGCTGCGTTCCCGCGCCTCCTTGCACGCGGTGCGCTCGACATTCGCGCGGACGCGCTCAAGACAACGTACAAGACGCAGTCGGGCGCGCACCTGCGTACACAGACGTTGCACGGGCAGACATTTGCCGCAGACGAGTAGCTTTGCTTTGGGCGGGTGGCACATTTTCGAGAAAAAGAAATCCTTCAGTTCAAATGGATTTTTTGGGGCAGGCGTATCGAGAAGCTTCATTTATTTATTGATCCCTATTTTCATCTCTCGGTTCTTTCTACAGCACGCAATCGTAATTATCTACACCTTTTTAGAATTTTCTAATGGAATCCAATTTACGGCGCGTCTCGCCAGTTTTTTCGTAAACGACAAGTGAGGCTGTCATGTCAGCAGAAACACAACAAGTGCCCTAGTCATTTACACGGCCTTCATCGACACATAATGAACCATCCGGCAAGAGCAAGAAAAGAATACAGTGGGCTACATTTACCACAACCAACGCCCGAACCTAGATGCAGTGTACAACCATGGCTGTAATAGTGTGCCGTAGTTATTTGTCGCCCTGGTGGTTGTTCACTGGCCCTCCCTGTCGTATTATGACCAAGAAATTCACCGCTGGCAGCCAGTTCACCCATTATTCACGACCTCCACGATCGAGCAGAAAATACACACCCCTTGAAAGCAACTTCACATCACTGACTTGTTGGCTTTAAAGGCTGGATAACATACGGAAGTGCTTACTTAGCACTGTACTGGGCTGTGGGATTACAGCTGTTTCCGAATATGTTGGCAGTGCGTCAATGTTTTTGTATGCCATCTGATTTTGATGGCATGCTAAGGATTACTGCTTTGGGAAGTCTTGGCGTGATTTGATCGCGATATCGAACGATTCGGATATGGTTTATTGCAAGGCTGGAGCGGAAAAAAAAAACGGGCCTTCCGGGACGTATATTGCGAGTTTTGGGCAATGTCCAGGTCAGTACTTCTATTTTAGGTGTCACCACTTTTGAGCGATCACTCATCACTTTTGGGATCAAAAGGCCCGCTTAGAAGAATTGGGGGGCTGCAAATATGCTCTACTGCCAACATATTCGGAAACAGCTGTAATGCTTGATGTGTAGATCTCTGGAAAAATATGCTGAATATTTTTCTGCGTTGTTCGAACTTCGAAAACGTGTATTTTCTTACAACCGGCAGTGCATTTTTCTAGCCTACAGCTGGATTTATTATGGCACAGTACATACTCATACTCGCTTACTCTTGCACCTCGCCTCGAAATGTCCAAGCCCGAAAAAGAGAAACTCGATCAGGCATACCGGCAATAGCCGCGACATCATTCACGCTCACGTGCCAATTGCTTGATTTTTCCAAATGTCTAGAATAATGAGATGAAGCAAGGCCCGGTTTATACTATGGCGCTAGTAGCATGCTGCAGCGGCACAGTGGAAAAATTACGACTGGTATTGACTGACCAATCAGGCGGCTCTGTCCCTCTCCACCATCGGCGCTCATACTATTTGGTTACTAGTTGCTACCCGTGAATAAATTCACGGGCGCGGGGTAAGAAGCTTGAGATGAACAAATTTATTGTAGTACTTCTGTATATACAACATTTCTTGTAGTCCCTACGAGCTCTAGGTTGTCATCTAATAGTATATGAATACCGCGATGATTAGTGGCTCGTGAAAGGGCAACGTAGAGTTGACCATGAGCAAACACATCTTGGAGAAGATACAGCCCAACTCGGTCCAGTGACTGGCCTTGAGCTTTATTGATGGTCATTGCGAATGCTAAACGGCCAGGAAACTGGAGGCGTCGTAATTGAAAGGGTAATTTGGACGAATTGTTTGTCGTTAATGGAATGCGTGGAATGAAACATCGTTCACCAGTATGAGGACCGGTTATGATGATCCCTTCGAGCACTCGACGGCTGATCTGTGAGATGATCAATCTCGTGCCATTGCATAGACCTGCGCTTGGATCCAAGTTGCGTAGAAGCATCATGGGGCAGCCCACTTTCAACATCAAACGATGCAGAGGGATTCCTGTTGGTGTGAGCGTGTTCAGGAACTCAGTGGGATAAGAAGATGATTCAGTTGCTGTCCCGCTTCCAGTAGGATCAACTGCGTCGTCAGCGCTTGGTAAGATACGGACTTCTCCCGGAAGCATTTCCAATATTTTTCCGTTTAGCATGTCGACATCCTTGTTCAAAGGGGCCAGGATGGCGCGTCCGGTGAAGTACGCACATAGATCGTCTTCGGCACGGGGTTGATCAATGGAGTCGTAAACGGAGTTGATAAGATGCGGAAGGTTTTCCTTTCCTGGCGGTAATAGCATACTTTCTGGAAGGTAGATGCGGTCATTTATAGACGGGATCTGACCTTCACCAACTTCCAGTAGCCATTTGGCAAAATGTGACGCCTGTAATCGCTCAGAAGGGGAAAGTGTTGCCTTCAGTACTCGCATATTGATGGTTAGATGCAGCTGTTCAACTTTATGCCAAAATGGAGACGCTGTCAGACATGCATTCAGGATGTCTGAGCGAAAGCCATCGGCGACAACAGGCAAAGTTTGTCGCCAATCACCTTCCAATTTGTCGAGTGAGGTCGGATCTATTAATTCTTAAACCGGGAGGAACGTACCAGATAAAAGGGTAGGGATCCCTCCAAATAATTCCGTTGAATCGCGGATGTCCTGTAATGCTCGATTGACAGCCTCGACAGCGAACCGGTGCTGGGAGCCGATTTCATCCCACAGAAGTAGCCGAGTTTGCCGGAACAGTTGCGCCAAATGTGATTGACGCGAGATCGTACAGGAAGCATCCGAGGTCAGATCCAGCGGAATTTTGAACCTCGAATACGAAGTTCGGCCATTGTCGAGCAGGATGGCCGCAATTCCTGTAGAAGCAACTGCTAACGCGATATCTCCTCGTTCTCTAACAAATGCAAGGATAAGGTTTTCGACATGGGTTTTTCCAAAACCACCTGGTCCGTCCAGCATGAATGTACGTGGTTGTTGACTGAGGTATGCTCGAGTAACTGTGTCAAATACAAACCGCTGGTCAGGATTGAGCTGTGGTATGGAAGCCGCCAATGTTCGTTGAAGTGATGCACGGTCGAAGGCACGTTCTTCGGCAATAATTCGTTGTTCGAGAGCATCTCTCAAATTGAGAGCTATAGACGGGCCGCGTAGATGGAAATCCCGAAGTGATTTTCCTGCAAGCTGTAACTGCTGATCAACGAGGAAGAGGCCCATAGATTCAACGTGGGCCCGAGTTATCTCTGCATCGGATATGCCGTGTTGTCGGAGAAGGTATCTGCAGTCATCGGTAATTGACTCAGAATATTTGTCCCATAGCTTCTGAGGATCTCGGGGAGTGCACTCGAGTAAAATGGTACAAAATAGACGGCGTAATTGGCGTCCTGTTTGCATGGCTGCAGCTTCAGTTAAGCAGAATTCATACTCTTCATCGGACGCTAGAAGGCCGAGGGCAGCACAAGCTGCTTGGAATGTAGGGTATGTTGTCCCATTTATGGTGCGTAGATGCTCGAAAGAGATCGCACCCGGAACAGAGCAAAGAAGCATACGAAGATAGTATCGTTCGCCTGCACTGGGGCTGACGAAGTAGATTCGCCCATAGGCAAAGCCGCTTTTACGAGGCATCCACTTCTTTTCAGAGCTGTTCCAGGTAAATTTCTCGGGCATTCGATCATATGTGAGATCTCGTGTCTCCTCTGGATAACGTTGGCAAGCGGCAAAGTATTCTGTTAAATTGGTACATCTGGCTTTCTTGAATGTGACGACTGACTCTATTGTAGCTGTCTCTGGATTGAATATAACTGGCTGGTGGTCAGGCAAGTGGCACTGGAGGCGTATAACACTCGGCGAGTTGGCGTGGAGGCTGAAACCGAAAAGACGCCAGACAGCTTCCGCCGGTCCGATGTACCGGCCATCAATGTAGTCAGAAATTTCGTCACGTCCTTGAAATTCAGGACGACCATCGCCTCCCTCTTCTACGGTTGCCGCTGCCCGAGTTGAGCCTTTGTGGACATATTTCGGTAGGTACTTGACAGCTAGGATGCTCACGCATATCTCCATGTTTATATGCGCTTGGAATTTAGCGACCAAAGGCCTGGGTAAATTTAGGATTAGTTGGCTATTCGTCTTGAGTTCACAAATCCTCGAGATACCTGGAATATGGTACAACAAATCGATTATCAAATCTGAAGCCTCGTTTCATGAAGAATCTTCCATCATTTCGCCGTCGATATGCGGGATAGCTGTCTTCAACCAAACTGGTGGAGTCACGGAATGGGCGAGGGTAATGACGGGTGCATTTCCCGTCAACTGTGCAAGGTCTCGTCGAGTCATGAACGCCACAAGGGCCATGGAGAAGTTCTGCCGCAACTGTATGAAAAAGATCTGGTTCGAGGTGTTCGTCCGGTAATTCAGCGCATACTAATCGGTCAATATCTTCAGAAGTCTGCGGTTTATCATTCGGGTGTAGGATGATAAGGGTATGGCTGTGTGGAAGACTTCTCTTCTGAAATTCAATGACTGTGAGTAGACCAATGACTCGACCGAATATATGTCTTTCGGTGATGTCTTTGAGGAATTCATCATTTTTTAGTTTGAACACTCTCGAGACCAAATCAGGGCGATCTTCTGCCAATTGTCCCGGTAATAATTCGCGTTGGATTTCTTCCCAGTGCCCATTACAGGTAAACGTGATGAAAAGATCCGGTTTACCTGACGATGATGAATGTGGCACCAGAAGGCGAACAGAACGGTATGTCTCACCGGAGTGTCGAACAATGGCTAATGCATCTTGATAGAGCTGTACCATGTGTCGTGGACTTCCTGTGTACGAAGAGGGAAGGACAGTGCGTCGTCCAACATCGGCCAATGATAGATCACCCTCTGCTGCATCCATAAGACCGTTATATAAGTCCACCCGAAGTTGGCTCTGGTTATATTGTAGGAAGCGAAGTTTGTTCGCTTCCGTTTGCGCCCAAGCATCGACCAAAAATTCTTGGAACAGCGCACCAGAGCGTAAAAACAGGTTGAACTGGTCCGGACGATTATGCAGGTAGAAACTGTACCATTGGGCCTGTGAAACTCGGGTGGAGCCACCTCTGCCACGTTGGGGAGGAGGAACTTTGGTTGAGTTCCGTCGATATGCTCCGCCAGCAATGTCATTACCTTTGAATGGTATTTGGTCGTACCACCCTTGTTCTCCGTGTGGTCGCAAGATTGGGAATCGAAGCGGCAAAAATGAAGCATGAAGTTCGGAAACACGCTGTAAAGAACCATTTTGGTTTTCAACAATGATATCACGGCCCTGGCGAATTTCTGAACCATCCCCTGGTGCAATTAGAGATATCTCGTCCACGGTAGGTCGGTTGTAAATGCGTGGGTCACGTTGAGCTGGATTAAGCATTTTAAAGTGTAATTGTCGCGTGTCGTCTAATGCTACTCTATCTTTTGCATGACGATATGCGTGGATGTATGGGTTGTTGCAACGTTCGAGTATGTTCTATTCAAAAATTTTACCATCGGTTTTTGTGAGTACTTGAGAAGTAATATATATAAGCACCTGAAGACGAAGCAAGATATCCTCATTTGCCTGCCCGTGTCCATGTAAGGCACGCGTTTGGGCCATATCTTGCTCTGTACCATTCATGATGTAGATCTGCGAGAACTGTGGCTTATTCGGGTCGATCGGTAAGAGAGAGCCAATCGAATGGTACAGTTCCCCATATAAGCGTACAATTCGATGTCCAGCTGGACCCCATACGGACGAGTCAAACTTTGCACCAATAGAACAGAAAGAAAGGAGATTGTTATATGTCTGAATGTTCCTTCGGAATTCTGTAGCAACTGAGAGAACAATTATTGTACGAATCGAGTTGTAGACAGAATATACCTGGATCAGTCCCGGTAAACAGCAATTTTAAATCGTCGTCCTGCTCTCCCCATGTGGGTAGGAGAACTTTCCCATCGGAGCAGCAGGTGGTGAAATGTGGATTGGTCATGTTCGATCCCGATTTTCGCTCCTCCAACCAGTGCAATGCTTTACAGTTTGGGCAAGGTACGTCGCAGTGACCCAGTATATGTGGCACTGAATAATCTCGCTCTCGACGTGCTTGTTGCGATTCATATGCCTGGTGTGTAACTCTTCTGTGGTGAGACTGATTGTCATCAGCGGGTACATGGTTTCGCGCAGAGGCTCTAGCTGTTTTAGTATGTCTTTCAAAGTTGGAAGCCAGTGCGGACATTGTGGGTGATGCCAGGGGATGAATATTTATTGAGGGATATTTAACGGCTTGTCAATTAGACTTATAGAACCGGAACTTAAAAGGGTTGCGGTCCAGAGCTAGTAACATCCAGGTCCAGAGCTTCCAAGCGTTGAGTGGTCACATAGCCGTTCAAGACTTTACAGTGCAGTTGAGGCCGTTTTAGGAAATTAGGAATCATAGATGTCGTCGTTCAGAGTATTGAGTACCAAATACAAAGGAGAATGTAAATTGATCAAGTCGAAAGCTGAGAGGCCACCTCATTGTGGTCGTTATCGTCGTCCTTACGTTTACGCTTCAGAACACGCTGGTTCTTGGCATAACTTGATCCGCCGCTCTTCGATGGGGACTCAGCCGCGCCAGCCTTAGTTGGGGTTTTCACTGAAGTGCGAGGAGTCGGCCCATACGTGATTCGAGCGACGTCAATGATCAAGAGTCCGCTCAGTTCTTGTTCGCGTCCAGCAAGTCGGCCGCCCACACCGACAGTCTGTCTGATCGCAGGCATGAAGAAGCTTTGCCAGCGTGGGTTGCTTCGGTCGACGCGAACTTTCACAGCAAACGGTTGATTACCATCCTTTACTCTCTTCAGTATGTACATGCTTCGGCAGAGGTGGAAAGGAACGCACTACAATATAGCTTGTCCCAGCTACATTGAACATATGAAACTCCTCCGTGGTTTCAGGCGCGCTGACAACGCCTAAAATGTTGAACCTTGGTGGTAGGATATCGGGACAGGTTGCAAGATAATCGTGGTCTATATATGTAAGCGTGCCGGACAAATCTCGAGAAAATGTGTACCAGAGGGCGAACCAGAACCTAATAGTTCCATTTCACGAAAATCGGAGGCCACAGTGATTTCTGCACCACCGTTATTGGCAAAAGCCGCTTCAACTTCGAAAAGAGCCTGCTCCAGCGGCGGACTCTCCATATATGAGACCAGAGTAGCCGGATATTCCGCATCATCTACAGTGAGGATGGTGCCGATTGAGTATCGGTTAGTGCGAACAGTTTGGACGGAGAGAACAGGCAAACGCCCAAGGATATAGCAGTGTGACATATTCCGAGTCAAGAGATGTGGTTGGAGAGGGCAGCGACACATTTATATGGTGAAATTCGAAGACCATGATAGAAAAGGCCTAGAAAAAAACATGCGGTGTGGATGACGTTGAGGGTAAGTAGGTTAATTGGCAGGAGGCCAGCCTGAAGCCAGACTGGTAAACAGACAACTGTAGGACGTTACTGGTAGTGGAAGAAAGAGGCCCCGGAGAAAAAACGTGCAGTGTGGATGACGTTGAGGGTAGTAGGTTAATTGGCAGGAGGCCAGCCTAAGGCCAGATCGGTAAACGGACCGTCGTAAGATACTACTGGTAGTGGAAGAAAGAGATTGGGACTCATGAAGAGGTTTTGCTGGATGCGAGAAAAGAGATGGGTGTGGGAAGGAGCACGCGAGAATCCCCGCTTCAAGCCTCCGATAACAGCCGATGGTGCGCTTTGAATTCGTCCGAGCACAGCCACCTCGGGCAGTTTCAGAGCGCACGTTCGGTAATTACCGGTTAGGCGCCGAGGCGCTTCTCGGAAGATATCCGTGGTTACAATGACAACATTATTATTATATCACTCGGAGTAAGGTGGTCGTGGGAAGAACGATGGACGGTTGGGAAATCGAGGCTAGTCTCGGTGAAAGTCGAGGGCTTGGAAATGAGCGTGAGCATGGAAGATCAATGGAAACTTCTGTATGTCCGCCATTCTATTATATTATAGAGATGTAATTCGATCCCGCCTTGGCTGAGGTAGTCCTGGGGACACGCGCTGGTACTCGGGATCCTTGATCTACGACAGGGCGTATCTGGTCCGGTATCTAATGTCCGCTGGGCGCTGATCCCGCGCGACACTGGAGCCTGTTCATTCAGAGCAGCTGGCAAAATAGATGCACCGGTTCAGTGGGGCGTAGATTATATCGGCTTTGACCCGGGAACGATAGGTACGCTGAAGAGGGCTACTTCACCACCATTGCGCGATACCGTGCGGGTTACAGCCCGACGCCCATAAGACGCTCAACCGTGCCTTGCAAATGAACCACCTGGGCTGCGAGCCCGGCGTTCAGTACTCGGA
Organism: Mycena galericulata; assembly: GCA_029289565.1. Lineage (NCBI taxonomy): Eukaryota > Fungi > Basidiomycota > Agaricomycetes > Agaricales > Mycenaceae > Mycena > Mycena galericulata. Next base: position 449,916 of record JARKIA010000114.1, on the reverse strand, counting down.
GCTCATTGATTTCCGTTATATCATTCTAGATGGCAAAAATCCGTCCAGCGTATCGACTAACCCGAATTGAAAAACTCACGTATTGGCGATATGTACGCCAGATGTCAAGATCGGTTTGCAGGCGCTGCCGCCGAGCGGGAAACGCGTCAAGGATAGCGGATTTCAAATCTGCGGGTGCGTCGCCAAGCGGAGGCGCTTTCGAGCAGCCACTGGAAGTGACGAGTCGGACGTTGGCATTGAAAAGGGTATTCAACGCCAAGGAGAGGGCCGCGGGGTATCCTTCCCGCGAACTGTCCCACTTGGTTGAAAGCTCCGCGAGTACCAGGAGGTCAACAATGCTGGGTTCAACCTCCCCAGCCTCGTTGACATCCCACCTGAAGGTGGTCGTGTGTAGGACGTCGTAGTGCTTGGTGCCCACCAGTTTCCTCATGCTCTCCCAGATGGGGGCGATGGATAAGATAGACATCTTGTCGTCCCTAGGTCCCACTTGATTCAGCCCAGCTGCCACCGGGCCATCGAATCCTTCGAGTTTCATTCGAACCGGGAAGTCGTTGAATAGCGGGTCCTTAAGGTGAACAATGAGGAATGGGTAATCGCCCGCGCCGCGTGTACGGCAATACGCGACAGAGGAGATAGACATCATTGGGATCCTTGGCGCGTCCCGGACGGAGAGGAGGAATATGTGAAGGTAGTCCTCTAGATCCAATTGGAGTTGACGCTCGGGGAAGAGGACCCTGAGCTCCGGCCGGAACTGCCAGCACCGATGGCTATTAAACAACTGGAGGCACATTTTGAAAGTTTGGAATGCGGGAGGAGAAACGAAGGGGATATGATAGACGAACCGGCGGATTTATATTTCTGCTGAATAGTGAGACCTTCCTCCTGTGGGTTTGATCGACTGCCGGCCTGGGCATGGTTCAATTGCATTTAAGTGGAGCTCCTATCACTCCACAGGGGAGCTGCGATGGTGAAGCCACTTTCGCTTAAGTGGGGGATCACCCACCGCTGGTGGTTGGGGTTCAGGGAAGATCTTGAAGGTATTTGGCCGATGAGAAACTTGTGCGCGAATGAGGAGACGGTCCTATTTACGAGTGACCTAGTTCGCTTGGATGAAAATGGAAGACAGATTATTCGCGCATCCAAATCTGACATGGGAACTTCAGGTTTTATACATCGCTCGGTCCAGTCGCACAGTTCAACTTGAAGTTGACTGACTTTCAAGTCGCCTCGAGGCTCGAATACTTACGCCGGCAGGAATATATCTTGTTGGGTGAGCAGATTACTTACGGAGTCGAGTTTTGAAGCGCGTCGATTTTAAGCCGAGAAGACTGAGCAGCTGGCGGCGCTGGCGTGGTGGCGAGAGTGTGGTGGTCGCCTATTTGAGGACGGACCTGAAGCCTGTCAGGCAACAAATAGGGCGAGAGAATTCTGATGAATTCGTGCGATAGCTACGTCTTTTATACATGTAGCGGTACCGTATAATCTGCCCAGTAATAAATAGGAATACTAAGTAAGGAAAGGTCGAATCATCGAAATGATTCGAGATAAGTCGAATAGGGAGTCAAAGGTAGGTAGGAATCATTTATGAATCATACCAGAGGTCATATGAACGAAGAAACCCTTGCCCTAATCTATTCGTGAAGGCCAGGTGAGTATCTGAGACATTTAGACGGAAATGGGGAGGTGGCGGTGAAGGGTCGGGCCGGTCGGAAATACCCGGGAGGGCGATACAACAAGAGGTCCAAGACACGTGGCCGCCATGTGAGACAAACAAGCGTCAACACTTTCCTCCTCTCATTTCCATCTCGAGAACTTTCGCTCGCTCTTTCGCCGAGGTTTCATCCTTTCTATGGCTGTAATGCAAGTCTCTCAAGCTCTCAAGCATGTACACCGTGGTCTTGCATACGCCATCTCTGGACGGATTCCTCGCGTCAAAATTCAGGTTTGTCACACCGTCTCCTTATTTTTTCTTTTCTTTTTGGTATCCACTTCTTATTCCTCTTTTCTTTTTGGTTTCCACTTCTTATTCCTCTTCTTTGTTGGACCCATTTCGTCTCGTCCTTCTTTAATCTACCTTTATGTATTCGGGCTGGTGTGGCGCGGCAGTGTAACTTTCGCGTTATACGCGTAGTGGATTCCGTCAAGGTCTCGTACCTTTCGTCCCAGGTTGAACGCCTCCAGAAACACCAAAACAGTGTCTTCAATTCTGTGGAGTCGCGCAGCTTCGATTGTTCGCGATATCTTTTCGCACGGCGTTCGGCCGCCTTTGGTCGCAGGCGTTTTCCTCCGCACCTGAAGGCGGTAGACTTCGTCGCATGCATGGATAAGCGTGCCTCCGCTCTGCTTAAGCCCTGTCTTCGTGTGTCTTCATTCCTTTTTGGTTCTCCCCTCTCCCTCGTTCGTGTCTCCCGTCGATGCAATTACACCATCCATGTTTCCTCATCGCCTCCTCTCGTTTCTAGTTTCATTTATTCCCGACGCGCTGGCTAATCTTGATCTTCCCTTTCAGGTCTCTCTGCACTCTTAAAACTCCAATATACGGACGACCGCCGGGATGAGCTGGCGAGGAGGACCTACAGGATGACTGCGATTCGGTAGGTGTTTCGCCGCACACCTAAGTCATCTTTTCTCGTCTGTCAGTCGCTACTATGTATCCTCCTCTCCTCGAACTCCTTCCTCCACCGCTTCACCCCTACTTATCCTAGATTCCACCACCCGTTTCCTCCCGTCCGACATCCTCTCGTCTTCGTCCTCCTATCTGTATCACACACCAAGGTCACATCTCATCCCAGCGCGCCCATCCCTTATTCCCATCGAATCTCCCTTTCCTCCACGTACCTTCTCATCTTACTTCTCTCCTCATATGCCGACGCCTCGACGTGTCATTTCCATGCCTGCCTCTTGTCCCCCATCTCGTCCGTCGCTAATACCAGCCCCAGATTGTCGCGCCGACTGAGAAATAAGGCGTTCCAGCAGCGACGGCCTCCACGATCCTGGCGTGCGAGCGAGGGCTATCGTTCCGTCGAGTAGCGCGATTCGGAAGAGAGCAATCGAAGTAAGTTTCTACTCCTAGCTTCCGCTCCTCTTGCTAAACCCCGCCCACAGATTCCTCCGTGGGACACGAGCGACCAAGAACCGCCGCCGTTACGTGCGTTCTCGAGGTGGGCTTTGCCTATTTCCATCTTCTTCTCCCTCCCGCACATCTTTCGTCCATTCCTCGACCGACTCCCGCGCGTCTCCGCCCTCCACCCGCCATCCACCCTCCACTCCATCGACTTCCCTTCCCCCCCGCGCTTCCTGTTTCGCTCCGTAACCGCACATCCTCGCCCTCGCACTCCCAGCGTCGGTCGCCTCCTGTCGCTCCCGTCCGCCTTTCGCCTCCTCTCCCATCTCGCCCCTCCCCGCTCCGATCTCCCCATCCGCCGCTCCTCTCCAGCTCGTCCTCGTCGTCCTCTCTACCACGCACTGACCCCTAAATCCTCATTCTCCTCCTCGCGTCGGATATCCCACCAACGTGCCCCCGTTCCCCCTCGCCTTCCTCCCACTCCACTCTCCCCTTTCGCCCACCTTCCATCCCGACACGCTTCCCCGCGTCCCCTTCCTTCCCTCATCCCCGACCGCCTTCTCCACCCTCATTCTCCAGCTCTCTTATGTAGTCCTGCCCGCCGGGCCCGTGCGTTCCCCCTCCTTTCCTTCTGCCCTCCCCCGCCCCCGCCCCCGCTTCCCTCCTCTCCTTCCCCTCCCGTTTCCTTGCCGCCGTCTTCCCCCGTGCTGACCTCCCCCGCAGATTTAGCTTGCAAAGGCTCGCGACGCGCGGCACCATTCCCCGTAGTAGGCTTCCAGCGCGGATGGCGGACCGAGTGGCGGGTGGAGTGCGGGGGCAGCGGAGTTTGTGAGTGGAATGCGGCGGAGATGGGGAGCGGGAGGAGCCGACACCGGGCACCATTCCCCAGCGCGCGGGGGCGGCGGAGATTGCGAGTGGCGGGTGGAGTGCGAGCGTGCAGCGGAGATGGGGAGCGGGAGGAGTCGACACCGGGCACCATTCCCCAGCGCGCGGGGGTGCGGGCGGCGGAGATTGCGAGTGGCGGGTGGAGTGCGGGCGGCGGCGGAGGTGGGGATGGGGAGCGAGAGGAGCGAGAGCTTGGGGAGACGACACCGAGAAGCTCGTCCTCGACCCGAGGCGGGAGCCCCTCGCGTGCGGGTGGCGGAGCCGAAGGAGGCGGCGGCGCGGGGGAGCCGCGCAGATCGGGATGGATGCGCCTCCCTCTCGCCGCGCTCGACGTCATCCCTTGCGTTGGCGGGCAACCGGAGCGTGTGCGTCCGAAGAGGGGGGATCAGTCGCAGCGCATGATGCCCCGAGGGGAGGAGGAGAAGGGGCTGATCGTGTGGAGGAGCGCTCGGGAGGCGGAGAATGTGCCACGCGCTTTTTCTTTCGCCACCTCCGTGGCGCGCGACGGGATGCGGATTGTGTTTGGGTGTGGTGGGAAGGAACGGGATCTTCTTCCTCGCGCGGGTGTATGGAGCGTTGTTTGTCGCGCTGACGATGAGCTAATGAGGGCGTTTCGGCGCATGGGATTCGCACGGAGCAGAGGGAGGAGCCCGGGTCGTGGACAGTGCGCTAGGGGGCGTGCACGGCTGTGAAGGCGGGTCGAAGGGGGGGGTGTCTGCGACGGAAAGGGGAACGCTAACGCTGCTCCGATTTGTTTACGCCACGGTGTCAGCGTGTCCCCGCCCTTCCTCATTCCATTATTTTCCTTATCCCATTCTTTTCCGACGAGTCGTGCATGGGGCGCAACATTTCGGGGCCCCGTTTGGGGACTTGTGGGGGCCCGATCGCTCATTTTCCTTCTTACATATCAACCTTGTGCTTCCTGGCCTATAAATTTGTTGTGAAAGTCAGAAGAAACGCAAGTAACAGTGAACCTCGATGATCAATTTCTGGATGTCGTGGCTGTTGCTCATCTCGGCGCTCGCCCACACATCTGGTACTGTAGAATAAATGGTCTGCATGGTTATTGCAGACTTCCTTATGGGACGGATGCTCTCTTTATCGTCACTAGGATCGTATTAAATAAATTATGGAAAATAAATCATTATCTACGGGGGTCACTAGAAGTTGAGCCGCATGGGCGTGTGCGCCTCCCCTGATTCGGCGTCGGCCTGCAAATATCTGACCGCCTGCCCCTTCCTGTTCTTGTAGAAAATGATATCCCCCTCATCTTCAACGAACGCACATTCCGTGAAAGAGCGATACAAAGCTCGGAAACAAGGCTGGAAGAGAGTCATTTACGGGGCATTCAAGTTTTACTGGTTAACGTACGGTGGGGTCGTAGTTATAGTGTTCGTTCAGGACATTCTTGAGATGCTTCGTGACTTCGGGTTGGTTGTCTGTCCTTCAATGAGATTTGGAAACAATGTTTGACAAAACGGCTCACAGAATGGGATAGACGAGAAGAGATGATGCGCAACCTGAGCACTAATGTTAGAACCATTTTGGAAAACGGATAACGACGAACATGATCGTGCGAAACATTGTGGAAAAAGAATCTTCCAATCCAACCCATAATCGGCCTGTCGAAGAGAATGAGAATGATGGTGGGAGAAGGATGAGTTTGCTGCACCTGTCAACGGTCCCGATAGCACCACGAACGAATGTCCACTCCTTCTTGCGATAATGGGGGAGCGTCGGATCGCAATGGTGCAGGAATGTGATCAGTACTGGGATTTTTTTAGTTCAAGTTCGAACACGGCAATTGATGGGATGGCGCCTCACCGATCCCTGGAAAACAGTAAGCATGCAATCATGAGTATTGCATGTCGTGTCACTCACAGTGGTTTGACAACTACAGATGCATTGAATCAGCGAGACGAAAGCGAGTGAAATGAACAACAAACCAGGTACGGGATGAAGTAGAACTTCACCATGGTCGCCCAGCCGACGTGTCCGGTGTATATCCAGAGAAGATAGCCCATGAGCACAAGGCCCACATCCGAGGCCAGGATACCGAGTCGTTCGTTACGTTTAAACAAAGGAGAGGTGGGGGAGAAGTGCTGGCGAGGAAGGAACTCGGTGAAAAACATATAAAAGGCGTCGATGTGACTTACGTTGGTACCCGGCGGATACGAGGGCGATCCCATGGTGTTGGCCACAAAGTACATCTGCAGTCCAAATAGCTGCATGACGAGCATCATTCCTAGTGTATAAATCGGCGTGTCTTCGAAGACTTCATGGTAGTCGAGTCCTTGCTTCGCACTCTCTGGTCGTTCCTCTGAATCCATAGGGTCTGCTGCTGGTGGAAGCCCAAGTTGCGAACGAAGGGCCTGGCTGAAGCTCAATTCCAGAACGAAAATTGCACCGAGGACACTCACAGGAACGTAGTTTTCATCTCGCTCCATGGAACCCACTGCTTTCTGAAAGGGAATGAATTTGGCGTACACCAAAGAAAGAAATCTACTCACATGGTGAGCGCGATGCGTGGATCGCCAAGCAAAGTAGGGGGTGAATAGAGCCTAGTTGAAGTGAGGTTAAAATATGAACGCGGCATTCGGAAATGGTACTTGCGGTATGTAAAATGTACCCCAGCGTATTGTTGAGCCAGTTGTGGTCGGAGATCGTTCCATGCCCGGCCTCGTGGCCGAAGCACCACAGGCCCGCCATACCGATGCCCTGCCAGAACCAATAGGACACCCAGAGAGACGATCGTAAGATATTCGTAAAAGTTGGCCCCAATCGCAAGGAAGAAGCGATGACCGGCGTCACCGAGTCAATGGTGGTCCCCAGATAATAAAAGGCGGCGACACAAATGATGCTCCGGGCACCTATCCACAGACCCTTGGCCGTAGACTTTTTGTGAAGTTCCGCTGGGATAGCTTTCCGGATGTCTGAAATCGTTAACTAGAGAAAAGCATGAGAAAGGGGAGGCTTAAGGACAATTGAATAGACGAACATCTGGAGGAACAAATGGCGTGAACTTCCGCGAGCGATATTCCTCAGAGTCTTCAAACATGGCGGAGAGAATCGAAGTGTCTTCAAACAACATGGCGGAGAGAAACGAAGTGGTGTCAAACAGTTAGCACATCGCACTTGACGGCACTTAAGTTAACTTCCAACGGAGCGGCTGAGGCGATGTTAGATCAGTAATCAGATCACAGATGGATACCGGGTTTGGGTGTATCTCCCCCGCAAAGATAAATTGCGAAGATGGTGGCCATCCTGTGGTTCGGGATCGCCTCGCGACATGCTGCAAGAAACGGTTTCAAGTCAAAAGATGCGGAGGATTAGGTACCCTTAGGAGCCGGACATGATGCAGTTGATAAACCCAACTCGTATCAGCTCGGAGCGCTACAAATTATTTCGTTCGGACTGCTCTCACTGGTCCATAGATTAGACCGATGCATGCCGTTGGGTCATTTCCATTCAGCGGCCCGGATACATTTCGTGCGATTGATCGGAGTGGGAGCTAAATTCGGATAACGTTCGTTCAAATCAGATTGATTGTGGCGTTGTCCCGCGTTCAACAACGAGATAACGCAACATCCTGACAAAGTGGAAAACGCGGCCCAAGCCGCCCAACAAACGCTCCAACGTGGGACCGAAAATCTACAACGGCGGTGATGGCGCTCGCCGGTTTGTCGGAATTCTTCCACTCCTTGGCCTCCCTCCCTGAATCCCATCCCACATAAGTACGCCAGCAAAATTCCATGATGAATACATCACTAATACCGCTCCGGAAATGTCGAGCTCACCCTGGCTCACCTTCCTCGCTCATCAACAACCAAATCAACAACGCGACAATGTCAGATTGATGATTGGGTTAGCGAGGTTCCGTTGCGGTTCCGTCGAGAGACAGACAATTGAATTGTTGCGTCTCCTGCCGCCTGCGCCCACCACTACCGCGTTATCCACGAACAAAGCAACCAAGTGATTCTGATTATTGGCCGATCTCAATGCGGTAACTAGCAGATCTAGGCAGTGAATGCGGTGACTGCAGACGCGGTAGGTGGCTAATATAAATCAAATGTACCAGAGTGCCAAACGGTAGCTTTCGTTATGGCCGACAAAACTGTCAAGACACCGTACGATGAAGACGCACTTTCAGCCTATGCGCCGATGGAATGGTGAGCTTGAGATACTCCCCTGGCGCGATCCTTCTTAAACACCTCCCAGGTCCTTGAAGGAAATCCGCAGCGCAATTCCAGCCAGGCTCTTCGAGAGACATACTGGCCGAGCTCTTCTCTACCTTGCTCGAGACTCCCTGGTCGCAGGAACATTCTGGGCACTAGCAACCCGGATCGATCCTGTGTCGTCCAGTGCCTATGTCCAACATCTTCTGACCCCGCGCGGGGCCCAACTCATGAAGTGGTCGGCGTGGATGGTCTAGTACGTCGTTCTTCCACTTGGCGGAATGCTCGCTGAACGCTCTTCACACAGCTGGTGGTTCCAGGGACTAGCGTTCACTGGATTGTGGGTAATAGGACACGAAGTACGTCCATTTTTTCTTCAGAATGCTCCGCGGTCCTTATCATCCCAAGTGCGGGCATTCGGCATTTTCTCCATATGGAATGGTGAACGACACAGTCGGATTCGTGAGCGGCGTTTTGCTGATTCCGTGCCGCGGCAATATTAATGATATCTACCGTTAGATTTTACATTCAGCCCTCTTCACGCCATTCTTCAGGTTCTTAAAAATTTAGCTCCCTGTTTCCGAGTCTGACTTTCATCCAGTTGGAAATACTCCCATCACCGCCACCATTCAAACCACGCGTCCATGGAAAGAGACGAAGTTTACGTGCCTAAAACCCGTTCCGACCTCGGCCTTCCTAAAGAGGTCCACGACGAAAGCATATACGAAGAGCTCCTTGGGGACACCCCCATTTACACGCTTTTCATGCTAATTCGCCAACAAGTCCTTGCATTTCCGGCATATCTCTGTGAGTAAACTCTGGTCCTCGCGAAAAAAAGACGGCTTCTCATGCTTTGAACCAAGTGTTCAATGTGTCTGGACAAAAGCACTATCCGAAGTGGACCAATCATTTTGACCGTGAGTGCATTTATATTTTCTCTTTGGATATTTTACCAAGCCTGTCCGAAGCTTCCTCCATTATCTTCAATAAAAATCAGAAGAATGCAGTGATCATGTCGAACATCGGCCTCTTGACTATGATCGCCATTCTCTATTACGCCGCCCAAGTCTTCAGCTTCGCCGATGTCGTGAAATACTACGGCATCCCGTGGCTATGTGTTACCCATTGGTGTAAGTCGTTTCATACCGTGTGCGCGTAGGGCGGAGGCTCACATTTGCCGCAGTTATCATGATAACGTATCTTCACCACACCGATCCCGTGAGTAATCCCGCTCTATGACAATGGTCTAGTTGTTTAAATTATTTTTCAGACGTTACCTCACTACCGCGCGCCCGAATGGAACTTTCAACGAGGCGCTGCCGCCACCGTCGATAGGTAAAATCTTGTTAGCTGCATCATAATGAAGCTAATTCGGCGTTGGATAGACCTGTCCTCGGCTGGCAAGGTCGTTTCTTCCTCCATGATGTCGCTCACTTCCACGTTATCCATCACGCAAGTCATTTTTCTTCTTTCCGATTTCATCGTCCTGATGTTGCGACGTTAGTTTTTCCCAATGATGCCATGGTGTACGTTGACGCACCGGACAACGCCTTAACTGGCTAATCCGTTTTTGTAGATCATGGAGAAGAAGCCACTCAGCACTTGAAAGCATTTATTGGCCCCCATTATTCATGGTCTGACAAACCGATTTTCTCCGCCCTGTGGGATAGCTATAATCGTTGCCAATTTGTGGAGGATGATGGTGCGCACGATCCCGTCTCGTACACACGCGAAAAATAACCAATTTACCGTCCTCAGGGGATGTTTTGTTCTACCGAGACAAGATGGGCCATGCGGTTAGAAGGCCTGCGCCGAAAGTCAAACCGAGCTCATCCATAGCAAATGGCACTCCAAATTGATTTTTGGGCTTGGATGTACGAGGATTATTTATATTACCAATGTTTTAGAGATTCTGGAAATTCACGCCATAATGACTTTCGTGCAAGGGAAATGAGGCCTGAGGTTTACGACTGGAATAAACGAGTCAAGGTTGTATCCACGGCCTCCTCGCGTTTGTTGGCGCGTACCCACGGTTTCGTCGGCTCACGCAGCGCCTGCCTCGAGCAGCACCTGTCGTTTTCAGTCACGACATCCGTGAATGATCGGCAAATGGCAACCCAACCTAGATCAGTCCTGGATACACCCATGCGATCCTTTGCAAGGAAATCAAGGATCGACGTCTCTGATACACCAAACACCTTGGAAATCGTACTCTTTAACCGCTCTTTAACCTCCTCCGTTCGACTGAGAGTTAGTCCCTCCGCGTCATCTAATCCTCACGCGCGCACCGTGCGGAACTTGAACTCCCACCGCGCAAGTGTTCCGCACTTGGCCGGGATCCCTGCAACGATACGTGTGAGATGCCCGGCAAGGCATCAATGATCATATCGTGGTTAGATCTGTTCGATTGAATAAATTAGATTCGATCACCTATGTTGAATGTGATCCGCACAACTATCCGCAAGTGTCGAGCCGGCGGTGCGCGCTCCGGCTCCGGTGTCGCATGCATCTTGACAATCTTGTCACTTGTCAGGGACAATCTGGTTCCGACGTTCCCAGGGACGCCGCAACAAAAGGGGAAAAGTCTGGAAAAGTCCTTTTGCCATTCGAGGACTGCGTCGAGTGCTCGTGAGCGCTTTCTGTGGTTCTTAGGTTAGCTTCGCAGATCAATAGGTGGACGCGGTAAACCCGCAAAAAAAGGCTTCAGTGGACACCGATAGCACGCACAGTCGCATATCAAAATCATCGGTATCAGCATCGGCGTCCAGGAAACTGCTCATACTTGGCTCATACTTATTCCGTTAAATTTACGCTTGGCGTCACCCGACGTCGCTGGGGCCGAGATGCCGGTGGTCCCGTGATCCGATCGATGATCGGGCCATATATTATTATCCGGTAACCGGTTCGCGAGCGGCGCGCGCGCGGTGCGATCACGTGCACGACGCGTCGCGCTCTCCGAGGCGGGTTCTGCGTTATAAAAGACCTTTTGGCTTATCTTTCCAGGGCAATAGATATTTATACCCCTCTCATATTTCACCTAGGACTGTTGAAGATGCAAAGATTGTTGTCATTTACGTGTTATGAAGAGTTCTGGCGGATATCTGCTATGAAGAAAGAACAAATGAGACGTTGAAGCATAATGTGGAGTTACAGATACATGCAAAGTAAACTATTGGACGGTTTTATCAACTCTATCTCCTCTTGCCTCGCGAGCTTTGTTTACTGCCTCAAGAAGTGCCGACAGCCCTTCTTGCGCCTCTGGATAGGCTGCGAGAAATGTTTCCTCGTTAGATTGGTGCCTAATTTAATGGAAATCAGATTATGCATCATCAAGCCACACGCCAAAATACACGTACCGGGATAAGAATTCTGTCGCGATCACCATGCGATTGTGATGCTTCATCGCGAATCGTTTATTCACACCCGTTAACCACGCTTTTGGCCAGTCCTTCAACGGCATGTGAAAACCGTGCTCTGAGTCACCATCCAGCCAATGCCTGACAGCGATTCTCCGTGTAGGTAGGTAGGTAGGTAGGATTGACTCGTGTCTTGGGGACCGTGTTCCATCGGCAACAGTGACAGGGATATCAGGAACCACGAGATGGGGTGCCGGCGGCGAGTTCCCATGTTGGACGGAAATATCAAGAGTGGAAGGGACGGAAGAAGGAGTATGGGTAAGAGGAGGTACTGTGATGGGAATTATTGCGCGAGTAGTGCATGCTTCACACATCCTGCACTATTACAACCAATTATACCAAACCCGATTGCGCCCGCAATCGAAGATTCGAACACCATGGCCGTAGAAAATCTGGGTTGGTTGTGTTTTCTGTTGCCGAGATCTTTTGGACTCACCTCGGTTTTCGAATCCTTTTGGAAGGGATGTATGTACAGCATATTTCGGCTGAGAGAAAATCCTCATTATCATTCTCCTGACAACACACTGCTGATAGAATTCGCGCTCGCAGAGTACACCATTATTGTTGCGAGCGCCCCTGTCCGGCGCAAGTGCCCGAGCCGTGAACTACACATCGAACGCAGTATAATGTGCCTTTGAAGTTCGAACACGGAGCTTATCACGTCCGCAACGAGTTTCGCTTTCCCCGACCGGCCACAACACGTATTCGCCGCCTCAGAAGGTGGTTAAACGCGAATCGCTGTAACAAACACGATTCAGCTTCGGAACAATGGGGAGGCGTACTACGTCGTCGTCGTCGGGTTTCCCAGCACGCCCGTGAAGTCCGCGGGAAGACGCACTGCAGCCTGCTCGCGAGGCAGCTACACTCCGCGTTCATTCGGCGTGGGCGGGCGGGTGATTTCCATCGAGCACGCACCGAGACGTTTTCCACGCCCAATTGCGCTGGGCGTTCCACGAAGGAAGTTTCAAGAGTGAAGTCCGTGTTAGGCGTAATGTTGTCGGGCGAGATGACGGCCATGCGTACTCTTTGTCCGCGGCGTCGATGGTAGGGAAAAAGTAATTGCAAGCGATGTATAGGGGTATAGAATGCACAAAACTGAATACATGAAGACCACGCCGAGCGAATACGTTCAATCGACTCGATCTCGAACACTGCCAACGCGAAAGAAATCACAGTCTACTCTGCACCGCGCGCGGGCGCTGCGCGTCAATGGTCTCAAGAAGCCGACAAATCTCGACGGTGAGCTTGCTCGGATTTTCCTGTACGAGCTTGCCCAGATAATTAATTATCAGAAACGAAAGCTGCATGTAACCACGGACGAAGAAGTGACACACCATATGCCCGCCCTCCATTCTCGTGATAGAGGCAACATACCGCCCCTGCGAGCGGTCGGATATCGACCCCTTGCCGGCTTCGGGGACGATGTCGTCCCGGTCACCCCATACAATGTGGAACGGCAGCGTGCGGCAGACCCTCCCCACCTGGTCCACGGAGTCAAAGTGCGCGACTTTGTCCATGAAGGCGTTGGCTTCGTGCGATTTATCGCACTTGAGCGTTACTTTGCCGTCCGGCGTGTCTTTGAAGCCGTGGTCCTAAGGAATCGGAATCGGAATCAACGGTGACGTTCAATATAAGTTAATTAATATGAAATGAAGGGGAAGGGCGCACGATATGGACACGCAGGACGCGGGGATCCCAGACGTTCCACGGGAAGCGCGCCTTCATCCACCCGTGCGCAGCCTCGCGCGAGGCCCAAGTGTCCCTTCGCACCCGAATGGCGGCGGTGAGCGGCCCGATGCCGCCCTCCGTGTAGGGATCCAGTTCCGCGGCCACCATTGACGGCTCGACCAAAATCATCGCGATGTACGGACCGCTTTCTACATTCATATACTTGGTCGAGCCGACCCTGGAAAAGTTAACAACGGCAATATACCGAACTGCGAAAGCAGTGCGCACATCGAAATTGCGCCGGCGGAGTGTGATATGGCTACGATACGGTGGCCTTGCATACGAGGGGAGCACGCGAACGCCGCGATCGCCTCGGACCATTCGTATGAATCTCAAGTAGAATTGTTAGATGAGGGGAAAATTCGAAGAAAGTGACGACTTACAAACGCCATCGGGTCGACTTCGCACGAGCTCATCGCAATTCAACACTGCGGCGTCGCCGTGGTCCTGGCGGTCCAGCGCCCAAGCCTCGCGCACGCGCTGGTGCTTCTGTAGACGGAAGATATCCTCAATTATGGGTTCCCATATTTCCTTGTCTGGAATGTAGATGTAGCGAGCCAATGCGAGGAGGAAGAAGAAACCGCTTACGAGCACCGACGCCGTGGCCAAAAAGCAGCGTAATCCCGTCGACGTTAGCTAAAGACTCCTTGGTGGAATACCGCTTTGCGGTCATTGTGAGAAAGGTTCCGGGTGCGCTGCGTGCATTCTGGGGACAGGTGAAGACGAACGGCGAGACATCGAGCTGCATGTCGACTGCTTGGTGCCACACGGGATAGGAAGCGCGGTGATTTATATTCGTGCCTCCATTGTCGTGTTGTGGACATCCTAACAACGCGATCAGTTTAGGATCACTGATTCATACAGGGCGCTGTCGATAGCTACCGACGTAGATACTGCTCACGAGAGTGGTGGCCCAAGCTCGTCGCAGATAGAATTATACCCGCCCTCCTGCGCGGAGTCGGGCTAGTGGACACCTCCTCCCCAAAAAACGGCCGCGTCACCGCGCTGACGTGGCAAAATTTCTGATCCGAAACCGCAATCGATCGCTGTCATGACGTTGACAGTTCGGATCGGGAAAAACACGGAATGGATTATCGGCCCGTCTGTTACCGACTCTCAAGATTGCGGTGCGTTGGCTGATCTACCGTGTCTCTATGGCGCACGCTTCCCCCATAACCACCTTTCTGAGTCCAATCTCCCCTGCTGCGGGCATGTCATCCAACTTCGCCGCCATGCTGTCTCCTGTTACCCCTCGCCGCCGGACGGTCTACACCCCAAGAGCGGATGCAACCTGGAAAACATCCGAGAAGGCTGGATTTCTTACGACGCATACTGAGGACGACGAACTTGACGAGGATGATGAGGACGACCTTGCCGTCGAGGATAATTACCTCAGTGGTATCAAACTTCTCATTCTGATGTTTGCACTTGGCCTCTCCGTGTTCTTGGTAGCGCTGGACAATACGATTATTGACACCGCGGTAGTGAGTGCGGAGGCAGAATATACTTTTTCTTTGACTGATTTTTTCCTCTAGCCAAAAATAACGGATGAATTCAGGTCATTGAACGACGTGGGATGGTACAGTTCTGCGTGCGTTATGGTTTATCTTTTCCACTGTCCGTAAATGACGGACCCTCAGATATTTATTGGTGCGTTAATGATTACCCAAGCCACGAGTTTGCGCGTAAATGAACAACCAGACCACGGCAGGAACACAACTCCTCTTTGGCAAATTTTACACTCATTTTTCAATCAAACGGGTCTACGTTATCTCCATCGTAGTTTTCGAGCTCGGCTCTTTCGTGTGCGGGGCTGCACAGACATCCAACATCTTCATTATCGGACGCGCCATCGCTGGAATCGGCAATGCGGGGATTTTTTCCGGCGGCCTCGTCATTATCGCCCACACAGTCCCGCTCGCCAAACGTCCTTTATTCAGCGGCATGATCGGTGGACTGGGCGGAATTGGCAGCGTCGCAGGCCCACTCCTCGGCGGTATCATCACCGACAAACTCTCGTTTCGGTTCTGCTTTTACCTTTCCCTCCCGATCGGCCTCGTCACTCTGGTCCTAACCCTGTTCCTCCTCAAAATCCGAACGCCAGCATCTGCCAAGGGCGACGATACGACTCTTTCCGCCCGGCTAGCCGACTTTGACCCATTTGGCAACGTCGTCTTTGTTCCCGCGATGGTCACCCTCCTCCTCGCGGTGCAGTGGGGCGGCTCCGAATATCCATGGACCTCGGGCGTCATCATCGCACTCCTCCTCTCCTCCATCGTCTTACTCGCCATCTTCATCCGCATCCAGCTCTACGTCGACGAGCGCGCAACCATCCCGCCGCGCATCCTGAAGCAGCGCACCATCTGGAGCAGCTCACTCTACGCCGTCTGCATCGGCGGCTCATTCAACATCATAACGATGTGCCTGCCCATCTGGTTCCAAGTCATCCACGGCGACTCCCCCGAGTCGTCCGGCGTCGACACCCTCCCCGTGATCCTCGCGCTCGTCGTCGGATCCGTCTGCGCCGGCGCGCTCATCGGCGCCATCGGATACTACGCCCCATTCATGATCCTCTCCTCCCTCTTCACCGTCGTCGGCTCCGGAATGCTCGCGTCGCTCAAAGTCGCCTCGACCCCAGGCACCTGGCTCTTCCCCGAGATCCTCTGCGGCTTCGGCGTGGGCCTCGGGCTGCAGCAGCCCATGATCGCCGCGCAAACCGTCCTCGACCTCAAGGACGTGCCCGTCGGCACCGCTCTCGTCATGTTCGCCAACACGCTAGGTCGGTCCGCCCGTCTCGCGTCTTAACAACCTCCGTGCTATGCTAACGATTTGATCTCCGCAGGCGGCGCGCTCTTCGTAGCAATCGCCCAAAGCGCCTTCACATCCCACCTCGTTTCCGGCCTCGTCGCCACAGTCCCCGGCGTCTCGCCCAAGATCGTCCTCTCCGACGGCGCAAACTCGCTGAAAGACGTCATCGCGCCCGAGTTCCTCCCCGACGTCCTCCTCGTGTACAACCAGGTGGGTGATTTAATTAATTCTCCGTTCCGTTCTTTCTTTCTTTTCCTTCCCCTTTCTTTCTTTTCTTCCTTTTCTTCCTTCCTGATCCGAAAAACCAGGCGCTCATGATGCCGTTCTACGTCTCAATGGTGCTGGGCGCCATCGCGCTCGCGGGGTCGTGTGCGGTCGAGTGGCGGAGCGTCAAGGGGAAGCAGATCGAGACGTCCATGGCCGCATAGAATCCCTCCCGACTGTAAGTTCCCCGTGCTTCCCTTTTTATGCATCGAGAACCCGGCTGATATATCCGTTGGCTCAGAGACACGATGACGCCCGCACCGCCTAACATCATTAAAAATGGGAATTCCTGGCGCGGGCAGTAGTTCACCGACATATATATATTAATGTTAATTTATTGACGATCTTTTGGAATGAGAACGGGCGTACTACCGATTGATTCTGTGCGGGCTGTTGGGCTTGCTAGACAGCTAGACATCGACAGGCGGCTGAAAGGGAGTCAGCAGGGCCCCCGGTCAAGCGCAACGGCGGGCGGAACTTGATCATGCAGCATTTATTCGTACGCCTCGCCCTTGGGCCGTTGGTACCTCTAGGATAGTTTCGCAAATATCGTTCACTGAATTTCTTGTGCGATTCGCCCAAAAATGAGGCCGAGGCGGCCGTCGCGCGATGCGCACGCGCTCTCGAGGCAGTGCAAGAGACGGTGATCTATCATTGAATTCATCCCCCAGATTCTATTGATGAACTTTCGGTTGGGTACACGACAGATTATCATTTCATTCCCGGAAACCGGCGTCCTTGCCTACCCCTTACTGAGGCAGTGCAAGTATATAACCGCGGACATGACGATTTCGTCTCGCAATATCTCCCGTAATGGCAACCGACGCTCCCTCCACCCAACCCTCGCTCTCCTCGCTAGCGGACTGGTCCAAGCAGCACATCTGCAGCGTCTTCGAGGCGCCGAGCAACGAGCTCGTGCTCCAAGCACTAGACAGCACCTTCTCGCGCGCCCTCAAGGCGACTGTGAACGGGGCGCCGGTTGACTTTGACGGGTTCGCCCAGCTGATAGCCTCCATGTCGGAGCACGCCTCCCCCAGCGGACCCAAAGTCGACTGGGTCTTCGCAGAGGAAACGGAGCAGGACGCGGGACATCGGGTGCGTGCTCAAGCTCAACTCATTTCACAATGGTCCGCGCAAAATCCTCAACCTGCCCCCCGTAGAACGGCGTGGTGAAGGGCGAGTACTTCATTCGGGGCATCTTCGGGAAAATTCCCGGCGTAGAAGGGCTGGTGGAAATCGAGGCGCGCAAGCAAGTCGTTGGGAGGTCAGTTGGGATGTGATTTTCTCCCAGTTATATCGATCCTCATGTGCGTTCCAGGATCGAATCGCAGTCCTCGGATGCTGGCGTGGATAGCAGGATTATTGTGACGCTTGACGCCATAGTGAATATTTTGCCGGTGGATCGAAGCAATGCGTCGTAGACGGAGGAGGGGAGAGGCGAGAAGTAAATCGAATAGAGGGCTCACGGGCCGTGCGCCAGGAGGCGAGTTTGGCGAGGACCATTGTCCTCAGCGCCGAAAATTAATTTTATACGGCTGCGGGATTCAGCATTCAGCACAACGATAATATTATATGTGCGCGTAATCCACCCAACCCCAAGTTCCCAACCGTCGTTGCCGACTCGGATACCAAAAGGATTGGTGTCGATAATCCAACAATACTCCGACGGTTAATGCTTGAATCAACTGCGTCGTTATTTGGCGTCACTTGGCATGTTAATTGGCAAACCTCAAAAACCGACTTCCTTTCGAGCTCTTAAATCATAAAAATATTGGGGCCACTAGAGGTACATTAGAGAATATTACTGTTTCCAAATTTTCAAAATCCATCCAGAATGTAATAACCGGGCTCGGCGCCGAATAACATTGTAGCTGACAAATAACAAGCCACCTCGAATCCAAGTTAATCGTCTCTCGTCGCGCTGGGGTGCCTCGTCCTTCTTCCTTGCTCAGCTGATCTCCTGGGACCTTCAAAGTCTATGATTGACCTCTCTTGTGTATCCTGAGGTTCGAAAAGACACTAGAAACCGTTCCTCTATTCTGTCAGAAACATGGAAGCACGGCGCCACGCTGGACGCCCCAAGGGGTCAAAGGATTGCCCACGACCACCGGATGCCCCCTCCCCGATGGTGTTCCCGGATTAGGAAAGACAATGAAGAAGACTCGGAATTCAGCTTACCACGGCGTGCTTCACCACAGCCTGATTGTGGCAACCAGATGAACGCCCACGCAATAAAACCAGAACCTTGCAGAAAAACGGTCGCGCAGTTGAAATGGACTCGGAATCGGAAGCATCACACCCGCAAGATGAATTTGACGTGTATCTTGACGCACAAGCCATGACGGATGTAAATGTAGCGGAACTGGATAGATTGGAGCGTGAAGCATTAGCTGGTCCGCCGTCAAAACTCTCTTAAATTTATATTTAATGTCCTAATATTTAGGCTTCCGAGTCCCGAACCCGAAGCGGAAGTTCCAGCAAACCAGGTTGAAGGATCAGAGTCTGAGTAAGAGTTTATTGGTTGGATGTTGATTCCTAGCCAGTCCTGACAACCATGTAATGCAGAAAGTATGTCGAACAGACGACAACATCGCATCATCACAGATACGACGGTCCGGAAGCGAGCAGTCCGCACCTGCCGACGATGTAAGAAGTCAATATGCCCCGGAAACCACGACATCTTGGACTGCAAGGTCATATGCAAGAAAAAAATGCGGCCGATTCCAGAGGTGTAGGGGTGTGGATAGTGGCAAGAGATGTACACATCGATCATCGTAATTTCGATACCTCAGCTTCTTGAAATACTACTGGTACTCTGCGCGTGCCGCTATATATTTATTCTAGTGTTCTTGAACATTCCTGTGATAACCTGGCAAGTTCCATTAAATTATTTTCTCTTTTACCCTTTTTGAATTCTATTTGTGTCACCGTTGGGACCCAGTACATCGAAATAAAAACCTACTCCGAGTCCGACTCCTCCAGGAAGCAGAAGGCCGGTTTGATCCGAACCTCTCCTCCGTACTCCGCTTTCCTAAAGTAGCTTACGAATATTGATCGTTGATCGTATTCCGGTCAAGTTGAATCAGCTTTAAAATAACTGGCAACCTATATAAACGGAGAACGTGTCTTGCACCCACGACAATGCCCATCCCAGCAGAAGCCAAAGCGTCCAACGCGACATTCCGTCCTTCCTATGTCCCCGTGGCAATTTTCGTGGGTGGGACATCCGGTGTAGGGCAGGGGATGGTCGAGGCATTCGCGCGCCATGTGAAAGGTCGTGCGCATATCGTCATCGTGGGCCGTAACGAGCGTGCCGCCGCAGAAATAATTGCGCGACTTCCGAAGCCCGACGCTGGAGAGGCGCCTGGTTGGACCCACGAGTTTGTGCGGTGCGACGTGAGCTTGATGGCGAACGTACGCGCTGCGTGCGCGACCATCCGCACAAAAGTCCAGCGCGTGAACTTTCTCGTGCTGACGGCGGGATTCAACGCGTGGTATAATCCTGGAATTACGAGCGAGGGGTTGGATCTCCATCTCGCAATGCGGTGAGGCTTTTTTCGTTGTCATTTATTCTCCCTCAATATTTGCTTGGAGCCGACTGGTGTCTTAGATACTATTACCGTTTCCTTTTCATCCAGGAGCTCCTCCCTTTGGTGGAGAAAGCCCACACGCTGGGGCAAGACTCCAAGGTGATGACCGTCCTGAGTGGGGGACAAGGAACTCCTAGCCGCCCCATCGACCTCGATAATGTGGGAAATACTGTGAAGCCGCGCATAGGCCGATTTCGCGTCTCATTCCGTGGCATGATGCAGAGCTCAAATTACACGGATGCCATGATATCGGTGCGTTGGATATTCAGCATCTAGTACGTATGGCATTCTTAGGATTCTGTAGCACTTCGCCACACACCACCCCGCCATTGCGTTCACCCACATCCATCCTGGGGTCGTGAAAACGTCCGCGCTGCGTGTAGATTTCGACGGGATCCTCACGCCACTAACCTGGTTCCTCAATTGGCTTTTCCCGCTCCTCGCCGTTTCCCAGGTGCGCTTTTCTTCTCAAGCTCACCTCCACGGCTCATGACAATATTGCCTTTTTTTTTGTAGGCCGAAGCTGCGGAACATATGCTCTACGGGCTGTTCCAAGGACAACGAGGCTTATTCCTGAGGGACAGGTACGGGAACGTTATCAGCTCCTCGATTTTCCAGACTTCGGTGGAGCTAGGCGATAACGATAAAACGGTACGTGCCTCTCTGGTTACCTTCCATTTTCGCCGAGACTTAGGTCTCCCACGTACACTTTACCTGCCTCTCCTCCATTGCGTTCTACCGGAAAAATCCTCACCCATCTACAGGGCTTCCTCAACGGCGTTCCACTGAACGGCTATGGCGCCTCCGACCTGGGTGTGCGGCGAGTTATGGAGCACACGGAAGCCGTTACGCGGGAGCGTTGAACTCTCGACTTGGATCGATGACTGTCGAAATGTCCCCACTAAAAATATTTTGTGACCTGCCGCTCCGGCGAAATTCCCTGACTCTTTGTTTACTGCGTCTATGCAGACGATCGTATGCATTTGACATTGTCGCGTCCCTTATTATTAATAACCCAATACAATTATTCACTTTATCTCGAGGGGTATATATTCGCCATAAGAATTGAACGCGACGAGTAGGCGACGGGAGGCTGTCGAAACGAAAGGTCAACCGTAGTTGCTGAAGTGGCCGGTGGTGTCGTATATTATTAGGCCTTGACCAGTTCCCGGTGCGCAATCCTGGAATTTGCTGGTCACTTTTCAAAGTGTATAGATTTCGGCGGCAACTTCAAGTTGAAATCAAGATAGAGGAAGAGAAGGATGGCGACTTCGCATCTGGGGCCAATGAATTCGTGCTAGACGACAATAACCCACGGGACATTCCAGATGTTCACGATATTCCCGATGCCCTCGGTGGGATATTTTCTGAGAGTTAGAAGCGCGCGAGGAGGACTGGAAATAGGGGGTTCAAAGCGATATTCTAATAATTCGACTCCGCGGTATTTCGCGTTGATCCTCGACCATTCTTCCGTTAAACGCGTCTCTGGCGGCATCTAAGAATCCATATGAATTTTACGACAGAGTAAAATCTACGGTGTAGAAAACGAAAGACTCCCATATCGTCGAAGTCTCTGACGTTCCCAGGGCAAATGATATTCCCCACTGTTATATGGTTGCGATGCATTCCGCGCATGAACTGCAACCACACCTGACGCGCCTCAATGAATATTTCCGGAGCTGCTCAATCGAGTCGCGGGAGCAAGTGGCTTTCGAAGTGCAGGATGTCACCAACTTAGGTTTTCTATCTTGGTATACCGCGACGCTACCACCGATCATCCTCCGATGGGTGCAATCGAGATCCGAAGTAATGAGCATTGATGGGGCTGGAATAGTGGAGTTTGACTGAGAGATATTTCCGAGATGATTTATTTCCCTTTGGCAGCAGTGACTGGATCCCGCCCGCCGTGGCAAGTATAGAATATGCATGCCTTCGTTTACACAACTACATACACCAAATGTACGCTTGCTAAGACGACATGATTGGAAGGTGTTGACTAGGAAGCCGAAGCTGAAGGCTGGGCGGCAGTGCCCCGCAGCGAGGCATCGAACCTAATTAGCCGATTATTCGAATTTGGGAACTTCTTCATGTCTACGACCCCTCCTGGAGCATCGGCGATGATCTTGTCCTTCATTTCCAAGGGACTCATTGTTTGTCCCGACGGTAACGATGCTAGATAGTTAAATCAGCTAGGAATCTCGAGAACTTAGGCGCAAGGCCTCACATAATATCGCAGCTATCATTCCAGCGACGTGAGGAGCGGCGTAGGAAGTACCACTGACATGGACCAGCTAAGTGAGTGAAATCCTTCGTCATTAGTGTTTCAACATAAGGAACCGGGAACGAGCCTGTTGTTGATTTGGCTGAGCAGCGAGAATGGAGGTTCCTGGACCGTAGACGTCCACACACTAACTGCGTGTTCAGTGACATGAATCCGGGAGAAGGCTTGCTGTACATTGCCAAAATTGGAGAAAGAGGATTTTTTGTCGTTTATGTTCGTGGCGCCAACAGTGATTTGCCCTTGATCGACGACCCGGGTGGCACACTGATAGAAATAGGGAAACCGCATGAGTTGACGAGCGGTTGCGGATCCCAGTCATTTACCTCATCCTTGCCATTATTCCCCGCAGCTTTCGGCGCATCATCAGATCGAGTTAAAGCAGGTGACCGGAAAAGTACCGACATAGTACAACATGGATTCCGTTGCTGACAGCCTTTCTTCTGGGTGAGAACAGAGAACTTCAACTCTTGAAGTTTGCGCACACACCTCGTCGATGGTATTCGCCAGCAGACCGTTACGCGACGTCGAAAGGCTCATGCTGATGATCGCTGATCCTTTGCGGCCGCGTATATTGATAAAGTGTGCAGTTGCAAGACCGATTCCCAATGCCATGGTGTCCGTGAATATTTTCCCCGGGATTACCGTTCCGTTAGCCAAAGTTGTCGGGGGGCCTCTAACCTTTGGTTGGAGAGTGAGAGTCGGCATGTGCAAACCAGAATTTGAACGACGACCACGCACCTTCATGGATATGATTTCGGCAGCATTCGCCACGCCCGCAGTCGCTCCGGTGATGATACTGGCCACGTTCGTCTGAGATCTCGATCGTGAATAAAGTTCTCACTGAACTCGAAGAGAGGACGCGAACCCCATGTCCGTCTAGATCGTCCAGGTTCTAAACCCACGGACTCAGAGAATGTGAATAGGATACATGTCCGCGCGTACTCACCGGGCCGACAATGGGAGGGATATACTCAGGTGGAGGTGACTGCACTCGTCCTGCAAGTTCCGGATGGCTTTCCTGAACCCCACCGTCGACTACGTAGACCTTCAAAAAGTGTTAGCGCATAAAGTGAGGGTGAATAACACACGTACCACAACACCGTTCCCATTGACACCGTCCTTGATGTTATAATTCCAATCAAGGGTGGTTTCCGTATTCTTCTTTTTCTTGAACGGGATGAGATTATTCCCTTGGGTCAGGCGTCCATCCTGTGTTATCCGTTGCAGGTTCCTGGCGATGATAAGGGTAAATGCAACCAGTCTTGGCGGGTAGCGCTTACCAAGGGGCTCCGGTCCTACGTTGACTCAAGGTACCATTCGTGGCATCGTCAGTATCGTCTGTATCGACTGGAACAACTGTGGGCGAGGGCACGTCAACGACTGCGGATCGTTCGATCCCGAGGACACCCGGCGATGTTGAGATAAACTGGAGGGCCTTTCCATCGAAAGTACCCGCATAAAACTTGAGGAAAGTCTGATTGAACTGGTCCGTGATGCTGTTCTTGATCTTTGAGCAATTTGCGTAGCTATTGACGAAGGACTGAAGTTGTTGGATGTGTGCGTTCATATCCGCCTTTGCATTAAATTGAACCATATAAGTGTCTGGTACCTCGTCTTGAACGGAGGCGATGGTAGATGTTGGTATCGCTAAATGATTATTCAGTCAGTCGTGCTGTGTTTCTTCCCAATGTTCGATTTACCGGGACATCCAGACACAGTGGAACTTGGCTGGATTGCAGAACTTGAGGGATCGGGTTCGTCACACCACGGAAGG
Source organism: Mycena galericulata (assembly GCA_029289565.1). Taxonomy (NCBI): domain Eukaryota; kingdom Fungi; phylum Basidiomycota; class Agaricomycetes; order Agaricales; family Mycenaceae; genus Mycena; species Mycena galericulata. Next base: position 425,931 of record JARKIA010000114.1, on the reverse strand, counting down.
TCGCTTGGCTGTGTATTGAAACATCAGCATACGGTCAGAGTGTTTGTCTTGGATAGGCGTACCTGGGCAGTGAGTGGAACGGCATAGCCTGCGAGGCACAGGGAGGCTAGGAGGTAGAAGTAGACAGCCACGCGCATGTCGAAGTGGAGATTGAAAGTTGAAGTGAGAAAAGATGAGCGGACCAGCCGTTAGGGAAATTTTGCGTACTCATCCATTATAAAGTTCCCGGCCCCCAGGGGGTCGGTCATAGTCAAAGCGCTCTAGTCCTGACACAAATCAGCAACATTGTCAAGACGCGCTGGTCAGACAGATGCTTGCAGAAATGGGGATTCAGAATTGTCAAGGAAGCGAGGTCCGTTAGTTAATCAAACCGTGAACAGACCCCGCCGATCAGAGGAGATGATCCCTTCTGGTCGCCATCATGATCTTGTAACTGCCTCTCCAGTAAAGGGCAAGAAATTGTTGAACAGACAGCATTTCAGTTCAGCGAGAGGTTCAACACCCAGTCTAAGACCTATATGAAATCGTACATTACGAAGTGTTATTTATGAACTTACATTCCATGGGTAGAGTGGTATCGATTCCATCCCAATGCGGTCGGATCCGGAGGACAACGCGCATTCAATCCGAATAATGAGGGGCTGTTTCAGAGTCCTACTCCTTGGCTACGTCATTATATTTTCCGGCGGACGAGTAGATCTACTGCGAGTATGATATATGATCCGTTTGAGTCGCACCGTAAGCCTTGGAGCTGCCCCCGGGAACCTCCGTACGTATACGGCGCGGGTCCGTATCTTCCCGTACCATATACCCGTATACGGCCGTATACGGAGCTTTTCTGATCGCATCTTGAAGGGTTCCCGGCGAGACCCCACAGGGGTTGAGAAAGGGTCACTTCTCAGTACTCAGTCGGGTATTAGGTGGTTGTGCGGAGTAGAATGTGTGGTGGGGCCTTGGCTAGGGTTGGGCGGGACACAAGGCGCGTTGATGCGATGATGGCCGGATGTCATCAACGCATCAACTTCCCGATTTGGTAATATCCCGCCCCCCCGGCGCCGCGAGGCTTGGGAGAGGCCATAAATTCCTTCAATAAATCATCTTCAGTGACAGCTCCTACCAGCATGGTAGATGTTGGGATCTGAAACCTTGTAAATTGTAGCTATGCACAAGCAGTTCATCGACTCTTGTTCACTGCGTGGACTTCAAGGCAAATAAAATCTGAGCAAAGAGGGTCCGGGAGTCGTTGCACGAGCTGGATGCCACTGGTCTCAGCACATCGGCAGAAAGTTCCTTTTTTCCGTACGTATCACGTATACGTACATATTTTACCCGTACCGCCCTCGAGCGCTCTTTTTGCCCACCGTACGTATCCGAATACGTGTCCGCATCCACGTATTTGGTCACGTACCGTATACGGTACGTACGGTGCGATTCCCTATGACTAGGGTAGAGGAGTGATGCAGAGCCACATTTGAGCGAAGGAAAACCGACAGAGGTCTTGCACGCAACAACATTTAACTGCGGGACCAGAAGATATCGCGGAAGAAAGAAAAGTAAAACGAGAGAAGGGAAATAATGGCAGGTTGCAAAGTAGATAGCATGAGGGTACATGTAGAAGGCCCAAGTCGAGCACGTGCTATGCCGTAAATGCCCAAATAAAAGAGCGCTGGCTCGGGCTTGACCCCTATCTGTTTTATCGCGCCTGTTGAAGGATGAGATGAGATCTACTGTATATGGGACATCATCCGTTTGAGCAGACTCAGAGCGCGAAGGGAAGTTGCCAAGCTACAACGAGTTACCCGTCGAAAGGGTTACCCGGGCAGCCCGCCCGGCGCCCCGCGCAGCCCGAAGTCCAATGCATGACTGCGATGAGACGCTGGAAGGGATTAATGTTGTTCCGTCAGAAGGGAAACTATCGCCACAACAATGTATTCCGTTAAACACCTCCGTGTCCAACCGGCACATATTTAAGAGTCAAGAGCGAGCTGACGTCCTTCGTCCCACAACATGGCGCTGCTGGCAGTGACCACAATTATCCAACTCCTTGAACTCGCCCTTGCGACGCCGGTCGTCGTACGGGGTGGGTCCCCAAGCATCCCCAACTCATCTCATCCATCTTGTGATTTGCTCATCGATGACTGCACCAGCGGTAGGACAGTAACCGTGAGTTCTCTGAAATCACCGGGCATACATCCAGAGATTAATCGCGTTGGCCAGAATATCGACCGGACCTGGTCCTCGCTTAGTTGCGTGGCCGCAGCTACATGTGAAACCGTAAGTGCAGATCGCCACCGTAAATGCACCCTCTGTAACTTTACGAAGACCGGAACCGTTCTTCAACTGATTTGTGATCACACGGGTGCATGCCCAGCGATATTTAACGAAAAGGATCTGCCCTCAGATGTCAGCCCACTTTAACATTGGCTCCATAGAGACTAACCCTGGACAGATTTACACCGACGTCGTCGGTACATGTTCTTCTCAAATAAATGGGCCATGCGTTATATCCCGGGGTCTGTCTACCTTGAGATTGAATTCACACATCCCTGATTGTACAATATCAGAGAATTACACCAAGTTCTTCACCGCTGCGGTGCACTCCATCGATTCGGGGCAGCACCTTGCCCTTGAACAGATGTACGATTTTACCATGCTCATGTACGACCCGTCGTGTCGATGCTGTTTGCAGAACAACCGACTCCTCCCAAGCCTGGGGATCCCTTGCGAAATCCATCGCTGTGTGTACTGATGCGAGTTCAAGTGGCCCCCACTCATTGTCTCCCGATAGAGTTGTGGTTCAAACTGCGAAGACGTGTTACTGTCATACGATCAGTTCAATGGTTGGTTCCGCCCACAGAAGGTACCGAGCACGGCCGTCGTGAAAACCAAAATTTCACCCCCTGATTCAATATCCCGCAGGCTCCAGAATCGACACCTGCGGCACCCGTGAGACGTACATTGTCAACTCTGAGGGCCTCATCCTCGTCCAGACACACGACGGAGCATACATCGGCTACACGGAGCCCGGCTCAATCGGCAAGATCAACTTCCAAACCCCTAGGGGCCTCCTCTAGCATAGTATCAGCCCACAAGTCAATTTCCCGTTCAAGCACACTGACGTCCTCGAGGCCGAAATCCACATCGAAGAGTTCCCACAATACATCGAGCACAGTCTCTATCAGTGAGTTCGCCGCATGAGTCGTACGCCAGCGACTATAATATCTCCGGTGTAGACACGAACCCGATCCCATCCCCTGGCGCGAGCAGTGAGACGTTCGTGGCTCCTGGAGTTACCACTGAAATTGCCATTCCAACTGCCTCGACCGTCATCGTTCTGGGTTCTGCTTCACTGGCGAATGAAACACTGAAGTTCACGTCCATATCCACGGTGTCAAGCCGTCCCGTCACTTCGGTTCAAACTGTCACCTCTGCTGTTACGACTGCTTTGGACATCACGGTTGGACCTGGAGGGCAAGTCATAGGTACAGTTCCGACGTCTGTCTCACAGCCTGGCCTTGTCCCTCCGGTATCCAGTACGCCATCATCATTGGTTGCATCTGTTACCTCATTGTAATTTCTCTGCCCCGTAAAACAGGATCCTCCACCTCGAGTCATTCCAATAATACGTCGTCGACCTCAAAGACGGAATCCACATCGAGAAGGTCGTCGACAGCAGTGTCGGAAACGCGTGTACAATCCAGTAGTTCGAGGGCGCATGTTTCGAGTTCAACCGTGGCACCAGTTTCAGTCTCATCAATGTCATTCAGTGAGTCCGACTCAGTTGGACTTGTGGTTCAGCTCACATCTAACGTGTAGACTCGAATCCGATTGCCCCCACTGGGGCGAGCAGCGAGACGTTCGTCGCTCCTGGAATTACCACTGCAATTCCCATCCCAACCGCCTCAACTGTCATCGCCCTCGGGTCCAGTTCAGTCGCTAACGAAACATTGGTGTTCACATCTATATTCTCGGCGTCAAACGGTCCTGTCACTTCCGTTCAAACCATCACCTCTTCTGTCACGAGTGCTTTCGCTGTCACGATTGGACCAGGAGGCCAAATTGTTGGCCCAGCTCCGACGTCTGTCTCTCAGCCTGGGTTCATCCCTCCGCCACCTCCGCCACCTCCCGGTGGAGGCGGAGGTGGCGGAGGTGGAGGAGGAGGCGGTGGTGGTGGTGGTGGTGGTGGAGGAGGAGGAGGAGGAGGAGGTGGTGGTGGAGATCCCACGGACAATCCCACGACATCCGCGCCAACCACCACATCATCGGCAACTACGTCGAGGGCATCTTCCTCGTCTGCCAGCATGTGTCGTCGGTGGCCCTCTTCATCCATACTGGCAACTTCCAGTCTCTCCTCATCTGCTCCGGCATTGACTTTGTCAACTACATCCAGCACAGTCACCCCTCCGCCCATTACCACTCCTCAACCCACAGTCACTCCTCCACCTCCCCCACCATCGGAGAATGGTGTTACACAGATACCGACCGAAAACGGTGTAACACCAATCGATCCCTCACCTACGGCCCCTCCGCCCCCGCCTCTTGTCACAACCACAGCCCCTGCGGTAAGCAACCGTCGTTTCCGGCGTTTTTGGCTTAATACTAATTTTTGTCCTCTACCGCTGTTAGGAACCGCCACAGAGACCCCCTCCATGTGACGATTCGTCTCTTGACAAACGCTGGAGGTTCTGGTGGCACAAAGCGAGACATGAGTGTCCGTAACAGTAGCTAATAGAAGACTCGGGTAATATATCATAGCATGAATCTCAACACTTCCCCTTACATCACAGGGAGGAATTCTTTGACATTTAGGAAGTCGCGAAAGCCGAGTCGCCGACGAATCTTAGACATTCAAGGGACTTTGTGAATATATAAAGGATCATGTCGCTTGTGGAACAAGAAATGATGGTCGCAGTGCCATCACGGACTATGAAGTGAAAGCGATTGTATATGCTCGGTACGAGCAATGATGGAAGGCTCCATCTTTGGTCAACGCAATAGCGGATCGGTTATCACAGAACATCAATATTACCGTCCGAGCCGGAATTGGCACGGGGAGTTTGGCGATGAGTTTCCGAAGCCATAGCAGACTTTTGAAAGCGTGGAGAGGGCGACATATTTCAATTGTGTGCTGGATAGAGTGACCAGCAGTTGCTTATTGGTGCTCCACTCAACAAGGCCTCCACCGAGATTCACCACATAACCAGAAATCGAGTGACGGTGGAGATGCGAAGAAAATCAGCATCCGAATTAGTGATGTTCTGGCTTTGGCCTTAGGCCAAAAGCCATGGCTTTTTGGCTTTGGTCCCAAGGCCAAAGCCAAGCCAAAATCTTGGCCTGATGGGGCTTTTGGCCTGGCCTGACCATCTCTTAGGCCAAAGCCAGGCCAAAAAGCCAAGGCGTCTGGACCACCTCTGTGTGCAGTGATATGGTCAACAAAATGTTGACAAAAACACTCACCTAGACTCCATAGATGTAACTCCATTGGTTGTTCCACTCCATTCAGAGCTTCAATGAAGTGCCATATCACAGACTCGCACTCAAATGGTCCACGGAAATTCAACGAAACAAAAATTTCAACATCCATTCTACAAGGTCTCTGAGCCGTTGTGGTTGTACCTAATAAGATACTAATGAGGTTGGAACCTCTCTAGCCCTCAAGAATTTTATCCGAACCCTCCACACCTTTGTTCTCGTGCAGGTAGAAATTTGATGAAAAGCCATGGCTCAGGCCAAAGCCAGGCCAAGCCAAGCCAAGGCCAATTATTTTGGCCTGGCCTGGAATTTCGGCGAGCCAAAGCCACTCCAAGCCGGGCCAAAGCCATGGCTTTCAGGCCAAGCCAAAGCCAGAACATCACTAATCCGAATATCCGGTTAGCTTAAGATCTGAATCGGATCCACCTAATACTGGATCAGTAACTGTCTGTGAAGGCAAGCCTGTTGATAGACAAACCATTCGATCTGAGTCTGAATTCCCATGCACAATCAATTCCCGCCCAAAAGCAACCCAAAAGGCGACTTTGTAAGAAATTTGCTGACAAATAAAAAAATTAGGTATGTGCCCAACGTTGGCAAGTTGTGGTTGCAGCACAAATTTTGAACGCAAAGAACTTGCATATTGCTTCGACTTGACCTCTGGAGGGTTCCACGGAAAACCATGAGAACGTGCAAAAAGAAATCAAGATTCATTGGATAATACATACAGTATCACATACTCCGGACGAGCGCGCATGTCCCACGGTTATAGACGGCGAGATTGACGGTGTTATACTCTCTTCACCACCATGGAAAGCTGCTGACCGCTACGGCGTTCAAATGGGTCATGTTCAGCGCACGTGGCCGGTCATTGCGGACCGAGTACGGGGTATATTCCGAGCTTCATCAGCAAACCCTGGATTTGACCATAGTTGGCCATAGTTTGCTGTAGTTCCCATAGTTGCCATAGGACTCTGTAGTGGTCTGTAGTTTTCAGTCAAAGCTACATAGTTGTACATAGTTTTGTGGCCAAGCTGCATAGTTTCCCATAGTTTTTTTTTTTTTTTCCCTGTAGGCACCTGAGCCTGAAGGCAGTTCAGATCTGCAATTAGTTTTCAACAAGCCACAGTATTTCATTGAACTATTTACAGAACCAAAATTTTTCACAAAAATATACATAGTCTAGCTCATCTGTCAGGATTGTGTTCAGAATAGCTATATGAATTATTTTTGTGTTTTGCTGCTGAACACTATGTATGATGACGGTATTACTGGAGTCAGGAAGCAGACAGTTGTTGTTGGGAGGGAGGTAACCCCATATACTGAACAGCTCACAAAGTTTTGAAATGGTTGTGTTGCTAATTGGTTATGCTGCACTATCGCATTATGGCGTGTCGCCGGTTCGACTCAGGCAGGTTGCACTTTATTGACAAATTAAATAGTAAGTTAACTAACACGGAGTAGTACAGCTCAGAAATCATGATAATCCACCCTTGATGAAAGGGAAGTGGATATACTTTTCTTTGGTCGTTCTTATGTTAAAAAGCTTCGGAAACCACCAAACTACACAGAACTATGTAGCACTCCTGCCAAACTATGGAGAACTATGGAGACCTATATAGAGGGTACCCTTCCTATGGCTATGGCAACTATAGGAACTATGTAGACCTAGGTAGCACACCCAGGGTTTGCTGATGTCGCTGAGGGTCGCGGGAACATGAAGCTTGTGTACTGTTCGTCGAGTTCCTCGTCGTCGCGCGCCCAAGTGGTCAAACCCTAAGTCCGCACCGGTGAGAAGCATGAATGCATCGCCACGGCGAGGCTCCTCCAAAACGTCGGGCACGCCTGCCCAGAGCCGCCACTCATTCGCCTCGCGGCGAAGTGACTCGCTCTCGGCGTGCAAGGCCAGTAGTTGCTGCGATGCAAAGTTGCGAGAACTTCGGATGTACGCGATAGAGGATTCTAGGATCGCGTTCTTTGACGGCCGGCGCACTCCAGCGAGATTGGGCAACAAGGAAGCGAGGTCCTCCATGAACCCGTTAAGCCAGAGTTTCCGGGCAAATAGTGACACTACGTACAAGGAACAGATTGTCCCGGCGTCGCTGTCTTTCCCTGGCGCTGTGAGATGCATGACGGGCAGCGTTGCTTAAATGTTGTTTCTCATCGGCTCTATCGTGTGAGAAGTCGTTTTGCCCACTAACTTTAGGTAGTGGGTCCTGTGGAGCCCTAATGGTGCAGAGCGTCGGCCAAATTTTCATTTTTTCGGGAATAGAGTCCGAAATGCCGATGCTTGAGCTCGTGAGTTCGATTCCCAGTCCTGCATTCTTTTCCTTGCTCCGAATATCCATGAATGTCATTACGTGGTTGGAATTACATACTCGGTGCGAGTTCCGCCGATGCCAAGGATTGTGTCAATATTGCGTGCTTTGTTTACTAATGCCTTCTACTGAAAATTTTCACTTCTCACCCTCGTCCTCACTGCTCTCGCAGCTCGCCGTCAATCTCACTGCCCGTCTTATGTCTCGTAGATGCTGTCTACACTTCCAATGTCTCCCTCTCCTCCATCTCTCAACGGACTGTTCTACCCACCCACTTCTTTCAAGCGCACTTCGCCACACAACAGTCTCCTCGGCGCTGTGAATTTGCTGTTGCCAGTACCTCTCACGTTTCTTTCTCTATTGGCTTGGCATGCTCTGTTTTGCCTTATCTCATGGTAGATGTTATGCTTGGTCTCGATTGGCAGTCGGGTCTACGTGATTGGTATGTACTCTCGTGCTTCAGGTCAATTATCCAATGTTGCTGCTTTCCTACATGCCCTACTGCTCTGTAAGTGCTACATTGACTCAGTTTCTCTCTTTAACAGCAAGTCCTACCCTTGTTTAGCCCCAATGTCGAGACACCCTGTAGCCTCAATCTCGAAGCCATCAGCTACGTCGCTGTCCCATTCCACCGGTTCTTTTCCCAGTAAAGTAGCTGCTTCTTCTGGTTGTTCTTCCCACCAATCAATTCCTTTTTTGTTTGTCGTTTAGGTGATTCACCGCTTGGACGGGCTATCCCGTCCGCTCCGGCTCCTTCCTTTTCATCTATATCATCGTACTCTGTTATTCCGGATCGTTATATTGATGATGCATCCGAGCATCATCCCCTTGCGTACGAGCATGGGACCGGGTCGTCCGTGACCCGGCAACTGTCCGAGTCAATGTACATGTCCACGTCCTCAATACCCATGTCCGATGTCGTCGTCAATACCCTACTCCAAAACTCGTGATCATCACAATCGGGACCCTACTAGTAGTCCGAGATCTCTCCCTTCGTTTGCTGGTCCCTCAGTGCACGTGTAACTAGCGGTCCAATCTCAATACCTACATGTGACCTTACCGCGTTGCTCACTTCTACTGACCCAGTTCAGAATATTGTACCTGGAGAATTGAATCACATCTACATGCATATCGAAAATCATGGAATTCCTATTCACGGGCTAAGCATGGCACAGGTTCAACGGTCGGTTGTTTATCATCTGTTGACAGGCATGTGTGCAACTGTGTTGCTCAACGGATTTTCATCCAGGTTGTCGTTCTGTTGGCTCGCAGTTCACAATACCTCAGCATATGAGCTATTCGGCTTATAGCGTCTTGTTGTCTGCTGTTCTTTCTGATTGTACAGTTGCAGCGTCTCTTAATACTACCATTTATGATTTGAGAGGTGTTCTCGCTCAGAGACGGTCAGATCTTGTTGAGAGCCACGGCATGTCCAATCCTTTGAACTCTGTCTTTGACGACATTGAACAGCTTCGAAAGCCCGCTTTACTATCTTTGGCTGCTCTCCATGGGATCGACATCAGCGGATGTAAACTCGAGGCCGGTAGACATTTAATTGATCATACCGCAGGCGGAAAATGTGGGCCGCTTCTGAATCTCTCCGGCAACGTCAATGCTCTGTGATGGAAGTCTAGTCAGCAAATGCTGTGGATTTTGACCTCGCGCAGATCAACATTCTTGCTGGTGTTATGCTGAAACTGTTTTGACGTCCTTTAAGATGTACACTACAAATGCACAATGTTGAATTTGAACCCACTGACGGTATTGCTATGTTGCGTAGACCTCTGAAAGGATATCTTACACGATATGTCGAGGTAAAAAAACTAGCTGATCGTGCAGCATCCATCTCCTGTGACCAGGCCACCAAAGCTTCGGAGCGGGAATCCGAATTAGAGTCTCTGCATTCTGACTGACCGAGGCTGATACCTTCTATTGCAGTAGGAAACGGTGGCTTTTGAATGCCCTCAAATTAGCCATTTCGAAGGATGAGCTATCCATGTTTGTCTGTGCTAGTTGCTCCGGCAAACATTTTGTGAGAAATAAACGAACCTTGACCTTGGATGATTTTAACATTAGCTTGTTGAGAGAACCTATCACCAGAATCACCTCGTGCAGAATACCCAGAAGAAGATGCCATGGAAGTTAATTCACAACCTGAAACTGAGCCTACAGAGCTCCATTGTTTAGCGACGTAGCTCGGCAGGGCCCGTTTACCTGTGCCGCCGAGCTCTTCAAACGCAGTGATGATATATCCTACTGTAATATTTTTCTGTAATATTTTTTCTGAACCAAGAACACATCTAGGGGCGTTATTGGGAGTCCTATTAGTTCCCCTGAATATTCCTGGGACAATTCAACAGGGGATACCAGAGTGGGAGTCCCCGAGATTCTGTTTGTTCGATTCTGATGGATCTGCAAAACTGGCGTGCATTTGTATGGGAAAAAAATATTTGATCCAGGAACACATTTCCGTACGTCAATAGGCATCCTACTAGCTCCCCTGAATATTCGCGGATCGATACAACGGGGGTACCAGAAGGGGAGTCCCCGAGATTCTACTTGTAACACTGGTATGCATTTGTGCCGAACAAAGATTATGTGATTCAGTCCCAAGTTAGTGGGCTCTGCCGCGAAGCGCGCTACAATTGTTATCGTCCATTGGGTATGACAGGGAGAGGGGCAATGGAGGGGAGAAAAGATGAATGCTGTGTGGTAGCAGGGTGAATCAAGTCTTATCCTGTCATGGGCACGGGCTGGGTATCCAGAAGGGCAAGAAGTGGTCGGCCGAAAGATACCGGATATCAACCTCTTTTCGGCCGTCGGTCGGAACGCGGTCCGGTCACGTTAGGCAGCGTCGATTTGGGGACGGTCTTGGTTTTCCACACCGTAGATTTTACTCTGTCGTAAAATTCATATAGGTTCTTAGATGTCGCCGGAGACGCATTTAGCGGAAGAATGGTCGAGGATCAACGCCAAGTGCCGCGGAGTCGAATTATTAGAATATCGCTTTGAACCCCCTATCTCCAGTCCTCCTCGCGCGCTTCTAACTCTCAAAAAATATCCAACCGAGTGCATCCGCAATATCGGAGATACCTGGAATCTCCCGTGGGTTACTATCGTCGTGCACGAATTCACTGTCGCCAGATGCGGAGCCGCCATCCTTCTTTTCCTCCATCTTGATTTCAAGTTGAGTCAGGTGGGATATCCACAGGTGCACAAATCACGGCGCTCCTCACGATGGGCGCGGACGGTGTTGTACTCGGAACATGTTTCCTTTTCACACCCGAATGCGAGTACTCAGCCGCGAAGAAGGATGCGCTCCTCAAAGCGGATCTTGGCGCGACTGTGCGCACCATGGCATTCGACGAGGTAGGCCAGACGAACGGATGGCCGCCCATATGCGATGGACGTGGAATGTCTAATAAAATAACGGACGACTATAACGCCGGACTGAGCATCGAGGAGCGCGTTGAAAAGTTCGCTGAGAGTGCGCGGACTGGCGATACTTCGTGACTTGTCATTTGGGCGGGCGTCGGTGCGGGCCTCATCGATGAGATCAAGGGTGCAGGGGTGAGCTAGGAAAGTCTCTATCATCCAAACGACCCTTACTTTGGTCCAGGATGTATTGCGCGAGCTTCATGAGGAGACGATTGAACACCTTCGACGTTCACCGAGACTGTTGGCCTGAATAGTCACCCACTGCATCGCATCCGGACTCCCTCCTCAGCTTATATTCCACTGAATCATTATCCCTCCGGTCTGGCTCGTTCTGTTGGAATAATTGCAAGCCGACACGCGTTTCACATACGTGATGTAACACGTATTGGGAAGCTGGCATGGAGATGCACAGCAGTGTTGTGAGACACGTCTCAGCTGGTCTGAAACTTGGTCCTCTCCATTGTTCAACATGTCTGTTTGTACTTGTATATTCCCATTGTTCTCTAGAGTATAAAAGCTGGCCTACATCTTGGAATAAACCATTGAATCTTATTTTCCCCCTTGCTTCCCCCCCTCTTTTGGATACCCCATTCTCACACGTTCTCCGTCTGAAAATGTACTTGACTTGACTTGAGTTCTATTGTCATCGTACCTTTTAGGAGAGGGAAACAGGTATAAGTAAAGAGAAAATAAAAGTAGACTACGCACAGGGAAATACTTGAGGGTGAGGTTTCTGAAAAAAAAGAAAAATGGAGAGAGGGATTGCGACTGGGAGGATAAGATGCCGATCTGGTACGGGAATTTCTAGAGATTAAAGAGAATTCAGTCCGGTAGCCGAAGATAAGGTAAAACTGATAAGAGAGGAAAGAGGTCGACTAGGAGGTGGGGTTAAATCGGTCTGTAGAATCAATAAACTTGATGAGGGCCTTCACGAGCTTCGGGTTGTTGAGGAGAGACGGAACGTCAACTGCACCCAGGATGCCGGCAGTATATGAGGCCGACTGAAGTGCGGGACGGAAGCGATCCCATGCGGGACAGTGAAGGAGATAATGAGCACGGGTCTCCGCAGATGCCCCGCACGCATCACATCTTGGAGAATCGGTTTGGCGGAGCCGGAATCTGGTCGCGTTGAGACTCGAGAAGTCGGTTCGTAGCCGGGCGAGGGTGGAGATCATGCGGCGCGGGATAGCAGCAGTATATGGCGAGCGGAGAATCAGCGACGGTGGGGAATGATCAATTTCTCTCAGCGAACGGCCCACGGGAGTAGATCACCAGAGGTCTTTCCACCAAGCGAGAATCTGCTCGTTGATACGCTGTTTACAGGTCGTCAGGGAAACCGGAAGCGACGAGGGTGGTGAGAGGAGGGTGGCCGCCTTGGCAGCGGAGTCAGCAAGCTCGTTGCCGAGTGTTCCAATGTGGGCTGGGGTCCAGAGATTAGTGATTTGGAGGGAGGGGAGATGCTTCATTGCGTCGCGGATTAGCCGGTCATATTTGATGGCGCGGTATTGTCCTGAGCGTGCGGCCGTCGAAATAATCCCCTGCAATCCGGCCCGCGAGTCGGAGACCAGTAACCCTCGATCAAAGCCGGCCCCAACGATCCTCTCCGTCCCGCTGAGAAGCCCCCCTGTTTCGCCTTCCGCGACCTGCCCATCACCGAGCGGGATTAGTACCACCTCTCGCTGAGTACCCGCCTCAACTCGCACTGCCGCACCACCCGCGCGACCATCCAACAAGGAACCATCAGTAAACCACGTAGATTCCCGCCAACCTGCATCCCGAAGCATCTCCTCCAATACCTGAACCGCGTTTTCCTTTGTGGGAATAATTGTGGTAACCGGCAAGGGAGGTGCCCACGGGGGTGCGTAGACTGGTAAGATTTGTTCCATCCCAAGTGAATAGTCTAGATCGTCGGGGGGCAGCGACAAGTCTACGAGATGGGAACTCGAAGCGTCAGATGTGATCATGGGGCAGGCAAAGAATCTTGCCTGTCCGCCGAGGGCGGAAGTTCACCCAGAGGATTAACCTCCAAGTGAACCCCCCCTCGCTTTGCCCGGGTGCTGTTACCAGTTTGGTCGACGCACAATTCCGGGATCACATCTGGGGAACAGGAGTGGGTTGACGGCTCGGGGATCCGGTGCACATTTCTGGTACGAAGGCGTTGACCTTGCGCCGGGGCACTGCGAGGCCAGCGAACTACAGGAAGGCGTTCGACGAAGTGCAGGGCCGAGGCAAGTTTCGGATTCCGTGGGTGGGATTTGATTGCATCTAGGAGGAGGGGAGCAATACCATGGTTCGGAGGAAGGGACAAATACCGTGCGAGACGATGAAGGAGAGAGGATTCAAGCCGGAGATGAGCAGGGAGGATGGCAGCTTCTTTCTCCAAAGCTACGAGCGAAGCTGTCCGGTATCCACCTGTGATGCAGCGCGCTACAGACTTGTTTAGACGATCTAACAGTTTGAGCAGAGCAGGAGCCAATGGGAAGAATGAGTTGACTCCGTAGTCCGCCCGAGGTAAGACCGTTGCCCGTGCCAGATCACGAACCATGAGCGGCTTTAATCCCCACGCTGCGTGCATGAGAGCGAGCGCCGCATTCAAGGCCCGAGCTGCCGATGCTGCGCGGTTCTTGATGTGCACCTCACCCTTGAGCTTCTCGTCGATCCACACACCTACCCATTTGACTGTTTTCGAGGGATAGATGACTTCGCCGTCGAACTGAACAGAGAAATCAGATAGGTCGCGATTGCCAAGAGAGTGATGGATCAGCTCCGTCTTCGTGTTCTCGAAAGTTGCGTGATCCATACGCGCCCAGTCCACCGCTACCTGTGCCGCTTGGTTAAGTACGGAAACGTTCTGTGAGACGGATTTGCTGGCTGTGCTGAAATTAGTGTCGTCCACGAAGCCATATCGCCAGCTGGTGGAGACTCCGATTGCTTTCAGGCGAAGAAGTAATCTGTTGATGAAGATGAGGAACAACACAACCGAAAGCGCAGATCCCTGTGGTGCCCCCTCGACCATGCAGCGGAAGGTAACTGTCCGGACCCCATCAATGACCACCGTTACTAAGTGATGATGGAGGAATGAAGCAACCCATCGGATAAGCGAGCGAGGAAAACCGAGTGCAGCCAGTTCTTGGATGATAACTTCGTGCGAGATTCGATTAAACGCGCCCTTCAGATCATAGAAGATTGTTGACACGATGTTGCCATGATCCAACTCCGATCTGACGCAGTGGATGTATCCGTCAACTGCTTGCATGGTGCTATGACCCGGGCGGCCACCGTACTGGGAAGAATCAAGGATTCCAAGAGTTTCAGCTTCGAAGGAAAGATGATCAGCAATGAGCCGCTCGAGAGGCTTGGCTAAAATATGCTCAAAGTTTTTGACAGGATGCCACGCCTTGGCCGAGGTTTTGTCCTTCTTTCCCTGTTTGTGAATTGGTGTCACTGTGTTGGCTTTGAATGGCGAAGGTTTGGTGCCGAGTATTACGGAAGGCATCAGCAAACCCTGGGTGTGCTACCTAGGTCTACATAGTTCCTATAGTTGCCATAGCCATAGGAAGGGTACCCTCTATATAGGTCTCCATAGTTCTCCATAGTTTGGCAGGAGTGCTACATAGTTCTGTGTAGTTTGGTGGTTTCCGAAGCTTTTTAACATAAGAACGACCAAAGAAAAGTATATCCACTTCCCTTTCATCAAGGGTGGATTATCATGATTTCTGAGCTGTACTACTCCGTGTTAGTTAACTTACTATTTAATTTGTCAATAAAGTGCAACCTGCCTGAGTCGAACCGGCGACACGCCATAATGCGATAGTGCAGCATAACCATTCAGCAACACAACCATTTCAAAACTTTGTGAGCTGTTCAGTATATGGGGTTACCTCCCTCCCAACAACAACTGTCTGCTTCCTGACTCCAGTAATACCGTCATCATACATAGTGTTCAGCAGCAAAACACAAAAATAATTCATATAGCTATTCTGAACACAATCCTGACAGATGAGCTAGACTATGTATATTTTTGTGAAAAATTTTGGTTCTGTAAATAGTTCAATGAAATACTGTGGCTTGTTGAAAACTAATTGCAGATCTGAACTGCCTTCAGGCTCAGGTGCCTACAGGGAAAAAAAAAAAAAAAACTATGGGAAACTATGCAGCTTGGCCACAAAACTATGTACAACTATGTAGCTTTGACTGAAAACTACAGACCACTACAGAGTCCTATGGCAACTATGGGAACTACAGCAAACTATGGCCAACTATGGTCAAATCCAGGGTTTGCTGATGGATGCACCAGCGCTCTTCCTCACGCCCGCAATCGCCGTCGCCTTTCGCGTACGGTGTCTCACTGCTCCAGTCCGCATCAGACGTCCCGCCCCCACTCCCGACCCCGCCGTCATCTGCGCAGTCTTCATTAGATCGGAACCTTCCTTGCGCCAACTTGCCGACACCCTTGTTCCCGCGACCCTTGGGGATGCACCAGCGCTCGTCCTCACGCCCGCAATCGCCGTCGCCTTTCGCGTACAATGTCTCACCGCTCCCGTCATCAGGCGTCCTGCCCGCTCTCCCGACCCCGCCGTCATCTGCGCAGTCATCGTTATATCGGAACATTTCTTGCTCCAGGAATTGTGAACCAGGCTCGGTGGGTGATTATGAAGCATGGCTTGTTGCCTGTTACAACTCCTAGGTCTAGCCTGAAATCACCTCTCGAGACGATGATGTGATTGCATTACGACATTCCTGCGGTTCTTGCTGAATATCGTGCTGCAGGATGAAAAAAATTCCAGCGGAGAGGAAACTACGTTCGACGTGAGGTGTCATTATAATCGGTGCGCATCGAGTCTAACCATTTTCAGGAAACTTCCCTTGTGGGCTTCCATAGCCGAGATCTCAGCGGCCGCGTAGAACAGGACGACAAGTACCCTTTTGCTGGCGGAGGCAATTCAAACATTTACCGTGGAAAGTTGACTCGTTCTGATGGAAGTAAAATTCGCGTGCGTTATCAGTATTCAGCGGCATGGTTGTCGTTGAATTTACAACAGGTTGCTATCAAACTGATTCGTATGTCGGATGATGGCTCTGGCCAACAACATGAGGAGATGTTGCGGGTTAGTTTTATTTGTTCCAACCGTGAGATATCAAGTGATTCTGGCTAGCGTCTGAACCGCGAAGTCGACATCTGGCGTCGGCTCAAACACAGGAATATCCTCACATTTATTGGCGTCTGCGAAAATCTCGCTCCGTGGCCAGTTCTGATATCGCCATTTTATAAATTCGGGCATGTTGAACAGTATCTCACCAACCATCCTGGGGTTAATAGGAAAAAACTTGTAAGTCATATCCTCCACAAGGGATGAGTTCTTCATTTCGGTAGGTTCTTGGTGTGGCCTCGGGGCTACAATTCCTCCACGAGAATGGTGTTGTCCACGGAGACTTGAAAGTGGCAAGTACGATTCATCTGGCCTTATCACGTTCTTTGATATCTGACTTAGCAAAACGTCTTGGTCGATAAACATGGTATTCCGTGTATATGCGATTTTGGCATCTCCAAGGTAGTCAGCTGCCGAGGCTTCACGACGTCGAATGTTGGAACAGCACCGTATATGGCGCCGGAGTTATTTTGCGTCGTCGATGGACCGGGGATGAATTCACACGCATCATCGACCCCGGGTACAACCCCATCCTCCGATGTATACTCTTTCGCTCTTCTAGTTCTCGAGGTGCGTTTGTTACCCGTGTATATACACCGATCCAGACAAGTCCATAGATTCTCACCGCTGAACCGCCCAAAGGGCGACCCAGTAGACCGATCGTCACGGCGAGGATACTTGCGGACCTGCGGCCCAAGCGGACGGACTACGATAAGAGGGAAGTGTCTCGACGAACGTGGTCTGTTCTGGACCGATGTTGGTCGTTCGAACCGCTGTTGCGGCCGAGTATCTCAGAGGTGCTACGCGACCTGACTGAATGTTTTGTCCCGACGCGTCTGCTGCATGTGGAGGGCGAAGAGTTAGTGGACAGATTGGTTGTTTGATTTTGATTTATCCCCGCACAATCCATATGCGTTTTTATGCACTAACTCTGCAGTCAAATTCTTCGAATGCACCATATGCATCCGCCGTATCTCACTCCTCCACGGCTCCGTGTCCTGTATCTCGACTCGTGTTTTTTCTAGAACAGCATGCGTCGCAGAAATTATGGAAAGATGCCGCCCAGCGTCTTACCTGTACGCGCCAGCGAGGCCAATAAGGCGTTCTCCCTTCTCAAATTTATCCAGATCTCTGCGCCGGCCGTCGAATGAATAAATATATCATAAGGCGCCGGAAATAAATTAAAGTTGTTACCTGGATCATGCATGGTGCGCAAGTTGCGCGGGGAACGAGGAGTGAACTATCATCTAGATGAGACTCGGAGTGAGGTGGAAGTAAGTGATGCATAAAAGGTGAATCACCAAAGATTTCGAAAGGACGGTGAGAAGTGGTTGTGGTTCAGTGCTTGGCTGGCGGGTGCTCTCAGCGGACGCGGGACTCGGACTTGATTATACTTAGAGAACACATGCATACCCAAGCCACTGAGGATCCTGGACCTAAATTCATTTTGGAAGCACTGGACCACGGCGTCTACTCCTTTGCGATGTGAAGTCTAAGGAAAATAAGTACCTTCGACCCCGCCCCCAAAAAAGAAATCAACCCCACCCAAAATATGTACATGGAACTCGGCTCCCACCTCGGCCTAGGTAGGCCCCCGGACACTACCTATAAAGCCTGTCCGCTTTTTCTCAAAATTTTTCGTTGTTTTACTCTATGAAATCCGGCCCTCGGTCGCTGTTTTACTCTATTTCGGACGAAGTGTTGGTAAAATACCATTTTCGCGCTGCGGGACTCATTTTTTTCGCTCCCAGCCTGCCGCAGGCGCTTTCCGGTGCATATTGCCCATGTTTAAGCTCAGTTCTGATAGCCCCGACAGCAAGGAAGCTGTGCTTGCGGTGCCTCGCGCCCTATACTCATTCAAAAAAATTTCTCGCGCGCAGCGCGATTTACTCTATGACGGACCGACATAGATCATCCTGGGTTGTTTTACTCTATATGGCGGACAGAGGAAGAGCCGGTTTTGGGCCACTGATTTACTCTATCGCGGACAGGCTTTATAGGTAGTGTCCGGGGGCCTGCCTAAGTAGCGCGCTGGAAATATCCGTGGATAAAAATAACTTACTCGGCGGCGGAACGGGAAACGGGAGCGGCGTCGACAAGTATGTATCCTTCGCTTTAATTTTAATTGCGCAGGAGCGGAACTTGGCTGGCTCCCACCTCGGCCTCTGAGCGCCGGAAACAAACGTACCCAAAACGTACCCCTAGCGCGCGCTGAAAATATGTATCCTCGCCGGTGGATAAAAATACCTACATACGCAGTAAATATTCCGAACCGGAGTCGAAAGAAATTAGAAATTAGAGTAAAGCCTGAATTTAATTTGACACGGTGCGGGATGACAGTCGTTTGTAGGAGCGGCATCGTAAGAGCTGGAATTTGGGCTGCCGGCTTTTGTGGAACGGAATGGATGCGGAATCGGTGCATATGTACTGTAATTCCGTTTTGATTCCGAGTGTACCGGTTGGAGAAAAGCGCATTGAACTTTGAAGCAAGCCGACAGAGAAGGACACGAGGGCGGTCTGGTCTGGTGAGACTATTATTGGAAGAAATTTAAAATAGAATCACGCAACACGGCGATCTGACTCCGACTCCGATGTTGATCTGATCGGCAGCGTCGGCAACACGCACGACGACGACCTGGGCGTTTCATCTTGCCATTTTCTCTGCTTAATCCACGACGACGACGAAGAGGACTGCGTAGCCTTCATCCCGTATTCCTCGACGACGAGTCCATAACCCGAACGCACGATCCAAGCCCACAATAACGCACCATCCAAACCCAAACGCACGACATAACGCACGATGCAAGAACGCGAGCACGCGGACCCCTTCCTCTCCTCGTACGCGCCGCCCGGGCCCTCCTCCGCCTTCCCGGAGCACTACACCGACGCGCCCATCCCGCCCGCACAGTACGACTTCGAGCAGCCGCGCTACCCGCACTCGCCCTACGCCACGCCCCTCGGCACGGGCACAGACGACGCGGACTCGTACCGCGACGACCCCGACCCGCTCGCGCCGCCGGGGCCCGTCGGGTACCCGCCCGCGTCGGCGAACAACTCGGCGGCGCTCCTCGGTGGGGGTATGGGCGGGGCGGGGGCGGAGCGCGCTTACGGTGGTGCGGGGGGGTATAGTGGGCGCGGGCGCGGGCGGGGGGGGAGTACGCGGAAGAAGGGGCTCGTTGGGCTGGGGGTTGTCGTTGCTGTGATCATCGTCGCCGCTGCGGTCGTCATCCCCGTGTATTTCCTTGTGATCAAGAAGCATCACGATGCTGCCGCGGCCGCCAGCGGGGGCAGTGGTGGTGGGAGCGGAGGGGCAGGGAGTGGGGGAGGGGTGAAGGGGAGTGTGGGCGCGGTGACGACGGGCGGGGATGGGAGCACGGTGACGACGGACAGCGGGGAGACGTTCGTGTATAAGAATTCGTTCGGGGGGTATTGTGCGTTCTTCTTCTTCCTTTCTCCGTTCCTCACTTACTTATTCCTTACGCATCTAGGGGTATCGGACCCGACGGACCCATTCAACAACGGCGCGCGGCCCAACTCGTGGACGCCCGCGCTGAACGAGAGCTGGAATTGGGGCACGGACAAGATCTACGGCGTAAATCTGGGAGGGTGGTTTGTCCTGGAGCCGTGTACGTCTTTATTGCTTAATTCATCTTCCGTTCCGTCCCTAGTCCTTCCCCTCCTTCGCTTAATCCTTCCCTCCTTTCCTTAATCCTCCATCCTTAATCCCTCCTTTCCTTAATCCTTCCCTTCCCTCCCCTACTCCTCCCCCGTCCGCCGCGGAAACAAAGCCACGCTTCTTTACTTCCGCGACATGCCTCCTGTCAGTCCATCCGTCGATCGGCGGGCTTGCCCTGACGCGTCCCGTCCCAATCCCAATCCCAATCCCGCCTAGTTTACGTATCCCTCCTAGTCTCAATCCCAATCTTCATCCCACTGTTCCCTTCCCTTACGTAGTCAACGCGTATCCCTCCTCTCCCTCCCCCCACTCCTCCGCATCCGCATCCATAGACCTCCGTCCCCACTTCCCCGCTCCGCCGCCAATCCACCCCCCGCCGCGCTCCTCCCCGCGCTCCTCCCACCCAGCCTCCTCCTCCCACCCTCTCCCCCTCCCGCTTCCCAGCCCGACACTAACGCCCCCCCAGTCATCACCCCCGCGCTCTTCCAGCCCTACCCCTCCGCGCCGGACGAGTGGACCCTCGCGACGCTCATGGCCGCGGACGGCACGCTGCAGAGCACGATGGAGACGCATTATGATACGTTTATCGTGCGTACCTCTTTTTTTCGTGGGTGCGGAGTTTTTTTTTGGGGGGGTGTGCGGGTGACGGATGGCGGGAGACGCGTCGTGTGCGCGCGGCGGCGTGTGGCACACGGACGACGCGTTCTTTCCTCCCTTCCCCCTTCCCTTTTTATTTCCCTCCCTCCCTTCCTCTCCACCCATACTCTCTACAACTCACTCACACTCTGCCCCCACAGACCGAACAAGACTTTGCGCAAATCGCGGGCGCGGGGCTCAACTGGGTGCGCGTCCCCATCCCGTTTTGGGCGATTAGGTGTGTGCGGTTTCGTCTGTTTCTTTTTTCTTCGTTTTTGGGAGGACGGAGGAACTCGCGTTCCATCCGATCCTACTCAATCCATCCGATCCTACTCTACTTTGCTCTACTCCATCGCATCCAATATCGCTTCCTTCGCGTCTTCCCTCGCTGTCCGCATCTCCACACGCACCCGCCGTCCTCCTTTCCCTTTCCCGCTTCTCTCTCGTCCATGCTCGTCCTCTTCTTCCCTTCCCTCCCTCTCGTTGCTTTCACCCCCGCCCTCATTCAGATACTTCCCTCTCCCTCCCTTTTCCGTACTCCGTGCTCCGTGCTCCGTGCTTCCTCCTTCCGTCCTCTCCTCCCTCCCCTAACTTCAAGCCTTAAGGCACGCACCTTGGCTCCTCCCCCCCCCCCCCCCCCCCCCCCCCTTCCCTTCTCCTTCTCCTTCCGTCCCTCCGACCTCCTCTTCCTCGCTCTTCCCTCCTCCACGACCTAACCCTCCGTCTTCCGTCCTCCCTACCCCTCCTTACGTCCTCCCGCCCTCCCTCTCCCTCCCCTCCTTCTTACGTCCTCCCTCCCCCTCCTTACTTCCTCCTTCTTCCGTCCTCCCCCTTCCTCCATCTCCCTTCTTCCGTCCTCGTCCACCTCGTCCTCCCTCCGCAGACTCTCCGCTCGCTCCCTTCCTCTTCTTCCCTTCCCTTCCCTCCTCCCTCCTCCCGCCCTCCCTCTCCCTCCCCCTCCTTACTTCCTCCGTCCTCCATCCTCCGTGCTCCGTGCTCCTTCCTCCGTGCTCCGTCCTCCCTCTTCGTTTTCCCTCTCATCATTCTCCCTCCTCCGCCTTCCCTTCTCGATCCCTCACTCTCCCCCGCTTCTCCCTCTTTTGGGTGCCGCCCTTTCTCTCTCTGTCCGTAATCCACACCCCCTCCTCCTTCCGTCCTCCCCCTTCCTCCATCTCCTTCCGTCCTCGGACCTACCTTCCGCCCTCCCTCCGCAGACTCTCCGCTCGCTCCCTTCCTCTTCTTCCATTCTCCCTCGTCTTCCCTTCCCTTCCCTCCCCCGTCCGTCCTCCTTCCTTCGTTCTCCTTACTCCTTCCTCCGTACTCCGTTCTCCCTCTCCCTACCTCTTCTCTCCTTCCGTCCTCCCTCGTCTTCCTTCTTCCGTCCTCCCTCTACCTCCTTCCGTTCTCCCTCCCCCTCCTTCCGTCCTCCTCCCTCCGTCCTCCTTCGTCTTCTTCCCTCGGCTTACCTCGCCTCCCTTCCCCCTCTTCGTTTACCTCTCACGTCCCTCTCGTCATTCTCCGTCTCCTCCTTCTTCCGTCTTCCGTCCTCCCTTCTCTTCCTCCCGTCGCCCGTATACTCCCTCCCCGCCCTCCCCCCCTCCCCCCCCCCTTATCTCCCTTCCCGCTCTAATCGCTAACCCCACCCAGCACCTGGTCCAACGTCGGCGTCGCGCCCGACGGCAGCGGCACCACCGTCGCGGAGCCCTTTTTGGAGGGCGTGTGCTGGAAGTGCGTTTTTGTGTCTTTGTCTCCTTGTCTCGTCCCTTTTTTGGCGTTCCTTTCTCTTGCTGTTTTGCCTTTTCGTTGTTGCGCTGCGGTGGTGCTTCTCTCTTTTGCTTTCGAGCGGGGCGGGTCTGTCGCGTGTCGGGAGCGGAGCGTCATGTTGGAAGGGAGTGCGGGGAGTGGGTATTGGGGAGAGGCGGGTTTCTGTGGAGGAGACGAGTGCACGAGGCGAGGAGGGCGCGCGTATATGTGGAAGGCGGACAGCGGGGGACGCGCTGTAGGGGGAGATTGCGTGGAGGGCGCCATAGGGGAGAGGACGCGCTGTGCGGGGATGGGGTCGAGGACGCGGTGTGTGGTGTGTGGTGGGGATGGGGACGATGTGCGCGGATGGTACGATGGCAGAGAGCGGTGTACGGGGAGATTGCGTGGAGGGCGCCATAGCGGGGGCGGCGGACGCGGTGCGGGATGGGGAAGGCGGACAACGGACAGCGGGACGGGGAGATTGCGCGCGCGCGGGGGGAGGGGGTGCTACGATGCGTGGGGGGAACGACGCGCCCAGTCCATGTCCGGAGGCAGGGAGGACGCGCTCGGTGTGGAAGCGCGATGACGCTGCTGCGGAGGGCGGTGGATGAGGACATGGCGCGGTGGGAATGCATGCGCACCGGCGCCGGCGTTGGCGTTGGCGTCGGCGTTGTCCTCGTCGTCCCCGTTGTACTGGGGAAGGAAGGGGGCGGGTGGCACGCGCAATGGCGGCGTCGGTTAGGGATGATCTGTGCGCCGCGCGCTCATGCTGAAACGCGTGCGGGGATGATGGGCGGGGCGGGTGGCTACGCTGATGCCAACACGGGCGGGGAGTGGGGAGACTCACGAGGACGGGGACGAAGACGAGAGGAAGGGGGCGCAGGAGATGCGCTAACAACGTCGCCGGATTGGACAGGGGAAAGGGAGCGTTGCCGTCGTGGCACAGGGACTGCGGTGCGCGTCGAGGGAGATGGAGAAGATGCACAGCGTATCCACTAGCGGGTCGTATGGCGCGGCGAAACAGATGTTCCTTGTGAAGCTGGCTGCTCCTGCGGGATCGCGATGTATGTTTGAGGAGGTCGCGTCGCCCCCTCCCCCGTGTCCGTCCCTACGTTTGTATCTCCACATCCTCGCGCTAGGATCCTCGAATGGCGTCGGTGCGGAAGGGGGGGGCGAGAGTGTCGGGTGTCGTCGTGCGGGCGGAGC
Organism: Mycena galericulata; assembly: GCA_029289565.1. Taxonomy (NCBI): domain Eukaryota; kingdom Fungi; phylum Basidiomycota; class Agaricomycetes; order Agaricales; family Mycenaceae; genus Mycena; species Mycena galericulata. The sequence goes on along the minus strand of JARKIA010000114.1, from coordinate 402,292 downwards.
AAGGAGGGTGCGTCGACTGGAAGATGGAGATGCGCTGCGCGTCCGCGAAGGGACTGTGTGCGGAGGGTGGATGAGTCGTTCGCGGGAGCGGGCTGTGCGCTGCGCGTCCGCGCAGGGACTGTGTGGGGAGGGTAGATGAGTCGTCCGCGGGGGTGGGAAGCGACGGGCGGGCTGTAGCTACAGTTCTTCCTATGCCTACTCGTCTTGTCCTTCTCCTCCGCCCGGGATTGCTGGTGCTCCTTGTGCGGTGGGATTGGTGCTCGGCGGCGTCGTTTCTGCAGCCCGCGCTCCTGATCTTGGGCGGCGTGCGCGTCAAGGGGTGATCGAGTAGTATGGGCGCTGCGGGTGTGGCTGCACGGAGAGGATGCGCTACACGACGGAGGCGGGGATGTTTTACACGCCCGCGCCCTCGCGATACAGGGAGAGATGCTGGTGCCTCTTCCAGAGCTGAGGATGCATAACGCCGTTTCTTCTTTCCCTATCTTTCTTTCTTCCCCTCGGTGCACCCTCTCCCTTCACTTCTGATTCTTACCTTTCTTTCTCCAGATACATTGTGCGCATGCTCGGCTGGGCGCGCAAGTACGGCCTGCGCGTAAACTTCGACCTTCATACTGTCCCGGGCTCACAGAATGGTCTGTATTTACCTCTTCTTCTCAATCTAGCTAACACCCACGCCCCGCAGGCTACAACCACTCTGGCAAGCTCGGGCAGGTCAACTTCCTCAACGGCATAATGGGCGTCGCAAACGCGCAGAGGGCGCTGGACTACATCCGGATCATCGTCGAATTCATCTCGCAGCCCGAATACGTCGACCTCATCCCAATGTTCGGAATCGTGAACGAGGCGCTCGTGAGCACGATCGGGAAGGATCAGATTACCTCCTTGTAGGCCTCCCTTCCTTCCCTCCCTTCCGCGGTAACTGACAATGACATTCCACCAGCTACCTTGAAGCGCACAACATGATCCGCAGCATAACGGGGTACGGCGCGGGCAACGGGCCCTTCATCAGCATCCACGACGGGTTCGTCGGCGTCGCGGCGTGGGCGGGCTTCCTCCCCGGCTCGGACCGCATCATCCTCGACACGCACCCGTACTTTGCCTTTGACCAGCAGCCGAACGACGCGCCCATCGCGACGAGCACGGACCCCGCGACCGCGGGCGGTATCTGGCCTGCGCAGGCGTGCAACGCTTGGGGGCCTTCGATTAACACTAGGTGCGTTCTTTCTTTCTTTTCTTGCGGTACGAGGAGGAGGGCGTCTATTTTGGGTTGTTTTGGGTTAATTATGCTTACTAATATGCTTACTAATCACCTCTCTCTTTGTCCTTGCTGTCTAGTCGTACGGCGTTTGGAGTGACGGTCGCGGGGGAGTTCAGCAATGGATACAATGACTGCGGGTGCGTTTTTTGCATTCTCCCTTGAAGCGTTTTTTGAATTCTCCCTAGGTTGTACCTCACGGGCGTCAACGGCACTCAGCACTACGGCGGGGACTGCTCGCTCTGGCTTGACTCGTCGACGTGGAATGCGACGGTCAAAGCAGGCTTATTGCAGTTCTCGCTCGCGAGCATGGATGCGATGCAAGATTGGTGAGTCACTCTTTCCTCACCCGTGCCCTCACTAACGATTCGCCCCGCCTAGGTTCTTCTGGACGTGGAAAATCGGCAACGCCACGGACGGTGTCGTGAGCTCGCCTTTGTGGTCGTACCAATTAGGACTCGAGGGCGGGTGGATGCCGACGGATCCGCGTACCTCTGTCGGGACGTGCGCCGCGCTCGGGGTCGACAGCGCGCCCTTCGACGGGACTTTCAGCGCCTGGCAGACGGGCGGCGCGGGCGCGGGGACCATTGCACCCACGGCTATCGCGTCCTTCGGGACATGGCCGCCCGCGACGATCTCGAACGTCGCGGCCGCGGCGCTGACGGTGTTGCCGACGTACACGCAGACGGGGAGCGTGGCGACGCTCACGTATATCACCCCTACGCCCAGCGGGAGCGCGAGCGGGGCGGCGACAGTGAAGCCGACGGTGAGCGTTGGGAATGGGTGGGTCGATCCGAGCGATACGGCGCCGGGGGTGACGTCTGTCGCGGGGTGCACGTACGTCGATGCGTGGAGCGCGCTGAACGCCGCGGTGCCGACCCCGACGGCGCTGTGCACGGGCGCATGAAGATTCTCGTTGCGGATTTGACACTCGAGACACTTGTTATACACACACACCACATACGCGTACATACATTCGTTACCCTTCCCCTCCTTTCGTTTATCCTTATACCCTTTCCTTGCCATCTATCTGCACACCTCGCTCGACACTGTCTGTTTACATACGTACGGGACTGTTTATTCCGGCTAACTTAATAATGTACATACGCTGTTATTGTACATGTATCGCAGAATCGTTTAGGATGGGTGAGGTATCTACTGGCATCAATTTTGGATCCCGTCTCCTTGAAACACGGTCCATTTGTCGCCAGTGTCGTGCTCGACGATGAGTCTTCCTCGGGCGTGGAGATGCGGCAGCCCTATCTGCAAGGTTCTCGAAAACTCGGCGAGAACTTGACAGTGCGCGGCCTCCAATGGGACGCAGTCGAGCCGCCAGCGGAGGCGCAATGCCGTGTCAGCGAGCAAGTCGTCGATCGCCGATAGCACCCTTAAATCCTGCTCTTCTGGGACACCCGGGTGAATCTGGATGGCCGGGAGTGAACGCGACTCGGTATCTGCCCTGGAAACCCGTCGGCGTGGGTACGGAAGGAGAGAGCACGTCCAGAAACGTTACATGTCGATTATAACAATGGACTTCCATCGGCACGCAGCCCGCAGACCCAAAGGACGGCCGCATTTCCGCCATGCGTGCCAGCTCCTTACAATATGCATCCGCGTCAATCTGGACGGCGACCCTGGAGGATCTCCTTGGAGAGGGAGGTCTGGTGCGGCCAATCATGGTGCAAAATTTGCTAGACGGTGGCAGAAACCTGCGTCTGCCAGTGCCACGGACCACGCAAAGGAGGATCTGTTTGATCAAGGTGTTCTAGAAGGGTGTGCGCAGTGAATCCCGGCAAGCGGGACATGAACGACGCCCTCCTCGTCCGCATATTCGATTCTTAGTGTCCAGTGTCCTTTTCTAACATATTGTAAATCTTGAAGCCGATTGAACGCAGTACAGCCAAGTCGACATCGTCCGGGTACACGGAGAAGGCGCCAGACACATAGAATGGTTGTTCACAGACTGCGTCGGAGTGGATAGTTTGACCGAAGGGACCAGTCAAGCGAGTGGGCTTAGGTGCGAGTGCCAGTGAATCGGATAGAATTGATGCCATCTGATCGTGTTACAACGTGACTCGCGGCCAGCAGCGCTCGGTGCTCACCACCTTAGACTCCTGAGCGCTGAGCTCGCGTCGCAGATTTACTGGCTTGATATGTTCTCCACGCTTCGGCGGGATGCTCGCCATCTCAGGATTCATCTTGAAGCATATCCGGACTGGATGCGCTGGCTATTCCTGGCTGTCGTACTCTTGAGCTGAGCAAACGGCGACTTTCCCTGATCGGCCTCATCAAGATACAATACGATATTTGAAGTGTCTGTGTTGCATGCTAAACTTATCTCGTACATCTGTGACCTACATCTTGGACTTGTGTGACCGAGAAGTTGTTCAGCGCCACTTAATTCCTTTCCCTCTCTTCTGTTTGCTGCTGGTTCCATATTAGTTCGGCCTCAACTTGCCCTGGGGCTGGTGAAGTGCTCCGTATGCTCCATCTCCTACCCTTTTCGCTTCTGTCGATTTTTTTGTCGTTCAGAGATTTACATAGAGCCAGCGCCGCGTTGGAGCTGCGCACCCCTTTTGTCTTCCGATCTTGATCTCGATCTTCTCTCTGCGGGACCGTCGCCTTGTGGGTTCATAATATCGACTACCATCCGAAAACTAGGGTATGATGACCTCTGGTGTGCACAGTCAGTCAGTATAGCGGCATCTTATTTGAACGGGCCACTGACAACTCGCCACACAATTTATATCGGTGCTGAAGCCAATGATCCAGTAGTTAGGTCTACATTTGCTTTGTCGCTCAAAACAAGACTCTGTCGCTGCGATTAAGCGAAATGTGATACAATCCTCGGGTTACCTCGGGTTTCATAGATGGATGGCTTTAGCATGAAACTCAAAAATTGGCGCTGCGGTGTTCTCGGGGCAAACGAAATCCCTCCAACTAACCGTACGTATCTTCCTCCTAACGGAGAGTCACATAAGCTTCCAGTCCAAGTCGTTTGGTTTTGAAATGGCGCTTTTTCATCTAGGTTTGAATATTTTGGGCGAAGCTCGTCTTGTCTCATGGTATGCCCAAACTCGCAACCGAACTTGAAACCGCAACCAACCGACGTAGCCGCCATGGAGCGCCCAGGAAAGTGCGCCCTCGCAACGTACGCCTCTAAGGCGTCTCGAAAACGCCGACCTTCCGGAATGATCCGGTACATCTACGGCCACATACGCGGAACGCACCGGAAGCGTCATATTCGCTGGAGCAGTTATAAGGCACGCCTCAGGAGTATTCCCATAAGTCTTTTCCCGCTCCTTTTGCACATGCTGGGATTTCCAACCATCCTCCAGCGCTCTGATTTAAAAGTTCTGGGATCACTCGTCGTTCTTGCTGTTGTTCTCCTCTCTCGATCGTACAAACATGCGTTCAAGGGAAAGCTTCCTCCCGGGCCTCGAGGCGTTCCTATCCTCGGCAACCTGTTGCAACTCTTGAAAGACCAGCCTTGGATTGTATTCACAGAATGGCGGAAGAAATACGGTCGGTGTTCATTGTAGTCCAGTAGTCGATTTTTGACCTACCGAGGAGTAGGTGATATTGTCCACATCAATCTCGCCGGCGAGGATTGGGTGGTATTGAACAACCACAAGGTCGCAGGCGACCTCCTTGAGAGGCGGGCCGCTATTTACTCCGACCGTGCCCGCAATATTGTCGCTGGCGAACTCTTGACAGGCGGGATGATCTTCGGCTTCGCGCAGCACAACGAGATCTGGAAGCGTATGCGACGCGGAGCGCACGAGTGAGTGCTTCCTTCTGCTGAACGTTCGAGACCTGATTTCCGCTACGTCAGAGCTTTGAACACCCAGGTCGTCAGCAATTACTTCTATTTCCAAGAACGGGAATCGGTCCTCCTGGTAGACCAGTTGTTCAAGAGTCCGAGTGACTGGGATCGCCATCTACGGCGGGCCTCGACATCGCTTGTTACCTCAATCATATACGGTCTCCCCCCATTGCTCGACTCCAACGACCCGGACATCGTGCGCGTCAATCAATTCACCGAACGTTCTTTGCAGGCCATGACACCCGGCGCCTTCCTCGTCGAATTCTTCACCTGGATGGAGTACCTACCTCGCTGGATGGCTCCGTGGCGGCGCTGGGCAGAAAACCACTTCCGGGAGGACTCGAAGTTGTTCGAGAAGTTGTTCGGCGATGTGAAGGAGCGAGTCGTGCGTCCCATTCACCTCGTTCCAGTAACCTTTCGTTAATGCAGAGGACAGGAATCTGGAGATGAAACAAGCAGTGTCGCATCCACGCTGATCAACGATCAGGAAAGATTGGGATTGACGAGCTACGAATCTGCCTGGGTCGCGGCATCGTTGTAGTAAGTGCCTTCGTTGTAGTGAGACTCCATACTTACGCTGCTCTGCACAATCGCCAGCGCCGCCGGTTCCGACACAGTACGTCGACTGAATATATATATCCCTGCAAGCCCATTAACACCCTCGTCTCGCAGACATCCGCCCAGATGGCCTGGTTTCTGGTGGCTATGATCTTGTACCCAGAAACACAGAAGCGAGCGCAGGCCGAGATCGACCGCGTCGTAGGTCGCGACCGGATGCCCTCTTTTGCGGACTTTGACCACCTCCCATATGTGCGCGCGCTGGTGAAAGAGACCTTCCGCTGGCGGAGCATCGCGCCTATCAGTGTTCCGCATCGCCTCGCCCAGGACGATTATTATGAGGGGTATTTTCTCCCGAAAAACACGATCTGCATTGTAAATCAGTGGTGCGTAACTCAGTCGAGTCGACACGTTCTCGCACCGACTGCTGCTGATTGCTCTTGACCTGCAGGGAGTTGAATCACGACAAGGAAGTGTACGGCCCGGACGCGGAAGAGTTCGTGCCCGAGAGACACCTCGATGCCACGGGAAATATGGGACCTCCGTTCGCTGACACGAAGGAGGAGAACCACCACTCGTACGGATTCGGTCGCCGGTAAGAATTTCTTCTGCATCCACGCTCCATTAGTCCCCGCGCTGATCTCCGCGCAGAATTTGTGTGGGCCGACACGTTGCGAACAACATGATGTTCATCGAGATCGCGAGCCTTCTGTGGGCATTTAACATCGCACCGGGCTTGGACGCAAATGGCGTCCAGACCCTTCCGGATCCGATGAGTCTCAAGCTCGAGGGACCTATGTAAGCAGCTGCTATCCATCATGTTGATTTTCCATTAAATGGCGCAGGCGACCGGGGCCGTTCTACTCTACGATTACGCCGCGTAGCAAGGACGTAGAATCGATCGTCGCCCAGACGAAGGAGTTGCACGATTTCGCGTGACTCAGTGAGATTATCGGGACGGAAAAATCTGCATAGTCTCACCTCGCGATAATTATTAACGCGACACCAATCATCCTCCAGTAGTCCTTTGCCGCATTTAACCCCTTCTCTTCATTCTCTTGAAACGAAATTCGAATATCAGCAAATATCAGGCCAAAAGAAATCGAGAATAAAATGGTGGCTATCTAAGCAGGGGATACGGAGGTACATACACATATTTTCTAGAGCGGCTTGCTTGAGGATGACGCTAGGAGAGAGCGCACACTCCAAAGTTCAAGTTCGTGCAAAAGATCAGAGAAATCTCATACTCAGCGCAAACTTGCTGTATTTCGGAATCGTTGGACTAAGACGACACCCATCGGAATTCTATTGCTGACACCCCAAAATGATAAAGATGCAGGCCGCTCTTCAATGTCAGTAAGACGTACGAGAATTTTACGGGGATACGGAAGCGAAGTACTCCCGACAAAATACAAGAGGGATGAATGAACATTCTGGTGCAGTTTCGGGGCGCCTCCCACGGTCATAACCCATTGATCTTGATCTTAGACCAGGGCTCCGATCTCAGCGGCTGCGACTTCAGCGGCTTGTTTTTTTTTCCACATTGAACACCTGATTACAATGCTCACTTGAACGAATATGCGGCTTTCGGGATCCGTTCCATGCGGCCAGCCTTACTCATGCGTGGATTGTACCTGCTCCCTGCTATGGGATATTGAAGGCGCGTCAGCATTCGTGTATACGGTGTTGATTCATCGAATTCTTGAAGCGAGGAGTGAAGATTGTGCGGAACCGGACTTCAAAGTCTCCGGAGTTGAGTAAGTTGAGTAATTAAAGAAGCTAGTGAACCAAGCCATTCGTTCTGTCACCGGTGGCGACGGACGGTTTCTGGTGCAGTATAAATCGGATGATGTTCAGCTTGTGAAAACCCACAGAGATTTCGACTTTTGTCTCCTCACTTCCGCCTCGCATTCAAAGCTTTGGTACCTTCCCTCCCTCGCCATCGCCATGATTTTTGCCCTCTCTGTTGTCTCACTGGCGTTGTCAGTCTTTCCCAGTGTCGTGTCGGTTCGTTTCTGCATCCTTCCTCAGCTTCACATAGAGGCTGATGACCTCCCAGGCCTACTACAACTGTACTGGTACGACGGGCAATAATGCTAGATACGTTTGCGGGGACTCTCGCCTTGGGCCCATCCACCTTCCCGAGACTATCCCGATCGCCAATATGCTCTATGGCTATGACCGCTTCGGGGGCCTCCAGCCAGGCGAATTTCTGCGGAAATGGACATTCGAGAACGGGTCCTATCACTACCCGGACGTGAAGGGATTTCAGAACTCGACCACGGGCGTTCAGATCGAGGGCGAAGAGAGACTCGTGGCGGGTATGCTCCTCGACCGCTTCGGTAGTACACACGGGATGTATCTCGCCCCCGCCTACACCCCCTTCGCACAGCGCGCGTTGCCGCCCTCAGCGCTCAATGACTCCGCTGCAAATTACCACGTCTATCGTTTGGAGAGAAACTTCACCTTCCTCGCTGGAACGACAGCGTCATGGTTCGGGCAGCCTGGGCAGGGGACTCAGTATTGGTTTAATGGGGCCGTTGCTGATTTGCTCGCGAACAAAACCTTGTCGGAAGTAAAAATTCCGGCCAGGGGTTGAGGCGAATCATGGAATGGGAAGAGATATGAAAGTCCTATCGGTAGTGGCCCATCTCAGGTACTTCGGGAGCTTCATTAGACGTCTAACGACATATGTTAATCTCTTCTTTGGGTAGTTCATTTGTTATTGAGCCACAGTGCTAACATGGTGCCATGACTTGGGTTTATTTAATTGTGTCACATCAACTTGGAGAGCTATGGACCCGACCGCTATCAATTTTTTCATGGGATTTACGTTGGAATATATCGGTTGAGCCCATAGGGTAGAAGCTCGCGGTGTTCCACGGATGGGTCTAAACTTAATTGTTCTAGGATATTCTTCGGGCTTGGCTTTCTTTCCTCCATCCGTTTGCCTTTGGTACGACCACCATGTATTTGTAGGACAACAGTATTCTACCTGTTTGTTGTTTATCCTTCTCTCGTGTGCCCGCCAGCCAACATCCTCGTTGGGATGATTGCATTTTCGAATCTCACGAGCAAGCTTGATGAGGCCAAGAGTTATTGCTGAACCTTTAGGTTTGGCTACCCTGGGGAACTTGGATTTCGGGCCATTTTGCTACATGTACAAACAAAAATTAGTCATGCAAAATTGGTCATCTCAAAAATGGAAAGAAAAATTGAGTGAAAGGCATTCTGTTCAAAATATTGAAATTTACAGTCTCAAATATTTTATCCTACTGAAGTGTACATCTTCATTGCCCAGATTGGCGCTGTACACCAGATGCAAATATCTCTGGACCAACTTAAAATTTCTGCGATTAGTCATTTCTGCTTCCAAATGGCCCGCTTTCTGCGGCTTTGTCATTTTTGCTTTGTGTTCGCCCCCAAATGGTTGTGGTTTGATGTTTTGTTTCAAGCTTGTGCAACCAAGAAAATATTGCTTTGAATGTCTGCACAATATTTGTTGAAAATTAGTTTCAGAGCCTGAAAATAAAATAAAATATTGCAGAAGGTCAGTAATAATATTCCTCGGGCATCTCGGTCGATGTATTTATGCCACTACCAGGTTCCCAATGTTTGATTTCTTTTTGAAGTGCCTGTACTCCTATCAGCTAAAACCCTGATTCATGTCTTGTTGTGGTTTCCTTTCTAGTTTCAGAGCTGCACTAACTTACACTGCGGGCAAGTCCCACGGCCGCGGGTTCATGGCGTGTGACCGACACTTGCCATGGCGTTGGCACGGCGTTGCACAAAGATCGGGTGTATTCGGCCGATGTCACTTCTGAAATTCGTGAGAAATCAGTTGAGAAATGATTGGTGTGGAGTCTGAAGAGTGTGGTGCGCGAGTTGTACGGGAGGTGCATGTCGAGGTTGTTGGCGAGACACACTGGTATTGGTCTGATTTTATTTGGACTGTGGTTTCATATTCCTACCACAGTATGTACACACAGATCACATTCTTTGTTAAATTTTGGTTGAATTCTTAAATGGATACCATGCGGTGTTTTTTTTGAAGGTAAAGGCAGACTGATAATTAGTACAAGTCTATGTACATATTGAGGCTTCACGTTGGCACACATCGCGTGCTCACGTGTCGTCCATATTTTAGAAGCGAGGAGGGAAAGGGGAATGAAACTGCACGCACCCTCGTTGAATCCGGCGCAAGCACAGCTTCCACAAAACCAAGCTATGTGTCCTCCATCCTAACACCCGTCCAGACTACATACTCCCCCAGCTTCCCGTTCACTATGCAAATTGATGGCACCCAGTGTGCATCATTACACTGGAATCAAACGGGCATTGCAAACTCACGCAGTTGTATTGGTCTTTGTATTTCTTGAAAATATCCCCATACTGCTCAGACTCCTTTCCCTGACCGTTTTCAGCAAAGTCTAGGTATGCTCCAGTGAGACAGCTGAAGACATAAATTCTTGTTTCAATTTGGATCTTTCGATGTTTGGCATAACCCTGTGGACCAATCACCGGCCCGGCCTTCCCCGAAGGACAAAGGGAAATTGATCGTTTGTGCGATGCCATGGCAAATGCAAGGCAAACGCCATGGCAAGTGTCTGTCCCACGCCAGTCAAATGCCATGAACCCACGGTCATGGCACTTGCCGGCAGTGTTAGTAGGTGTATTACTTAGTTCAGAAATAATGAGAATATGTACAGAAATGAAAGAGAATGGATCTCATCTTTGAGTTGCTGCTGGCCCGCTGCTAGCAGACACAGGTACTGCTATTGTCTCTGATTGGCAACTAGATAAATTTCAACTGGAGAAAGATATAGTCTCTACAATTCATCCCTATTGAATTGTGCAGATACCAAGTGGGGACAGGACGAGAATGTTCTGTTGAATTTTGACTTGGATGGATCCCGGTGAAACGCTGCACTTGATCATGGGCGTGCAATGAAGACTGCTAAGAATGATGCTCAAAAACACCAAACTAAACAACCAACACCAACACATCAAAAACCAACCCACAATAACACACAGTGCGACAACAAGTTTGAATTCGGGGTCATCCTGAAGTATACAGGTAAGATCGAACTTCTTAGCTGGCCCCGAGGAAGGGGTAAAAGTACTGGTATCGCTCGCAGATAGGCCTTATTTAATTAAAGGGACTAGGCAGAGCCAACAGCAGCTGCAGAGCAACTGGAGTTTATATTCAACTTCAAATACGAAGCAACAAGGGGGGGGGTATAGGATGTACCATACTCCACAAAAGCCAACCAAGGCCCCGCAGAGCACCTTAGATCAACAGTTTCGAAATAAGGGCTTTCCAGTAGACCCGCGGGACCAACAGTATGGCCCGCGGGGTGCCTTAAGCTCAACAGGATGAATTCAAGGACTTCCAGAACAGGGAACCGACCACAGAGGAAGGCTCAAACAGGGGTACAGATCACTGAGCAGTACCAACAGGGCACCAACCACTGAGGAGGGCGCAAGAACCAGTTGTTCTTCTTCGTCCACCTTGGACGGCACAAACATAGAACCAACCACATAGGAAGGCTCAAACCGGACTCCACAGACCTAATTAAAGACCCCGCGGAGCACCTTAAATCGACAGTTCGAAGTAAGGACTTTTCAAACCAAATGCACTTGACTTAATTAACCTTAAAGTTTTATGCCCAACAACACAATTTCTATTAGAACAACACAAAGGAGGTTCAGACTACACCCACTCCAACCCAAAGCCTTGGCCACAGCCTCAGCAATGGGGGGAGGAAGGTGCAGTACTGAAATATGAATATTTACAGGCCTTTTATACTACACAGACAGAACAGAACAGTAATAAGAAATGAGTAAACTGAGGTGGGGTGTTTATAATCTCGGAGCAATTCCGTGCCCTGCCGGGCTGATTCCTAGTGTTCTGCCGAGATCTGTCATCAATGATGACCTATTTCGGGCCATTTCTCGGCTCAGGATGATGAGGCCAGCTGGCTTGATGATTTTACATCATGCCTTTGACATTTGACATGCCGAGGCATTGTTACAACGTTTCTGCTCGGCCTGGGGGCCCAGACCATGGTCTAGACTCGGCATTGAGTCCACAAGGTCCGATTTCTCAAGGGGATGACTGATATCCATCTTGACATGCCTCGGGGACATGCCATTCATGCCCGAGGGCACCCGAGATATCCATCAATGATCCCTCGGGCCCGGATCAAGAGCTTCGGCAGGCCCGCGGGCCCATCAAAGACTATAGCTTCTGTTCAATTTGAACCTGCCAGGCCCGAGGACTGTTTGTGTTCAGTCCTCAGAGCACTAAATACAATGTGTTGGCCGTCCAGGCCTTTAATGTTTATCTCCTTGATGTGGTATCTAGCCTTTTGACCTCTGCGGGCCTCTTGGATTGTTATACTGACCCCCAATGGTAAAAGGACCAAGTCGTAACACATCCGAGGACCTTGCATGTCTCTGTGCATCATTAATACTCAATCAGCCGCTCGGAGCTCACGCTGACTCTACTTGTATACCACCAGACAGAGGCACTAGTAAGCGTACTAGAAGTGCATATTTGCACAATTACATGGCTGCGCAAATTCCAGCCGTATCACCGGTTGCATGGACCAATAATCCCTCGTGGTGCTTTCGTCAATAGAGAACTTGCTGAAGTATTTGTTTCACAAATTTACTGCAACAGTGTAGCCAACCATAAAGCAAGGATCATGCTCTGCTGTGCTCCAGTGCAAATTCCTATCTGTTGCTGACGCTCCATCGCCAATCCGGCTGCATTAGGGTCTATAGCAGTTCAATACTTATCACAATCTGAAGCAGCTTTATTATTTAAGTACTTTGATGCCTATCCAACCCAATTGTTGAAAATTGACAAGTAAGTTGAACCTAAAGGTTCAGCACCTGCCTCGAAGAGGCCCAATCCCAAGTCATCATTTTTACAAGGATTCCCGCTACCGTTAGGTAAGGGTCTTAGAGAGCCTGATTTTTGGATTTTGGCCGTGCATCACATTTTTGTCAGCAGATTTTGCGTAATCCGTTTCCCGCTCCAGCCGAATTGTTTCGGCCGGTTTGGCTGCCGATGATTGCCGGGGCCACACTCGTAATCCTGCTTGCATATAGAGTTCTCGATTGTTCTCCTACATTCCAACCGTAGCCCTCGATTTGTCGACCGAGTGTTGGCTGAGCCTTTGACATTCAAATTTGCATACCACCAGATCTGAGATCCAGTTGTCGACTATGGTATTGTATTTGGTTACAGCTGTTTCCGAATATGTTGGCAGTGTGTCAATTTTTTGTGTGCCATCTTATTTTGATGGCATGCTAAGGATTACTATGGAAAGCAGGAGCACCACGCTTTGAAACATTTGATGGTATCAAATGATAGATGATGGCCTGCATCGTGCCGTGAGCGCCTTCAACTGAAGGTAAATTATCTCGAGCACATTTGCCTCTTTTCTCGCTTTCCGAGAACATTTTGCATGCCCCACAATATAAGTTGACCCTAATAGTATGATGTACATGTTGTTCATGGAACACTCACACGGCATTGGCGGTTTTCCAACGGGCATCAATCGAGGCCTTTTAGGTTCTTGAGGTCGAAATATGTTCAGAGAGGATCAAACCTGCTATTTGTCGATATTCACTCGAAAAAATTACCCACAGTAATTTCCCATGCGAAGCCCGGGCTACTTCGAAGAGTCGTGTGAGCCTCTGTTGACGTTGAGTTATCTGACCCTTTGTTTAACAGTTTGTGGGCGTATGAAGGGCCTGGACAATCACAAAAGTTGTTTAAACATTCACCGACACCTTGAGTATGAGTCCGGCTCGTAAGATCTGATTATTCTCATCTACAGTCTACCTACATACATATGTTTGCCCCTTCGCAGCTGTGGAATATCAAGTTTCGGATGCAATCCGATATAGGCAGCTCTACCGAGCTATACAAACGTCTTAACCAATACGAACACGCTCTAGGTGGTTCGGTGAAGCTTACCGATTTTTTTTGCAGGGCCTCAAGTCTCTCGGGCATCTCGGGCACGCCAGAGATGTGAAATAAAATGCTCCCCCATCCATTAAAACCCCGTGCGCTCGTTTCACACCTGAATATGTAGTTCACAGCTCCAAAACTGAATTTATGTACTCCAATCCCCGTCCTCCCCCACTGTTTTTGCTGTGATAACGAAAAAATCGAGGCTTAGGGGCTCCACCAGCAGCACGTTCACCTCTGACAAAGCCGTAAGCCATCCCTTTAGGCATTATGTTGCTATCTTCGCTCTTCACGGGGATAAATGCATACAGGACGCGCCGTTGAACATACCTTCCATGTTAGGAAAAAGCCGGCCATCGTTCGGCAGATGATCCAATCAGATGTTTCAAAGCGTGGTGCTCCTGCTTTCCATAGATTACTGTTTTGGGAAGTCTTGGCGTGATCTGACTACGATATTGTACGATTCGGGTATGGTCTATCGCAAGATCAGCGACCACGAAAGACCGTATATTTGGCCACTGGTGCAATCTGGCACTTGAGGTAGGCTACATTACATACTCCAAGCTCAATCAATGGGACTACAGTGGCGGGCCGGAGCACAGGCACCTCGGAGGGACAGCTAGGCAAATCTATGGGAGGATTATGCTGGTATTTCGGGGGATCCTATAAGTTGACGGCGGACTAGGCCGGTAGGAGTCACTTTGAGGTAGGTACTGGACCGTACTGGGGCGCGTCGACGTGGCAAAACTTACGGTCAGATCATGCCAAGACTTCCCAAAGCAGTAATCCTTAGCATGCCATCAAAATAAGATGGCACACAAAAAATTGACACACTGCCAACATATTCGGAAACAGCTGTAATGGCAACAGAGGCAAAATATTTCCTCTGGTGCCAGTACACCCTCGTCCTCCTTTTGGATTGTTCCTTTGTTTACAAACCATTCTGCACATGGCATTTGAACCTGTTGAGTTGCCCAATTTTTATGATCAAGTTCACTAAAATTTGGAATGTACTTCGTGCGAGGATTTGTCTGTTTCCTGCGTAGTCACACCTCTACTTGTCTATGCCTCTGGATCAGGTTGAGATTAACTTTGGGATCTGAAATTAGGTAGTGACAGCATAGCATTCTTCCCCTGTATTTATTTTGCACAGAGATGCTGCCCTGAACCTATATGCAGACACTGCGCAAGAATCGGATTCTGTTTCCCAATGGCAGTCTCGCAACCTGGAGCTCCTTGCATTCAATTTTGTGGTATACGGAGCTTTTCATCTCCACAGCGTGTACTCATACTAATCTCAGTTCATACCATTAATATTCATACCATTCAATATGCTAAATGGTTCCCGTTGGCCCGAATGCACAATGTGTACAGCACCGGTTGATCTTTTCTTATGAATTCATTTCTCTATTATGTTCCCAAAGTAGAAACAAAAGCTGGAACATCACCTGCATTGTGCTCCCAATTTCACGCTTTTCGATTTAATCTTTCAATATTGATTGCCCTATCGTCGTTGAGAGCACCATACATGTAAGCCCTTCTCCACCAATAATGTTATCCTCATGGATGGAATTCCAAATCATCGGTGATACATTTCTCACAGTAACCTGAAAACCTTAGACTAGTTTCTCAAGTATGCTCATTCGTGCAAGTTCTTTGTCACCCAAGCCGTGCTGGGGATCGTGGGCATCGTGAACGACCCCATCAGGATTGGGCTCGGGTTAGTGGCTCCGGGTGTGAGGTAGGCTAACGGTGATTTTAGGAGAGAGGAGACCTGGTACCTCGACTTTGGGCCAGAGGCAAACCCAGTTAACAGACGCCATGAGACACTGAGCGGTGGACTGCAGCCCTGTATGTTTATCCAGAGAATGTCTCCCGGAACTTAGAATTGGACTTGCATGATATCGAGGCTTCAAGTTGGGACTCCACACTGAATTTCGGTGGTCACCTCCCTCTCCAACAGTGTATCATTTCGGTCTAATTAGTTTCCCTCAATAAATTAGCGAGGAATGAATTGATGCAGCAGATCTACTGACCATTGTATTCTGACCAGAATGGTATCATGAGAAACATAAAATTCGAACTTGTCGCACCAAGTTATATGCTCTATTCTTGTCCATATAATACTACTTCGGTGGTTTTCTATGTACATGGTGTTTCGCCACGTTAAATCAGTGACCAGGGTGTTTCGCCAAGTTAGAATAAAGAATAAGTTTGAATGATTTTTTAATCTGGTAGCGGGCCGTGCCGCTTGTCGGCCTTACCAGCTTTATCTCTGCATCATCATATCACCGATTTCAACATTTCTTGAACTTCCGATGAAGCGACGTCATCGGGTATCTCCGAGATCACGACGGCGTGACGCAAGCGTGACGTGCGCGTCTCTCGTTTCCTTCCATCTTGAACTATCAGCCAGCTCCATTGATCCCACCCCGGACGACAGAATTGTACAGTAAGTCTGAGATCGACTTGTCTCCTGATTTACCTCCTTACTCGTTCCTATATATTTGGTTCATCAAAACCTATTTCGAGACCGCCCCCTGATTCATACCACCCCTTGTGCCCTTCCTCGTTACCGGCATCGCCGCTCAGGTCGTCAATCCAGACATGTCGAACCCGACTCCCACCTTCATCCCTACATTCCCCTTTGCGGAGGCACCAGGCAACGATGCCATCCTGCGATCTTCCGATGGCGTGGATTTTCACGTCCGCCGAGCTATTCTGACGCTAGTGTCTTCGTTCTTCGACGCCATGTTCAGCATGCCACAGCCCGTAGGGAGCCCTGAAATCCCCATTATTTCCGTTCAGGAAGATTCCGCTCGGCTGGACAGGGCACTCCGGTTCTTCTACCCCGGCGCATACGTCAAAATTGACACCATCGAGGAATTGCGCGATGTCATGGAGATTTTGGTGTCTAAATATGACGCTCAAGGCATCGTTCCGCAGGCGAAACAACATCTCGAGAGATTCATGGCCACGGACCCTTTGGCCGTATATGCTCTAGCACACATATACCAGTGGAAAGACGAAGCCATCGCAGCAGCGAAGTACTCTCTAAAATTTCCGCTCCGCGCATTTGACACCAGCCCTCCGTCCGGCTTGAAGGATCTGCCAGCCGCCGCATACTACAATCTGCTGCACTACCATCGTCGCTGTAGTGTGGTGGCTCACGAGACGACGGACACACTCAAGTGGCTCCCTTCTCCTAAAGCTCAGGGATTCTGGATGTGCTGCCCGAGCTGCTACGACGAGAAAAGTATATGGCAGTTTGCGGATGGCGGCGACCGAGGTGCTCCAAAGGGGTTTGCAGAATATTTTCAGCGGATGGGCGCTATCTTGAAGGTGACGCCGGGGATAAACCCCGAGGGACATCCGCTTTTCTATGAGGCGCTCAATAAAGTGACGTGTCGGAGATGTGAACATTTCAACAAATTGGTCCATTTCGTCACGAGGGAATGGGCGGTGGAAATCAAAACACAGATAGACAAGGTGCGTGGAGGGCTCGACAGCAACCCGTTTAACTTATGCGTCGATACAGATCGAATTAGTGTTTTGATAATTTCGCTCCGCTGAGGAGTGTGTCTGCGCACTTGGAGTAATTGATCTCGATTGGCCTGATGTAAGTTGTTGGCACCACATGCAGGACCTTGTACATCTCGAATCGTTCACGATCCTGTTTTCTCCATCTGAGTCAACACGAAGTTCAGTTGGCCGAAACTCGACTCGAACACCCAGCGTGAAAGAGGTAACCGTGACTTGTTTCCAACTTCTTCCCAATCTGCGGACGCCCAAGGACGCTCAGTGTCCCCAGTCGATGTGTAGTATGAAATCAGGATCATGCCTTTTTTTCACATTGAGGACCAGCTTTCGCGAGCGCTGTCAAAATCTAACCATTTTTTTTATTGTCGTTCGCACGTCCCCGTGCACTTACGTATCTTGCACACGCCCACACAGGCCTCTTATCGATTCACCATCATGTCCAGCCCCGACATAGAAAGCAGCACTCCCACCTCTCCTGCCTTCATCCCCACCTTCCCTTTGGTCGATTCTCCGCATGCCGACATCATCCTCCGCTCCTCCGATTGCGTAGACTTTCACGTCCAACGCGGAATCCTAGCCCTTGTCTCGCCCTTCTTCCACGCCATGTTTACTCTCCCGCAGCCCGAATCCAGCTCTGAAATCCCCAGGATTGAAATGCAGGAGGACGCAGCTCTCCTGGATCGAGCGCTGCGATTCTTCTACCCAGGCGGTCAGCCAGTTGTTGTGGCCACTCTCGAGGAGTTGCGCACGGTTATGGAGGTCTTAATCTCTAAATATGATGTTCAATGCATCGTTCCGGTCATCAAACAGCATCTGGAGCAATACATGGCCACTCAGCCGTTGGTCATCTACGCCGTCGCGCTGACCCACCAGTGGAAGGACGTGGCGATGGCGGCTGCCAAGCACGCCTTGGCCCTTCCGCTCCGAGCCCAGCTCGACACCGAAGCACCGCCAGAGCTACGCCACATCACTGGTGCGGCTTACCATAATCTTCTGCGCTACCATCAACGATGTGGGGCCGCGGCCAGAGGGGTGGTACAAAACTTGTCATGGGTAGTTACCTCCAGCACTTACTGGTTTTGCTGCAAGAACTGCACGAATCACGCCAAATGGACTTTTTCCGATGGCAGCTCTCATTTTCTCCCAACCTGGTTTCAGGGCTATGTCACGAACATAGCCAAAGTCCTCGAAGTAAGGCCGGGTGCGAGATTATGCCAGGATAACTTCGTCTTTTACGAAGCGCTCTCCAAGGCACATTGTAACTGTGATAACTGGATTTTGATGATCGACTTCGTTTCGGGTGAATTAACCAAGAAAATCGAGTCGGAAATTGACAAGGTTCGTCCAAGGGTGGTCGACATTTTGGTCACGGCTCAATTAGTTGAATAGGTGGAACTGGACTTCGTCTAAGACCCCAGCCTAACGGGAGAAGATGTTTAACCGCCTTTGTAAATAATTATTTTTATCCAGGCAACTTACCATTGCTTCCAGTGTTTTTATTTCGCCCGTCATGTTACTGCCCTGGATCTTTGAACATTCCCGTGTCCTTAATCTTCCTTCCTACAGAATACAGTTATTTTTGGCGTCAACTCCCGTGGTCGTGAGACATGGTTAAGTCACTTAGTCTCTGTATCGCCGCGCCGCACCATCGAGGCTGCCTCGAGGCAGCCGCACCACTCTCAACTTCCGCCCTCATCGTCGCGATGTCTACACCTGACGATAGCGTAACGCCATCACCCACCGTCGAACCCCGTCGTGTTGACCAGCTCTGGTTCAACGATGGGACCTTGGTGCTCGTGACACACACTTCACTCTTCCGCATCTACGCCGGATTGCTGGCGAAGGAATCGCCGGTTTTTCACGATATGCTCCAGCTCCCTCAACCGGAGAACAGGGAAACCATAGATGGCTGCCCAGTCGTTCGCCTGCAGGATAACGGCCGCGATGTCGAGTATTTTTTGAAGGCGCTATTCGACTACAAGTGCGTGCCGGGCGTTGTTTATACAGAAAAAAAACACGATGTTGACTCAGACATTCCTTAGATTCTTCCTTCCTTTTCCGAGCCCGACCGATTTTGACACCATTAGCGGAATAATCCGGCTCAGCAAGAAGTATGAGGTCGAGGCACTTCTTAAGCGCGCCCTGGTCCATTTAGCATCCGCATTCCCCACCGCGCCCGCCGAATATCCAGGCTCCTCCTCCTGGAAACTGGCTGACCAAGAAATTCGCGTCGTGCTATTTGCGCTCGAGTGGATCTTGCCCGTCGCATTTTATCGTGTATGCGCCCAGAGCCGGATAGAGGACATCCTCGAAGGTGTATACTTCGCCAACGCACGGGTGGAGTTGGATCCGCGCGATAAACTAGAATGTTTGCGGCAACACACTACTGCGGACGTCGGCCTCCGCAGAGATCGTAGATTTCTTATGGAATCCGGCGGAAATCGACGGGTGTAGGAACAAACGAGAATGCACGGCCACCCGGATCGCCAAGAGGAGAGAAGCCGAAGAGTGGAGAGCTCAGAATCACTTGCCTCTCACCCTGTGGATTGAGAGCGACTGGCAAAGCTTCAATTGCGACACTTGCATGTCCAAAATGAAGATAGCACACCAGACGGCGTTGGACAAGTTCTGGGAAGGTTTGCCTCAAAGGTTCGGATTCCCCGCGTGGGATGAGCTGGACGAGACGAGGAAGACCGCGCTGGGGAACTAGACAGACGAATGTACCATCTTTTATGCAGATTGTTCTCCGTCTCCGCCTCCAGGGGCGTCAATATCAGTTAATATATCTGTGGGATAACGAGATGTGAGCCTCGGAAGGAGAAGTGGCCGTGTACAATCTCATCAGTGAAAATGAAGTGACTGTCAATGGAGTGGTTCTCGTTTTGGACTTCGAGATACCGGAGATCGAGATTTCTCCCTTGAGAAAGAAGAGAAAGTGCAATAAGGATATAGGGAATCATGAGAGTCCGCATAATCCGCGAGGCGCCGCGTTCCAGACCAGACTGACCATATCGCGCAACATTCTAGGGAAGAAGGGACTCACGCTGACCCGAGATCAATTTCATCCTCGCAAGATGCTGCTTTTGTAAGCTCCCAACGCCATTGCTGAGAATCGCGAATACTCGATGTCATCCACCAAGATACAGGACAAGGTTGCCTCAAATGACTACATCTGTAATTGAACCTGAAAAGAAAAAAAGGAATCAGTCACCGTCGCGGCAACATAGAACGCATACCACACACCTGATCCATCACCGCCTTTACCTTTGTCGATAAATGCGCCGAAACAAACCTGGGAAGCTGCTCAAACGCCTTTTCGCGGCACGTCGTGCACTTGGACGCAACCGCTAGCGCGTCAAACATCGTTTTGTGGTCGTGGATGTCGATGCCGGGCGTCTCGGCCAAGACGGTGCCGAGCGCTTTCAGATAATCGTTGAACCAGATCCGCACAGCATGGACAGCGCTATCGGAGAGATACCACGCGAGCTTGGCGCCCTCGCACGTACCACAGCTAAACCAGACATAGGTGTTCGGGGCGGGGACCCACCGCAGGGCCTCCGTGACGGACTTGGCGGCAGAAGCGCATAAGCTGTGGTAGTAAAGCAAGTTATGGTATGCAGAGGCCGGGATATCCCTGAGCTCTGGCGGCGCCTCCGAATTAACGACTCGCAGCGGGAGTTTCAGTGATTCACGCGCCGCTTTAAGCGCCACATCCTTCCATTGGTGGTTGAAAGCGATGGCGTACACGGCGACGGGTTTTTCCGCCAGATGGGTTTCCAAGCGGGTTTTTGCGGCCGGAACGACACATTGCATGTCGTATTTCGCGACCAATATCTGGATGATGTCGCGTAATTCGTTCAGCGTCGCAGCGACTGACTGTGCCCCAGGGTAGAAGAATCGGAGAGCGCGATCCAAGACCACCGCGTCTTCCTGCACCGGGATAATTGGAGTATCCGGACTCGATTCCGGTTGTGGGAGTGAAAACATGTCGCGAAAGACAGGGGACACGAGCGCTAAAATCGCGCGGTGTACGTAGAAATCGGCACCATCGGAGGATCTGACAATGGCATCCGCTTTAGAGGTATTGTCGAACGGAAACGCAGGAGTGAAGACGGGTGGGGTGAGAGTGTCGATGTCGAGGGTTGGCTGCGACATGATAAGGAAGCGGCCCGAGTGTTGCCGGCGTTTGTCAGAACCCTGATGTCACTGGGCCAGGCCTGGCTGCTGCGCTTTCTTCCTGCCTCTCACCGTCAAGCTAGGTGCGAATCATACGATTTCGCCGTAAAGAGCTTTATGGGGGCGTTTAAATCATGCCATTCTCTCAGCAGCATTAATGGTCCCTGCCTGCAGCCAGGTTTCCTTTTCTCGTGGAGCCGATGCCGCAACGACAATTTTTGGGCTAGCACGCTGGTATCTCAAGATTGTCTCGGGAAAAGCCACAACTCTGAAGCTCTCGGCTCTTTTTTCCTTAATACGGCCTAATCATCTCTTCCTCTAATAACTCTCTTCTCTAAAGCGACATTCTGACCGCTGTAAACCTGTTGCCGCAGGAAGCGGAGCTGCTATTCCTAACGGCGTCTCCGGGCCCGGGGCGATGTAGGTACACGCCTACCATTGTGGCCGTATGATGACATTCTACCCCCGAGCTCTTCGGCACCCCACGAACGCAAGTGCGTAGCTCTCCTGATAACGTATTTGATTTACATTCGCCTGCTCTCAGACCAATCTCAGACATCAACCCTTCAGATTGTATGATCTGAAAAGCGTTTTGGTATCTATATGGTGAGTCCCGCGCTCAACCTTGCGCTGATTCGACATCCCCCCTTCGAACTGCCACCGGGCTGCTGATTCCTTTCGTATCACATTTTCCACGTATACTCTTTGGTACTACATCGTGACTCTTCCGACGACACGGGTAGTCTAAGTCACAACTTAGCTAGGGCATTCCCTTTTAATTGGCTTCGTGTTTCTCTGAAACTTGATTAGAGCAGTTTTCTTGACGCACCCTGGGCCCTTCTCCTCAGCCAAAAAGTCATCTCTTCCTTCGACGATAACGAAGCCCGGATGTAACGTGCTTCAATTTTTTTTCTAGTTACTTGGTAACATCTTATTGAGCGCATAGACCTGCCGTATGAGTAACTTCGAGCCCACATCAATCAAGGACGGCAACTTGCCGAGAACAAGTGCGAGCTGAACCAACTGGTCGTCAACCCGATCCGGGAACTGGCTAACAGGTCCGGACCAATGGTGCACGGGGCATTGCATCGCTGCATTGTGTTGGACTGACATCCCTATCAAGTTCTAGAGCAAAGGAAACTCGCCACCCAGCATTCCACGTCTTGAACGGAGAGTTGAGGGGCTGTCAAACCTTGACTCGTACGCCAATTTTAGTCGACACACGACCGATTAACCACAACCAGATTGGCTCGTCTCACTAGCGGCATGAGACGTTGTATAAGTACGCGACCCAGAAACAGGCATCGACTCCAACCAGAACCCCCCATCATGAAGTACTTCAAGATGACCCTCGCAGCCCTCATCCCCATCAAGCTCCTCATCGCCTTGCCGCTTGGTCGCAAGGTTGCTCCCGTCGCTTTCCCTTGCATGTCTCTGAAATATTCCTCAGCTATCGAGCGACCCACAGACGATGACAGAGCGCGGGCAGTCCCGGTCGCCATACGGCAGTCGCGCGGTGGGCTCCCGCATTTCCTTCACTCCATTCACACATCTGACGATGTTTCTCCAGCTCAACTTTCTCAGCGGAATTTTGCCTACCGTGGGGTCGACCCTTAATGCTGTCACCCACGAAGTCTCTGAGCTGGAAGACGGGTCAGGAATCGTAGGCAGTATCCTCAATACCCTCACGGGCGGCAATGGATCCAATCTATCGCTGAGCAGTGCAGGCCCCTCCATGGAAGAGGGGGTTGATGAGGACTCCAACGGAAGCAGCGAGTGACAGAGCACACGGATGCGTCTCTTCGTTATAAATGTACTTCAGAGACACACTCCCGTTGTAATTTCCTCCTGGAGATTATAATCACTTCTGCTAGCCTTGAACATCCTTCCTGCTTGTATTGGAGGTCAACACTCCACTTTAGTACAACTACTCCTAGTGGATAGTTTGTATCCATATCCAGCGGTTGCTTCTCTTGGCGTCCGCAGCTCCTTCAAATTCTAACATTCTCGTTCAAGTATCACTTATATGGGTCAATTATCCGCTTCTGGACTTCGATAACCTGTCCGAAAGTCACTCGATTAGGAGTCCCAAATGTAAGTTGATTCCTGGCTAACTTTCAATTTCAAGCGCATCCACATTCGATACTATCAGTGACTGGGTACTTGGCCACCCCCAGGTAGTGGGCCGCTTGCCAATATATCCTGAATGAGTTGAGGAATATAGTAATTTGGCCTTGAGGGAACAAGTACGAACTTGAAAGACGTCCCATCACAAATTTCATTAAATTCATATCAAGTTGATGCTCCGATCAAAAGTTACGCGATGTCGGATCGGAATCCGAAGGGTGAGAGTCATCATTTCTTGACTTCGTCCGGTTGTCACGGCTCTTTCTAGCTCTTTCTCTACCAATTCTCCACCGTTTCGTGACTTCTTAGGCTCGTTATGCTGCCCCGATGCAGGCCATCAATCTCTAATACTGTATCCTCGAGCTAAAGACGATCAGGCTGCGCAGATCACCAAAGAATATGTGGTTGCTTTTCTGACTGGCTCAACCGAGCGACCTCATATCTCAAGATCCAATCAACATACAGGGTTTTTACATTGCGTAGGACCTTTTGGTCATCTTTTGTTCCTCTTAAAGCATTAATCAATTTTTTACCTGTCTCCCTTGCCTCTCGCCGACCAATATTACTCAAAACCACCCGATTTCGGTGTCACGGAAGTCTGAGTTTTTGGGAGGAGTAGTTTGGCACTAGGGGTGGAGAAATTCAAATAGATATGTCCATATACATCTTATTGATTTAATTACATCTTATTTTGGGTTTATACATCTCCAATCTTCTACAAGGTGCTCGATTTGCTGATAGATGCCATCTTGGATGACATCTTGGCTTCGGGGACCCATTCTTATGCCCTTTCTGGGGCCCATATATACATAACTATGGTTCACAATCCTAAATAGAGACCGAATGTTCCAATCCGAATACATTTTGCGGCCAGTTGGGGCCTCAGCGACTCGTGCAACGAGGTGGCCCACTACCTCGTTTTTTACCCCTTTTGGTATCTCGACAGGAAAAAATTGAGGACAGACCAGAGATGCCATATAAATTCGACTATGTGTGTTCAAACAACTTCTAAGATATGTTCCATCAATATAGTTACCACCAGAACATAATAAGTCCTGACTGAATCCCAGCCAGAGCCCTAAACTCTAAGGTGGCCCACTACCCGGTCGCTGATAGTATTGGCATCTGTCGAGCGTTCATCCGAGATAAATCGGCATCGGAACTAGGAGCTGACTAGCTGTCACTTCCGGACAAGTATTGAACGGGGCCTCGCACTTAAAACGCTGCATTCTGTTGAATCGCAAACAGCGGTTCTGGTGCAAGTCGAGTATCCGCCAGAACCTCGACAGTCGACGGGCTGTCTAACCTATGACAAATTTGAGCAAAAGATTATCAGCCCAGGCGGAATCGTTTACACCCCAATGGCCGCCAGCGTTTGTATAAATGCGCGATTGAAACACTGTTTCCGTTGAATACAACAAGAAGACCCCGGCATGAGATATGTACCTGACGCTGAGCCTCGCAGCACTCGTCCCAATTTAAATGAAACTGATCAGCACCCTGCCCCTTGGCCGCAAGATATTGCCGATATTTGCCTGGAAGTCTTGTCAAGAATAACTGGAGCCGGAGTGCCAACTAGGGTCTTGGGGGGCAAATCTTATTTCTGTGGCGGGCCCACAGTCACAGCTGGAAGATGCCGAAGTTCCGGATCAAAACCAAGACACTGCCACAGACTCCTGCTTGCAGTGGCAAATTCCCGCCACGTCGCAGTTTCACTCCCGCATCCCCCAGATTATCCTTAGAACTTTCTCCTGACATCCTCAACGGGAACCCGACCGATCTCATCGTGGGCACCTTAGGGGGTGAATTGCGACAAAACGCGAACGAGTTACGAGACAAAATCAAAGTTCGTTGCTTGTCTTCGGGATTTACTCTTTACGCTTGTCCTCATTCCCGCTCTTGTCTCAAGGGTTCAATTCTTCTCCTTCTCCATATATCTGACTCGGATCTATGGGCCTCCTGATAACGTAGGAAGGATGATCCTGCGCGCCTATATGTGCATTTTTGGAGACGTGACCACACCGCGCTCGGTAGAAGCCCTCCATTTCCTCCGATCATCGACACCGGGAATACAATTATTCACCGTCTCACCTGTGGGATAGAATCCTAGTGATACCTTCCCGCCTATTATTCTCGCGGCATGCTGGTTACTGGTGTACAGAAAGGCGGCGTAGATCCTGAAGCGATAATTCACCATCCTGAACGAGCTGGAAAGCGACCTTGGCAGGTATCTCTTGGAGGGTTCATGCGCACGAAGGCTCGCAAGCGCGTGCGAGTGAAGTTTCATCTTTGGAAGGTACATGGTTCGGAATACAGTCGGAACGCGGCCAATCTTGTCGGAGCCGCCAATGGCATGAAGACCTCTCTGCGTTCTCAGCGGGCTTCGCGGCTTCCTGGGCGTCTACAGTACAGCATTTAATGGCAGATAGGACCTGAAAATCGATGTTTTGACCCACGCACACTCGTTTGCCACTCATATAATCGCCTCTGTTCGCCGTCGCCCTTTCCACTCCTCTCTCTTCACCTCGTTCCAAGAGCACTGTCTCATGAAGCTGGGGCTGCCGCTCGCCGCCTCCGCCCTCCTGGGCCTCGTAACTTCCGCGGATGCGATTTCCAGGATAAGTAAAACAGGGCGGTACCTGTACTCTGACGATGGCTCGCGATTCTACCTCAAGGGAATCACGTACCAGGGCCAGAGCCCAGGTTGTTACCCCAGCTCTGCTTCCATCCTTTCCTGTCTGACGTGCCGTGCCTAGTCTCGGACAACCTCGCTGATTCTGCGGGGTGTGCCCGAGATCTGCCCAACCTACAGCACCTGGGCGCAAATGCGATCCGCGTGTACTCAGTGGATTCCTCCCTGAATCACGACGCGTGCATGAGCGCTCTGAGCAGCGCTGGTATCTATGTCATGTATGTACAGTCTCCTCCCCGCCGTCTTCGTCCTTCACGCCAAAAGAACTCAGTATAGATTTGTCTTTGCGTAAGTCGTATCATCTACGCTTGAAAACGTCCATACTTATCAATTTTTCCGGACGCAGCGCTCAACGGCTCCATCGACACAGTGGATCCAGCCTGGAGCACCAACCTCCTTGACCAAGTATGTGGTTTATCTGAGATTCTCAACTCGCGACACTCAATAATGGTTTCTCAGTACATCACAACTATCAATGTGTTTTCCAAATACGATAATGTCCTCGCTTACAACGTCGGGAATGAGGTCGTCAACGAGACCTTCAGCACCGCGGCCCCGTACGTCAAGGCTGCCGCACGCGACGTCAAGGCGTATCTGTGAGATTCTTCTGACTTTACAAACTGCGCGCTGATTGTGACTCCCAGCTCGTCCATCTCGTCACCCGTACTGGTGGGCTACGCCGCTAAGGACGGGAACATCACCGCAATTAGTCCTCTCGCTGAATACCTCTCCTGCGATCCTTCTGGGAAAGATTCTGGAAGCACCTCAATTGATATCTTCGGGCTTAACAATTACTGTGTTTCTTACCTCGGCGTCGAGATTAGTTAGAATAACCATACCCAGTGAATGGTGTGACCCGGGCGGCGACACACCCCCGACTGCGACGTACGATTCCCTCAACGCCGCGTTCCAGAACTATGACGTTGTTGCATACTTGTACGTCCGCCATAAAGCATCAACCAGAAATCTACTAATCCACCCCAGCTCCGAGTTCGGCTCCGAGAATTGCAATCCAAAAGTGCGCGTCTGGACTGAAACGGGGACGCTCTTCACTTTACCCATGACGAACATCTGGTCCGGCGGCCTCGCGTTCAATTACTTCTTCCCCACCATCGACGCCACGGGGAAGGAATACGGCATGGTCGCAATCTCGCCCGACAACACTATCGCCACGCCAAACGCGGACTTCACGAACCTCGTCTCACAGTACGGAAAAATATCCTTCGTGAACAGCCCCGCGCAGTCCGCCGTGACCGCCTCCACCTTCGGCACGTGTCCGGGGGAGACCCCCAGTCTCCAGGCGACGGAGGTGCTCCCGCCCACGCCCAATGACGCAGAGTGCAGCTGCCTCGAGAGCAAGTTGAGCTGCGTCTTCACCCCCACAACCGCGGACTTCACCGGGCTTCTCGGTACCCTGACAGGCGAGGTGTGTGGAGACCTCGGTCAAGTCAAAGGCAGCTGCAACGACATCGGTGGGAACGGGCAGTCAGGCGTGTACGGCCCCGTCGCGATGTGTGATCCCAGTAAGTCTCATCCCGCCCTCATCTCAAATTTTATTCCGTTGCTGGATGATGTCTCACTTCTCACTTTCAACAAAGCAATCCGGCTCTCATACGCATTCAGCCAGTACTACGAGCTGACGAACGACGCGGCGAGCGCGTGTCTCTGGTCGGGTAACGCGAAGCTCATTGCGGGCGTGAAAGGTCCGGTGTCCGCCGCGCTCACGACATGTATCCCGAGCCCGTCAGCCGTGTCTACGCCCACCTCGCCTGCGGGGGCCCCGGCCGCGGCGCCTCCGCCTCCCGCGGAATCCGGCGCGGCGCCCTCCGCCTCCAGCGCAGGCCCACACTCAGGTTCTGCGAGTACGGGTGCAGCGGAATCGAAGAGCGGTGCGGTGTCGCTAGTTGTGGAGCGGAATGCGCTAGTGGGGATGGCGGCGATGGCGGGGTGCGTGTTGGTGGGGGTGCGCATGGCCCTGGCGTGATACGGGTCATAGCAGGGACTTAACATTAGACTACAGTACGTTCGATATGTGATTCACCGTCTGGGCACTTGCGCCGGACAGGGCCGCTGGCATATACCCAAGGACACGCGAATTCTATCAGGAAGACTTTTTTATAAGCATAAATATGGTGTACCCACCCCCCTGCCAAAAGGAATCGAAAACCAGGTCAGAAGATTTGAGTTAAAAAAGATCTCGGCCAACAACTCCGATTCGGAAGTGAGGAAAGTCTAGGGCCATAGTGTTCGAGTCTTGTATAATGAATTGTACTGGTGCAGGATTCTTGTCAATGAGACTGGCTTTATCTCCGCGAAAGTAGAGGAAAACCTGAAGGGCCGGAGGAAATTCACCAGGTCCTGTCGCGTAACTTTGAGAGCGGGAACTCCGATATGCCATCGACAACAGAACGAGTACCCATCTTCTAAATATGCATGTCTTCATACGGGACCGGGTGGGGTTGGATATTGCGTTAGGTCTCAGACCGCGGCAGTCTTTGTTGATGATCTACTAAAGAATGCACGGAGTGTGCTGGAGATTTGAGGGAAAATCCCCAAGAAAGAAATGGCGGAAAATTAAGTCCTAATCTTTCATGCCAAATGTAAGTTGAACAGGAGCCTCCGTAGAAAGTCTATCACTCGAGATGTGGCCTTCCTGCACCGGCTCGTCGAATCCTGTAGGCTGCATCCGGCATTTAGGATAGAATCAGGGAGCCGTAAGCGAGGAGAGTTCCGAGGAAAGCGAGCTTGGATGGAAATTCTCAGGCCTAGCGAAGAAGTAGCACAGACGACCGTGTTAACCTGCAAAGTGCAGAGAGTACGTAACTACTAGCTGAGAAACAAGCCTCGGCTCCCGGGCCGACGCGTCAATGCGGATCTCGACGTTTACATAATTAAATAACGAAGTGGATACGCGGTCGTCGGCATCGAGCCAGTGATCCGGATCAACTGATGTGATGCGTCGGCAACTTTGCGCCACCTTGTCGCCACCCAAGCCACCATGGCTAGAGCGCAACCCGGAGTATTTCTCAAGATCCTCTGTGAACCCAACGAGCTGACGATCGATTATCACGATACAAGTAACAGCAGTCCTATTAGCCAACGGTGGAGATTTTGGGAACAGCCGGCGGTGTCTTTCACGCGGCAAAGTTGGCAGCCTCTTGTTGTTTGCAATTCTCGGCTCAAGTTTATAGCTGAGGAATCTCCCAAGCCCATCTTCCCAAGCTGGCCTACACTTAACGTAGTGTAAATTGCACGCTAACTCTCTGTGGAACCACAAATCCATTGAACGGATCCGGATTGACCCATTTTTCCCTCTTCCTCGGTACCACCGGACTTCTCACTTTCCTCATTCTGTTTGCAGAAACAGTCGCTCTCTCCTCTCCCTTTTCCTCAACAGCAGTATGAACACGTCCGAAGAAGTGGCCACGTTTCCCTTCTAGGATCGAATCCTCGGCCCGATTTCCCATGGCTGTGTGTACATGGCCATACATCAGCAAAGCGAGGGTAGCCGCTTTCCGCCCACGTCCACGTCACATCGCAATCGCATGCAAATGGAGAACAGTGAACGGGCGGCAAAATCTTTGGCGCTAACGCAATTGCGGGAGATGGAACGTATCCATCAGTCCTTCCCGTTCGGGGCTGTCAGTTCTTGTAACAAAATGGGGCGCACTGAATAATTATCTTCTAGGCCATATCCCAGAGGATCCTTGCACGATTTGACTCGATGATGTCCGTCATATACGTCGGGAAGGGGGGCTTCTCCGGGCAGCCCGGCGATCAGTATGTACCTCCCGCTGATTTGCCTGCCAATTTGCTCATAGTATTCAGTCGTATTTATTCCGCAGTAACAGACGCCGCGGCTGCATATACGGAGCTTAGCCGCATACCGCATGTTTCGTGGATCGAGAATCACGAGCTCATACGACGTCGCATGTCTCAACTTTTGTCTCCAACCAGGAAAAGGGTATACAAAATGAACGAGACAGAGTGCGTCGCTTGATCCTTCAATCGGTCATGATACAACTGGCTGCATATAGAATGAAAGAATGGAGTTACGCCGTTGTACAATTTGCTAAAGCCTTCGCGAAGAATCTGAAGCTCAAACGGAAGACGCTGGACGATTACAAATGCAAGGCACAAATATGTATCGATGTCATCCATAGTTTGATCGCTGTGAGTCGACGTGTAATATTATATCGTAAACTTCTAAGTGAAAGTTGGGTTATAGTCCTTGCGAGATAACTCGGAAGAGGCCCTCTTCCGTGAAGATTCTGCCTTTTTGGTGACTCTATGCCAATGGGCAATTGTATTACCCCGCTCGTTCTTATGTTCGGAAAATCTTCGAATCGAAGAAGACGCCCCGATTGACGCTGGTGCCTCCGCAAATGTGTATCGAGGTTGGGTGGGTGCGACGGAGGTAGCTGTTAAGAGGTTCCGACTTAACTATCGGACGGTCAAGAGGGCCAAAAAGGTTGGTCGTTCATTAATCATTGTTACAATCGGGCTGAGTTTCTTGCAGCGTTTCATAAGAGAGGCGCTCATCCTGCAAATTGTCCAGCATCCGAATGTTCTGCGCTTCATGAGCATCGTCCACGAGGAGTTCAAAATTTGCATAATCACGCCATGGTACGCACACGGCCATATCATGAAATACATCGCAGCTGTTCCGGATGTTTGTTTGAAAGAATTGGTGCGGTGTACCACGTTTAAACAACGCTCCCATCTCAATCATTTTCTCCAGATGGAACAAGTGGCGGATGGACTTCACTTCCTCTCAGAATATAAAATCGTCCATGGCGATCTGAAGGGCGTGAGTATTCCCGCACCATCGTCGGTTGTTCTTCCCTGATCCAAGAGGCCAGGGGAATATTCTCATTAACAACAATGGAAAGGCCGTAATCGCTGACCTCGGATTGTCGTTCATTCACGAAGAAAACGAGTCAGAAGCACCGTCCCATTCGGTGGAGGACCCCTTCGCCCTGGCCATTCTTCGCGCACAATGTTCCGAATCTCTCAAATCGGGCAAGCTGTCGATATCTGCTGCATCCATTTCCACTTTGGCTGCCACTGTTCTCAGTGCAGCTTCCTCAACCGGTGGTGGGACCTTCCGATGGATGGCACCCGAACGGCTCGTGCCGAGTGCATATGAGCTACCTACTGCGCGAGCAACTGTGCGGAGTGATGTATTCTCCTTTGGAATGCTCGTACTTGAAGTACGTCCATTCCTCCAGCCTCGTTCGTTCCTCTCAATGATTCTAGGTATACACTGGAGCACCTCCGTGGGGAACTAGAGCCGAGGGAAGTATTGCTCTAAGCGTGGTTACCAATCTGCGACCTCCCCGACCACCCAGTATTGCCGATGATGTCTGGAAGATTGTCGAGGAGTGCTGGTCCCACTTTCCAGATCAGCGGCCCTCCATTTTTGAGGTCTATAACCGCCTTGCCTGTATCCCGTAAATCCTTGTATTATCGGGCTCCGAGTGAAATGCGCAGGACATCAGGTGCATTCCCTGCATCATTCCGCCTGAGTTTAAATCATATCGTCACGATTTCCAAGTACGACCTTGGCACGGCTCTATATACAAAAAAAACTCCAAACCTCGGGGCCTCGACATGCTCGGATTTGACTAGCATAATGAAATCAGCCTTGTACTCCGGCTGCGCGTTAACGACGCCATTTCAGCCAAGTACTCGTTCTGCTATCAAGTTCAGGAATATTCGCATCCTCGGCTGTAATCCAAACGATTACATTATTGAGGATCTCTTGTATGAATTCTGCACTGGCGGATGCTTCTGCCTCCTTCAATAAGGGGACTAGGCCTACCATAGTCCATATTTTGCGGGACCCGACATTGGTTCGCACGGAGGTCACAGAAAGGTATACGTCTATACTGGCTGTGGTGTTTGCGACGTTCAACTATAGGATGCATGAGGCTCAGATCCACCATGCGATTGGCGTTGATTTACCTTTAAACCTCCTTTTTGGTAAGCTAAAGGACTACAGCTCATCTGGTGCACGGACAGGAACAAGCCTCGGCTCCCGGCCCGACGCGCCAATCCAATACTCACGTGCTCCCTTTCCCTCTTCCACCTTGCTTTCACTTGGCTTTCACTGTCTCATTGCCGTCTCCTCGCCTTATGGCGCTCAATGCTCATGCTCCTCAAACTCAAAACGGAAATCAGTTAACCTCCAAATACCACTGTATCCGAGACCAGGCAATCCCATGCATTGAACGACTCGCGAAATGGTTTGACCGGAAACTTGCGCTCGTCGCTGCCAGTGCCAGTGTGTGCCACTTGTTTTACCCCCGAGTTCCGTTTCCGCATTTCATAGTTCCGAAGAAAACAGCCAACTTTGCCGCCACCTCTCCTTCGCACATCCAAAGTCTAGATACTCCAACCATAGGCCGTGGCGCGTCACCCTTGCAGTTCACATCCAGTCGACAAACTCAACCACAAAACCGCGGTGCGCCACCCTTATATTTGTAGTTCCACTTCCACACTGCATGTTTCCGAAGAAAACCGAGAATTTTGCCGCCACCTCTCCTCAACATGCAACAGCTTCGACACGGAATGCACGTGCGAAACTTGTGCGAAACATCAAGTCACAAAGTCGTCGTCGACGGTTTCCCAGCCACCTTCGCGAATGCCCTTCTATGCTGGTTTTGCAGAGACAGGGAGAGGTTCTATTTCCTTCCGACAGATATTCGATGGCTAGAAGCTGGTCCTCTGTCCTGTTCTGACATTCGTCCTTTTCGTCGCAAAAGCAAGTACATCGCTTGATCCACCAGGGCGAGGCGTTTTCTACTGTCGTTGTCTGTGTCCCAAAACGAACAAACGTCAGGACCCACAAATGAAGTTTGTCTGAATCTTCCGCAGCTGTTCCGCTTCTCGTACGTTATTAGCTTATTCACAGCGGTGCACATACGCCGTCGTCGACCATTGGAGGTCTCTCTCTATCCATGGAATTGATGGATGCAATCTCACATAATCCAGAGAGCAACGGAGGTTCGATTCCCCCGGCGGCATCCAATCTATTTATTATCTGTGCGGTCTGTGTTCTTACTAAGAATGCCTTTTTCTTCTCTAGGTCCTTCTATCGCCTGATCATGTTCTCGAGCTATGGCGCTACTGACGAAAAAAAACTACCAGCAGGAAAACACACTCAGGTTAAGTCCAGGGACTAACGCGTCTAAATCCAAACTCAGTAAGCTTCCATCCGAGTCGATCATTGCCAGGTCACTCACGGACTATAGTGAACCCATTCTCACACGAGCAACGGAAGTTTGATTCTCACCGGCGGTGTCCCTGCATCCCGTCCATCCGGGCTGTTTTTGGCACTCATGTCGAGAGGTACGTTCATTTTTATTAATCCAACATCTGCGGCGAGTAACATGTGCTAGCTATGGACCTAGGGCTCTGGAGTTTCTAGCAAAAGTTAATAACTTCTATTTAATTTCAAGCACAGCGCGCTAATCTGCGCGGCTACAGGGCGATGTAAATCTCTGCCCGCAGACATGTAATATATATATTACTTACACGCCCGTCAGATTGCGTGAATTTACCGTAACGGCGCCAATCGATCTTTCATCCTCCAACCTGGCCTGAGCCCACAACTAGCTTATCCATGGCTCAGCAGCCCCGCACTCGACCGTATGCTTGCAATAATCGCCTTGATATCCGGTCTATCCCGAAAGTTCTGCGCCCACGCAGCTGTGACGAGCGCCCACAAGTCGTCCGACATAGATGTATCCGGGCGTCCCGGGCGTTCTCCCGCAATCACCTTGAACATGACCGGCGGGTCTAGAGCGATGTCTGAGAACGGCGGACGCCCCGTATGCAACTGGAAATAAATAAGCACAAATTAAGCCAATTCTCTGATTGAGTAAGCTTGCCTCGAGACAGACACATGCGAACGCGTATACATCGCTGGCTGGCGTCCGCAAAAATCGCTCACACCCGAAGTCACTTGGTTGTAACAACTCAGGCGCCAGCCACCGTGTACTTCCACCGTGGTTGGTCGAGGACGTGTTAGTGATAGAGGCTGCGATGACGCTTGTCAGACCAAAGTCTGCCAGGCACGCGTTCAAATTGTCTGAAACCAGTATATTCAACCCGCGTAGGTCCCCGTGGACTATGTTCAGGGAATGCAGGTAGCCCAGGCCCTCTGCTACCTGGAGTAGCTTTTACAAGAATTAGACAACCTGGGTTGAGGTATGAGCGCGTGGGTGGCCTCACCAGCTTGTCAACGTCGGCGCGCCCGTGCTGGCTGAGATATTTCAGGACTGTGCCATGCTGCATCCAAGGCGAGACCATGCAAAACGAGAACGGGAAGGTTTCACGGTCGATACCAATCAGAGGTAATATGTATTCATGCTGCAACGTCAGCCAGACAAGTGCCTCTCGGCAAAATTTCTGTAAATGGGTGGTGTGAAAGGGTGAGCGCAATCTGTGTATGCAGGGGATTCACCAAACGAATGTGTTTTGATTCGGAGTTGGTTATTTCTCGGAAGATCCTAATGCGTTTCAGCGCTACTGTCTTGTCACCGTACGAGGCACGATACACGTCGCCGAATCCTCCGCCGAACGTCGCTTGCTCGTCGCAGTCGGTAACGCCGGCGATGAACAGCGATGA
The DNA here is from genome assembly GCA_029289565.1 of Mycena galericulata. Classification (NCBI taxonomy): domain Eukaryota; kingdom Fungi; phylum Basidiomycota; class Agaricomycetes; order Agaricales; family Mycenaceae; genus Mycena; species Mycena galericulata. Next base: position 367,496 of record JARKIA010000114.1, on the reverse strand, counting down.
AGGTAGCTGATCGCTCTCCGCCGAGAGTCGGACGACTAGACGTCGAGCCTGCGACGTATGTGGAATTGAGAGCGATCCTCTATCAATAACCTGGGTTTAGATCAGCCGAATCTCTCAGGTGAAGGTGAATACAGAAACGCACGTCTTGCACAGCGTCCAGGAAAGACTGGGCACGGTCGGCCTCGAGCATCAAGACTGCGGCCTTGGACTTCCGCGAGCCAAGAACGGCCTGGAGGGAGGTGCAGATCAGTTGCTCACAGGATCGGAGTGCATCACGTAAGTCGGCCGAGGATAAGCCCTAACGTAGTTAAATGATTGCCAGAAAAATGTGGGATGAATCTGAATTTACCTGTGCCAATAATTCTGCTCGTCGTTTCTGGTTGTGCAGGATGGCATCCACAGGACCGATAGAGTTGATTTCCTGCTTGTCATCGAGGAGATCCTATGGGGTGCGAAGAAGTATGAGAACGCCGGAGCACCGAACAGGATAGATGAATTCACATCATCCTTGGACTGCAGCTCCTCCGAGCGCTTAGCGGTGCTGAGCTCGTTGCTCGTCTCCACGGGCTTGACCTGATAATCCTCGAACTCGGCCTCCTGCTGCAGTAAGAGGTCCTGGCGTGCGTAGTCGTAGTGGTCCGTTTGCATCTCGTCGGGGTTGTACGGGCGGGAGTGGGCCTCTGGAGGCGACGAGCCTGGTGCGGTGGGGATGGACGCCGCACGCTGGCGGCCGCTGCGAACGAACATGCCAGGACTGGCGTACGGTTGCTACGGAGAATCAGGAAAACGAGAGCAAGAACAGAAGGGGTGAACATCGCACTTCAGAGTCGCGAGGGGAGCGCATGGCCGGTGCAATGACCCCCGGGAGAGTCAAGCGCCGGGGACGCGACGTATCAGAGGGCGAAGCAGCGATCGTTTGTGTCTCAGGACCGCGCGACGGCGGCCGACTCTGGTTCCGCTGCGTACCAATCGAGTCATTACTGAACCAACGCGCATTCTCCGCCCCATATGCATCACGAGGGAGCTCCTCTTCATCTATTGGCGGGCTCTGGGGCGGTCGATACTTTGACTTGTTCGCCATTTGTGGGCCACGTTTCTTCTGCTTGACGTAGGCAGGAGCGGTGAACGTGCCCCCGAAAAGATCCGCCACGCCAATAACCATGATCATGGTGCTACCCTCGAAGCCGCAGCCAATCGCGAAGTCGCGCAGCTTCTGAGCAGCGATCATTGGCTCCATTTCCCGGGCAATATCCACGGCAGTCTGGTAGGACACGTAGTCCCACAAGGCGCGGTTGGCGATGATGACGAGCTCGTCCAACTCGGTCAAATCGTAGGTGACGATATCAGGTCGGGCGATGATGATCGGAAGGTGGTAGAACCCAAAGGCGCGCGAGATATCCACTTCGCCATTAACCAGACCTCGAGGCGAAACCCACCCTCCAGCAGCACGGATGCGGGCAGTCTCAGCGCAGTCATAGGGCTCGTGTTTCCTCGACACTGGATGTGCGCTACCTCCCCGCGAGACCACAGCCAGCATGTTGCCAACATTCGCGACGTACATCTTCTTGTCTAATATGTACACCACAATGCCGGATGCACCGCTGCAAACTATTGAGGGATCGTAAATGACGGGATTTGTCCCATTGCTCGTTTGTGACATTGTCCGAGTGGAGCTGAAGAGTGTACTATGCAGCTCCTGATTCAGCTTGAGAAAGGAACGGCGGAGAGCATCGGGAATGCCTTCTGACCGCTCTGGGTTGAGGGAGTTGAGCTGCGATATGAAGGCGCTGACAAAGTTCTCCTGCAAGTACTTTGCGAGGCGATTGGAAGTGATGAGGGCGGGGAGCTGTTTGGGAGGTTGCGCGGGCCCAAACATGGCGAACACTGTGTCCTTCTTCACGCCACGAAATTCGTGAACAAGATCCAGTAAGCTGAGGTGGTGGTTCTTGCCCAGTGTATCCGCGATGCCATAGGACATGCCGTTGACCAGCGAGGAGGAGGTGCGGACTCTGCGTTCGTCAGTCTCGTCTGGAATATCCATGCTCGTGCTCATGCCCGCGGTGACATCCAGAAGGCCCAAGACACGAAGCTGTGTAAGGTTCGAAAACCCCGCGAGAGATTCTCGACTGACGGTGGACAGGTCTCGGCGGAAGCCGGGCGTAGAGACATCCGACTTGATTTGTAGTTGTTTGTTTCCCGACAAGTTGAGATATCGCAGGTTCTTATTGAAGTTCCTACATGGGGAATCAGGACACACATGTTCAAAGCACAAATGCTCACCAATTCCAATCAAACTCCCAATTGTTAATGTTGTACTTGAGCCAATTGCTCCCGACGTCGATACTGATCAGGCTCTGGACCTTGCCAAGTTCCTGTGGCAGTGTTTGCAGCCGATTCCCGTTCAAAAAGAGGGTATATAGCCGCGTGAGTTTGTGGAGATCCTCGCTTGGGAAATTCCTCAAGCTGTTACCACTAAGGTAGACTTCCTCCAGCTTGGTCAGATGCTGGAAGAAATTAGAGGGTATGTCCTGGATGTCGTTGAACGACAGATTGAGCACGCGTAGCTCTTTGAGGATCATAAACGAGTACAGAACCTCGTCCGTAAACGAGTTCTCGCCGAGATAAAGCAGTTCAAGGGAGCGGGCGAGAGGGGGGATGTCCGACATACTGGCTGCCGAAGGAGGAGGATCGTGCCACAGCTCTAGTAAGTTCAAGGTAACATTTAGCCGCGATAATGAAGCGCAGTTCCACAACGAAATCGGCAGCTCAGTCAGACTGTTGTTATGCACATCGAGCGTCTCGAGTTTCTGCAGCTTCCCGATACTCTGCGGGAGCTTAACAAGCGTGTTATTCGCACACGACAGGGTCTCAAGCAACTTGAGGTCGCCGAGCGACTCGGGAATGGACCGAAAGGAGTTGTTGTCGAGCTTGAATCGCCGTAACAGCGTCAGCTGCGAGAGCGTATAGTCATCCAGCACCGACAGCTTCGCGTGCGAGAGATCCAACGAGGTGAGCGCGAAGGGGCTTCGTCCGACGGGCCCCCGCACAATTGAGAGCTGCGTGATCTCGTTGTGCGACGCGTCCAACGTGATCAGACACGAGCCCAGCGACAGCGCAAGGTCTTGCAGTGAATTGTGGTCGGCGCTCAGTATCTCGATTTTGGGGAGCATGCACGCCGCTGACAGATCCGAGATCTGGTTCCGCCGGCAGTCAAGCTCGCTCAGCCGCCCGAGGCTGCTGAACTCGTCCGGCAGCCGCGAGAACTGGTTCCCCGCGATTACGAGCCGCTCGAGGTTCTTGAGGCGCCCGATCGCCTCGGGCAGCTCCGAGATCGAGTTGAAAGAGATGTCGAGGTCGCGCAGGTTCGTGAGCTCGCTCACGCTTGCGGGGAATGTGCGGAACTTGTTGCTCGAGATGTTGAGGGTGATCAGACGGCGGAGTCGGGGGAAATTCCATGGCAGCTTCTCCAGGCGGTTGTTCTGCACATGCAGTGTGGTGAGCCCTGGGATATCATCGAGGTACGCCTCGTCAAGTGTGACGATCCGGTTGCAGGAGAGATCGAGACGCGTGAGGGTGGTGCTATGCCGCACGCTGTGGGGAACCTTCTTCATCGCCATATGAGAGAGGCGTAGCTCGCTGAGGGTTGTACACGACTGGATGAAATCGAGCGGAATCTCGACCATGGGGTTGCGGGAGAGGCATAGGGACACGATGAAATCGGCGTGCTGGTGGAGCACAACAGGGATGGTGAGCAGACTGCGACCACTGAGGTCAATGTACTTAAAATTGTCCAATTTGATCTCTCCCTCCTGTAATACAAAATCAGCACTTCACTGAGGAAGATGAATAGGGAACACGCGCAGCAGGACCCAGAAATAAGCTCTTGTACACGAACTTGAGCAGAAACGATAGTCCCGCGCCCCCCGCCAAGTCCTGTCCGTCAGCTTCATCGTACCCCGCCTGCTGCAGCCGCTGCCGCACGATATCTGCAGGCCGTTCTGTCTGTTCCAATATTCGTTCTAAAAACACGTCAGCATCATGGCTCCTAACACATCTGCAAAGGTGACACACCGCGTCCACACTCCCTCAAATACAGCTGATGCATCTCGCGCTCCTCCCCCACCGGCAGCTTCAAATTCAGCTTCGGTGTCAGCGCCGCGACGGTCACGTTCTTCGACACCGACACGACGTGGTACGTGTTGTCTGCTTTATATATCAGGATCCGAATCGTGTGCTGCGCCCCCGTTCCGCCCATGCTCTCGTCGGAGCTAGACTCCGCCTCAGTGGCGGCCTCACCCCCGGGGTACTTCCCGTCCTTGACCGCAACACTCCAACTCTCCGGCGCAGTCCAACCCTCAGTGTACGAGTGGCTCGATGGGAAGCCGCTGGTCGGAAAGCTATTGCCAAATTTCGAGAGGATCGCGTCGTCAACGATGCCATCCATCTCGTGGACGTTCTGGTCGAGCTTGAAGTCTTGCTCGTCGGGGTCTGGCCACTTGATAGACGGCAATGGCGGGACCTCGTGCTGGCTCGCTTGTTTCTTCGGGCGCTTGAAACGCCGGGTCTGAAGCGGGGAGGGGATGGGCAGGAAGGACGAGCTGTTCAGCGGGGGCGGTTGAAGCGAGGGGTGCTCGGACTCGCCCATGCCGCCTGAGCCCGCGCGCAGGTTACGTTGGCGGGTGAACAGGCCCGACGAAATGCCCGGGCGCAATGACGAGAATGAGCCCTTCGGCGGGAGATGATTCGCGGGGGGGCGCAGTCCGCTCAAATCCTTCGGTGGTGGCGTTGGCTGTTGAAGTGGAGATAAGCGCAAGAATAGCGGCATTAGCCAAAGTTAGAGAACGGAGTGATAAATGTAAAAGACAGACAGTAAATGGCGACTCACGGGGATCTCGTCCAAGGTCTCGAGCCATGGGTCAATTTCCGTCTGCATCTGGGCAGGCGGAGACGCGAGTGTGAGACGAGGGAGCTGGTGTGCCGATTCAAATGAGAGTTGTGTCCTCGACATGTGCATTGTGTTGGCAGGGATGCCACAATGCCAGTCACGTGCCCTTGGGCGCCAAAATAAGCGCCCCTTGGAAAGGGTGAGGGCTGTGGACCGTGCCGTATACGGGGACGGCCGTAATTTTGATGGGTAATTACGGCTGAAGTGAGCGGAAATGGCGGGGTGCATGTTGGTGGGAATGCGCCTGGCCTTGGCGTGATACGGGTCATACTTTGAATTGATGAGACTTGCGCGCCAAAATCATATACCCAGGGTGTTTAGACTCGATCCAGTCGCTTTTCGGCGGACCGACAGATTGTGCTCCGCCAGCACATTTGATCGACTGTCATCAAAATTCGTGTTGGCGTGTGTGGCTGGGTTCGAGCCTAGAGGATGTTTGTCAAGAGGCTAATAATAATCGTAGGGAAGACTTTTTTATCAGCAAAATATGCCGTACCCACCCCCCTGCGAAAAGGAATCGAAACCAGGTCGGAAGATTTGAGTCAAAAGATGACCGATGACGCCCGCTTTGCGGCAGAGCCCGCTATATAGTGCCTTCCAAACTTATGGCCAACATGCTGTTGAAAAGCAAGGAGACGCTTCTTCCCCCTTGGCCATGGGGGTGTTGTCAACGACACTCAGACCAGCTAAATTCGGGTAGGTTTACTTGTAAGGAGGTCGCTCAAATGGTTATCTCTGGGTCTGAGTAGGAAATCGAAAAAATGTGTTTCATGCGAAAATCTGGACCTAAATTCAGCATAGGATGGCAACATGAAAATAGCAGTAAGATCAACCCACACCGTTCGTCGCCGACTTTCAGTCGCTCCTTGCAGCGCGGGGTGGCTCGCAGTGAACAATTCGACTTGTCAAAGTTGAGTGCAAGTTTCGTCTCAGTTATACTCTTGTTGAACCACGGTGAGGTGTGACGGGGACAGAGTAGGAAGTTTGTCGCAGACTCGCAGCCTCCAGAGCATTGTAATGTTGGATTATGGAGTAACGCCGTCATGGCAAATCTGGCAAACTCCAAGTATGTTACCGTTACCGTAACAGTACGCAGCCTTGTTTGTTTCTCTCCCTATGCATTGCATTTTAGGTTACTTTCACTACCAAATTAGTATATAAGTAGTCTACTTTGTACCCAATACGTCGTCGGGATTGCCGCAGAGCAAGCCCAATTCCAAACTTCTTGCTTGGTCACCTTGCCCGTATCTAACATGTAAGAAAATGAGGCACTTGGCAGGATATTTTGGCGACTCTCTGTTCACTATGCACATAAGGGTATCCGAGTCAAGGAGCATGTTGAGACGATACAAATCAGAATCAACTTTCACAACTCAACCTAGCCACGTAACTGGCATAGACACTGGATGAAAATTTCGAGTTTTTCACTGAAAAAATTGATGGAAAATGTTCATTATTTTTCACACATTTTTTCACTGAAACATTGATGAAAATTTCAAACAGTTTTTCAGTACTTTTGAGACTGAGAATCGAGGTGAAAAATTTGAAATAAAATTCATGAATTTTTCAGCAAGAGTAATACCAATAATACATACACATTTTCATGTGAAAATGTTAGTGAAAAATTCAAAACATTGTTCACCAAATTTTTCACTTGCAAAAGGATTTTTCACGCTTTTTGTAAAATTTGGTGAACAGTGTTTTGAATTTTTCACTAACATTTTCACATGAAAATGTGTATGTATTATTGGTATTACTCTTGCTGGAAAATTCATGAATTTTACTTCAAATTTTTCACCTCGATTCTCAGTCTCAAAAGTACTGAAAAACTATTTGAAATTTTCATCAATTTTGCAGTGAAAAATGTGTGAAAAATAATGAACATTTTTCATCAATTTTTTCAGTGAAAAACTCGAAATTTTCATCCAGTGAGATGAGGTTGGGAGATGTTCACTTCGCTGAAATTCCAGCCTGGCATAATAATAAGCCTCAAAAGCCGCCCGGAAAGGTCCCGTGGGCCGACGCAAAGGAGGATCAATCAAGGGATGATGCGCTGATTTTATCAGTGCCGAGGCGTGCCGAACCTGCCAAAAAAAGGCAAGGTACTGCCATATAGACCGGTAACCGATCTCTCGTGTGAAGTGGAAACGTTCATAGAGATTTCCACTTCATACAAGAGATCGGTTACCGGTCTAACTGCCATAAAGAATCGGATGAAACGCCACTGAGTTCATTTTTTGAGTTCCCCCCAAAAACCCTGTCTCGGTGACCCAGACGTTCGGGAGCGATCCCGTCCATCATGATGGGGCTAAGCGAATTCGGCTAAATTGATGGACGGGATCGCTCCTAGAACGTCTGGGGCATTTGGTGGCCTGTACCCCCCATGGTGTCACATCCCTCTGCTCATCCCGTCCGCCCTGGTTCCGCCCCAATGGATGGTTCCACTCACTTTTGGGCATCCTGGGATGGCCTTCCCCATTTTTCCATATTTTTTTGTGTGCTTTCTCGCGTCCTGTGAGCTGCTCAAAATTGCGCTGTTTTCAGGCCAGTACAGGTCATTTATATTCAATTTGAGGTCTTGCCTGCCACAAAAAAATCGGAAACTTGACAAGTGTGTAGTCTTGCTAGTTTAAAGTCATTTACAGGTAACATGAGCATCCCGAAGTGTGTATACGGTGTGAAGTTGAGGATTGCGTGACATGCGAGAGCGTGACACCATGGGGGGTAACACACTACCAAATGCCCCAGACGTTCTGGCGGGTGTTGCGTCCATCATTTTAACCGAATTAGCGGATCACCCGGACCGGAACGTCTGGGTTACCGAGACAGCCAAAAACCGACTATATACACCGCCAATTTGCTGCCAGGTGTCTGGGACGTGGAAGCCACACGAGATCTAGCTTCAAACATCAGCTGATTGACAGTGGGAAATCACATTGTCTGCATATTTGGACGGGAATCATTCCATTGTGTGGCCATTGTTACCTGTTGGCCACATTGTCCTCCATGTCCAGTTGTAATGTACGATTGCATGTGAGATTCACAATACATTCCCTGTTGGGTAGCCTTTTGCCCATTTTACTTTCATCTCCCTTCGCAGCAAAGCTCAATACAGATATTATTATTTCCGAAAGTTATACATAATAAGATTTATCATAGAAGCCGGGCTGGGATACTACGGAAACAGGGGGGGACGAACAGCTCTCTCCAAGGCATAACGAGGTAATTTGAGTTCAAGACTGCAGATGAATGCCAATGCCACCGGTCTCGAGAATGATTCTGAATATGCCACCTTCTCTTGAGTATTGCATGGTTTGATTTGTCGAGAAATCTTGAGAGCAAGAAGCAGACAGTTTCCACCAGAAATTTGAGGAATGTTGCAGCATTGAGAGGTGGCATGAAAGATATTGAAACCGGGCTTGGTTTTGATATCTTGACTGGGGGGATTGCACCGGCAAGACTTGATGCTTGAAACTTGAAGCGGGTTTGAACTTCAGGCGATAAAAGACAGCCTGACACTATAATGGCCGAATGGAGGGAAAGGATGTCTTCAATGCCAGTGGCATACGAAGGTAGAGCAATTGAGATGATGGGAGTGAGAGACAGAGAAGTCGACGCCATCAAATTCAAACCAACCGTGATCGACTGAGTGGCAAGAACAATGATCGGAGTTTGAAACAACTCCGTGTAATTCTTTCACTGCTCAATTCTGCTGCAGCGCCACACCTAAGTCTGAAGTCGTTGGATGCAGAGAGGAGTGTCTGGTGCTCATTTTCACTGTCAATATTTTGCCATTCACTATTTCATAATTCTATTGCATCAACCGGCCAATACGAAGCTACTACAGAGGTCATACTGTCCCGCGGGGTCTAATTTAAAAAATGGGCAATGCAATATGCATGTGAACTGGGAGGGCATCTGTGGCTGGAATGAGTCTCAGCTTTGGGCCAGCTGTTCATCGAGGTCATACATCGCGTTGATACAAGCTGTTTTCCCGATTGGGTAAACGTGCTCGAGCCACTTGCGCACAGATGATCTTCCCACATCAAATCCGAGTGATCGCGAATTGGTGGTGTATATAGCGGGAATCTCGGTAAGAGAAAGCCTGCCCCAACTCTGATTCGAAAGTGGGGAAAGTCTATGGCCATAATGTTCGAGTCTCGTATAATGAATCGTAGTGGTGCAGGATGCTTGTCAATGAGACTGGCTTCATCTGCCCGAAAGTAGAGGAAAACCTAATCAGGGCCGGAGGGAATTTACCAGATCCTGTCGCGTACTTTGAGAGCGGGAACTCCGATGTACCGTTGACAACAGAACGAGTCTCTCCATCTTCTAAATACGCTTGCTTCTTCATACGGGCGTTAGGTGTCAGAGACAAACCATGGCCGCGACAATTTTTTTTGATGAAATAAAGAATGCACGGAGCGAGGGAAAATCAACAAGACACAAATGGCGGAAAACTAAAGCCCAATCTTTCATGGCAAAAGCGAGTTGAACAGGAGCCTCCGTAGGAGGTCTATCACTAGAGATGCGGCCTTCCTGCACCGGCTCGTTACAACACACGAGGTACGAGTAATTTTTAACGACCTTGCTTTCACCGTCTCCACGCCTCCAAGTCCACGGTCCCCAAATTCAAAAAGGAAATCAGCTAACCTCTAAATATCACTGTATCCGAGACTAAGCAATTCCATGCACTGAACGAGGTGATTTGCGTATATTTTTTGGTTGATTTTCGAGAGTTGACCGGCTAATAGGGGCTATCACCGATCGGATCCGTGGTCGACTACGTCACGTGCCCACATGTTGGTTGACGTCAGACGTGACTTCACTCTCAACTCTCAAGCTCTCACTAGATCTCACTAACCTAGCCCTCCAGAGTCCAACTCCAATGATCCAAGGTCTCCTCGATGGCGATTTATTCTTACCCTGTACTGGAAGACGATCCTTCTATCACTGCATTGCGAACTTTCCATGGGGTCCTTGTACGATAGGTACGCCAAGCGGATGCACCACGGTCCTGATGTCGCTTTTCAGGACTTTAAGGGAAGTGCTGTAGAGGGCTCGAAAGCAGTCTGGTCCCCGAAGATATCAATAGCTTGAACCACAGTTCTCCCATTTGCGGTATCTGCGCAGTCATCCCTGTGGAATCGTGCCACCCCGACCAAATGCATCCACAGTCAAATCGCCGTATCTTTGGCACTGTTTCAACCGCCAGTACGTCGTCCGAATATCATACCCAATTCTCTTTTTAATTATCCTTTCCTGATTCCGGCTTAGCGATTCCGTCCCACAACAGAACCTAACTCCGTCAAACACCTCGTTTCTCTGGCGACTGATGTGTGCGGGTATGCACACCGTCAGGCGTCTCTCGCAAACATGACGGTGTGTAGTACAGCTTCGAAAGAGTCGAGATATTTCTCTGACATGCAATAGCGAGATGAATGCAGTTGTTTCCACGGTTCAACCATGGAGCCTCAGGTCCGTAATTCGGGCGGAGACCACTGCTCATAACGTCGACCGTGGCCCGTCGCATTCGTAATTTACCCTGAGGTTTCAAGGATTCCGAAGGACACGGGGGTCAACTCCCTCTGGATGGCTCGCTCGCTTGGTCTGATCTATACATATCGTTCTTGCGACGGTGAGGGCAAAGTCTATTCAATAGTGCCATGATTTTTCGGCAGGCGATGACGATCAGGCTCTACTGACGACGACATCGACTGGGATCACGCTTAGCTCTCCTACCAAGGTCTATGGGGAAATAACTCAATACCCATCTGCTGTCTTTGGTCACTCTGGGACTCTGGGCTGCTCCACTCGGAAACCACAACTTGAGAGAGTAACGGAGGTTCGACTGTCGTTTGTGCATTCTTTATTCTTTTCTATTTATAAAATTTCCTGCTCGCATCTTTATAGCATCGCATCCTCGGAACCGCGGTACACATTGGCATTTTTCTTTCCTCCTTTCCTGCGCTCTCTCGGGCCGCACCCATTCTGAAAATATAACACCGTCGACGCCTAAAGCTTGGCTTTGGAATCTTCTAATTGAGTACAATTTCCGGAATTCCGCCTCACCTTGACATAAAGCATGAAGCCAGATGGAGATCCACGGTCCAGCCACGAAGCTCATGAGCCGTCGGCGACCAATGGCCGGTCACCCTCGCTAATATTCGTAGGCCTCGAGACGGGATGACGCGGGACAGGAGGTTCCATTTCTCCGGCGGCATCCAACCTATCATCCGTGCGGTCCCGTTTCCTTACTGAGAAAACCTTTTTCTTCTCTAGCTCCTTCTATCTGCTCCATTTACACCAGCGAAGTTTTTCTCACACCTGTGTACCCGAGCCACGGACGAAGAGAACTACCAGCAGCGAGATCAAAAAGTCGGTACCACACACTCAGGTTAGTAAGTCCAAGACCTAACGCAAGCCTAACGCGTCTAATTCCGAACTTAGTGAAAGGACCCAACTCTTCCGTTGTCCGAGTCGATCATTGTCAGATCACTCACGGACTATAGTGAACCCATTCTCGCATCCCTAGAAAGTAACGGAAGTTCGATTCCTACCGGCGGTGTCCTTGCATTCCGTTTATCCGGGCTGTTTTTGGTGTTCTTGTCGAGAGGTAAGTACGTTCATTTTTAATAACCCAACATCTGCGCGGCTACGGGTGATGCAAATCTCTGCACGCAGACATACATATATTACTTACACGCCCGTCAGATTGCGTGAATTTACCGTAACGGCGTCTATCGATCCATCTGACGTCTACCAGTGCACAATTGCGCCGCACATATGTGTCCCTTGCGAACGAACGTCGTTGCTGACAACAAGTGGCGGGTTGTTCCCCGGGAGACGTGGGGGTGGCTGGTGGCTTGTCGCGCTTCAGGTGTTCAGCACATTGCTTGCATGGTCTCATTGAGTGAGTCATAAACCAGGGCGACGAGTGGGCAGGACGAAGAAGGCTTAGCGGCAATTTCAAGCACGTTCGACAATCACCGTGGACGAGCATCGATAGATCTACGATCCAATATGTCGGGGTGAGTGCGGGCGAAATGAGGCGGCGCGCGAGCTTCGACGGCGTGCTGCATGGTGACGGGGCCGCGGCCACGAGCCACGACGTAAGTTAAAGCCCGGCCGACAGATTCCAACCTATTCCAACAGATTTTGCGCGTTTGCATGACAGGAGATTGTCAAAGTTGCCGATATTCGCGTGGAAGAGCGGAAGACTTCGAGAAGGTGTGCAATTGCAGTGGCGCTGGAAACCTGAAATCCTGGGCAGGCACGGCCAGCTTGCCGGTTGAAAAATCTCCGGCCATCATGATGGCATCGACACCGCCACGGGCCGCACTTGGCGCCTTGGTTTCATTTCCTGCAGTTGTCAACCCAACGCGTCGCCAAGACGGTGATGTCGGACGCGCATCCGACTCCCATGATTACGCCGAGACTGACGGAGGATCGTCGAGGGTAGCAGGGTAAGTACCGGTAAGTGCTTGGAGATTTGTACTAACCAGGAAAATCTCGAGGGATACAGCACCGGCGCGTCCAGGTATTCGTACTGGACCGGATGTGCATCCGAGCTCGGTAGCGGTACCGCCACATCAACATGTTGCGCGCCGAGCGTGAGGCCATATGCACTGATGGCAAGAGTCGGGCTGAGTTGACCGCAGATCAAAGTGGGCCCAAGCGTACTTATTGGGACGAACCCCGGCCCTATGTCCATCTCTGATTTTTCTTGGCCCCTCTTAATTTTTCCGCTGCGAGATGCGCGCCTCCTGCTCGACGGCTGCTGCCGGACTCCTGCTGTTGAGTGTCTCCTCCACACTAGGCCAACATACGAACGAGGCATCGGAGGCCGCTATCACAGGTATGTGCACTTTTCTGATGTAAAATGCGTGCTTGACACCATAACGCGCCACAGACCCGAGCGTCGAGTGCCAGTCGTACGATTACCCGCCCTTAGACGCCGTCACCGGGAACTTCCCGACCATCTGGGTTAACGCCACGAGCATCCTCCCGAACGACAGCGCCGGAAAAGCAAAATACGCTTCGTTCAGCGCGTCAATCCCTAATATCGCCCCCAAGGTGAGTCTATGCAAATATTTCGTCCCATGCAGGCAGCCGAAGCGTGCTCTAGGGCACCCTCACCGGGAACACCAATGGCCTCTCATATCCCGCATCGGACCCCGACTGCTGGTGGACGGACACCCTGTGTACCACGCCCAAATTGGCTGGCCTGAAGCCGGATATTGTCAACGTTCCGGAGGTGAGAACCAGGTTCCTGTATCATTTCTCACTCGCGCTCATCTCCGCTGCCGCAGCCCCGCACCCTTGGGTATGGCTTCGACGACGGCCCATTCTGCGGGCACAACGCTTTCTACGACTTTTTATCGTCGCAAAAGCAGAAAGCCAGTAAGTATCTCTCGCCATTTGTTCTCCTGCTGCAACTTACGCCCGGTTTCCCAGCCATGTTTTACATTGGTTCGAATGTGATGGACAACCCGCTCGAGGCCCAGCGCGCCGTCGCGGATGGACACGAGATCTGCGTCCGTGAGTATCTTACACCCCTTCCGGCACTCTCGTATATTAAGTTGGGCCTCCTTCACAGACACCTGGTCTCACCCGTACATGACCGCGACGACAAACGAAGGCGCGTTCGCCGAGCTGTGGTACACCATGCAAGCGATCAAATTCGTGACTGGAGTAACCCCAACCTGCTTCCGTGTACGTTCGAGATCCCCACGAGTCCCTCCCTTATGCTGATCATCTCAACTCTCTTTAGCCCCCCTTCGGCGACGTTGACGACCGCATCCGGTTCATCGCCGCACAGCTCGGGCTCGAGACGATCATCTGGAAGTACGACTCTGATGACTGGGCAGCCGGCTACAACGGGGTCACCGCCGCGGACGTGCAGACGAACTACGACAACTTCATCGGCAACGCGACGGCTGGCGCGTTCAACACCGTCGGGGCGATCATCCTGACGCACGAGCTCAACAATTTCACGATGCAGACCGCGATTGATAACTACCCGAAGCTGGCAAAGGCGTTTGATGTACGTCTGCTTATCTCTCCCTGCGGGTTCAGAATGAATGGATACTAACAACCCGCCCAGCACATCGTCCCGATCGCGGTTGCGCAGAACAAGACGCAGCCGTACGTCGAAACGAACTACACCATGCCCTCCTTCGCGCAATGTGCGTCTCGTCTCTCTCCTTCATCCTTCCTACCAACCCAAATTTCGCTCCGACTGACTGACTCCCTCACTCACCAGACATCGGCGGCACCACGGTAACCAACGGCTCCTCCCCATCCGGCTCCGCCCTGAGCAGCACACCGTCGCACACCACATCCGGTGCCAGCGCCCCCTCGAGCTCCGCCAGCGTAAAACCACAGGACACCGCCGGCAAGAGCGGTGCACGCACGCTCCTCGTCCCCGTCCCCCTCGTGCTTCTCGCCTCGCTGTTGGCTCTCTTTTCATGAGGAATACACATCACTTTAGATGATGCCCCGTCCTCGACCATTATTCGTTATCCTTCCTGTATAGGATCATCCTGTCTCATCCTCCTTTCCACTCCCTGTCGTTACATCCTTGGACATTCCCTGTCGCTACTTGCATCAAACTTTGCGATTATTTAACTTAGAACCAGATATTAAAGTGCCCTTGCACCTCTGTAGAGATTTTAACTTCTAAGAGCCACATCAAGAGCCGGGATACCACTGGAATTATATGTCTACAGGATCGGGATGCAGGCCCGAGATCGCAGATATGGGACAGAGCAATGAGCTCGTACGCAAATTCGGGGCAGCTTCGTGATTCTCACCGACTCTCAATCGCTCGACATCTGCCTGATTGTTTTCTATTTCACTACCTCCTCACTTCGGCTTACGCTCGTCGGACGCTTCTTTGTTCTTCGGGCTACACGGACTCGATTCCTTGTCGCGGTGAACATTCTCCGCGGATGACTCCCAATATTATCCTTACACATTGCACCCACGAATAAGACAAACTGAGACTTAACAAACGTCAGGAATTGGTGGGTGGCAGCCGCTGATATAATAATATATGCGTAGTCAGCCCAGAGATTGAATTTCTCTAGTGATAAAGCATTTCCATTGAAGGTAGTACGCCAACCTTACGTGCGGAGACATAACCCGAGGCCGTCGGCACACACCTCGGCAGATTCATAGGTGATGCTAGAGGGTCAAACTTTTAGTGTGCATTCAGTAAAAGATATGGATGGACTTGTTCAAGGCAGTTAAGTTGTTTGTTTACACGGCGGCCAAACGCTGCCGAGCCTCGCCGAGAGCGGCAAGAGCCCGGCAAGGACGCCGCGACGCCCCGACATCGCTACATAAAGGTAGAAAAAAATGTGGTGATGTTGTCGCACTTCATACCCGCCTCGCTAGGGTGCAAGCTGCTTGATGGGGAATCCTCACGGTGGATATCTATATAGCCACTGGTCTCCAGTCGTAGATCTTACAATTTTTTCGTGTATCAACCCCTTCAAGTAACCCATATCCCATATTCCATATCACACACCAGGCCGCCGGGACAATCGGGGAAGCGAAATCGTCCATGTATGAGGGAAGGGGTACCATGTGGACTCCCACTGGCACTGATCCGAGATCTGCGCCTCAGTCATCTGCAGCTGTGTTGCCTCAGTCGGCTTCCCAGCAGCGCGCCGCGCGTTGAGGATCAACCGGCTTGTGACGAGCGTCGTCCCCGCCCATACGGAGCTGCGTTGGCGTTTAAAATAAGGTGAAATACTCAAGGGAGCGAACGCACAACACAATGATAAAGAGGGAGGATACAGGTGAGACTGCAGCAATCACAGTGTTCGCGACTCGAAGCCCTGGACGGGCAGGAGTGAGTGTGCCGTTGCCTAGCATGAAACGAAAAAAAGTAAGGGGCGCACCAGATAGGAGCTGAATCGAGAAGTGGCTAATTCAGCCGAGCAGGGCAGTACGGAGTGGATCTTAAACGCACAAGGAAATATACTATGCCATCGCGTATCAATACGCGTGTAATAGCCGTGTCTGTTCCCATTGCGCGTGGACGGTCCAGCGTGTTCCAAAACAAAGTGACGAACACGATGACCTCGTAAACGAGCTAAGTGGACCAGTCCGAGTGTAAGGCATCATAACAGAAATGGTACGACAGCACATACACCGGCGACCCAGAGCCAGACGATATTCGGCTTGGAAGAGAAAGTGCAGAGCCCAACGAGGGGATCGAAAATGAGGACGGCTGAGGGGTACATGAGATAAATCGAGTAGAAGAAATCATAATCAACGTGCGAATCATGTTTGCGGTGACTATCCACGTCGTGACAGCTAAGGTGATGAGCTGAAAGACGGCGAAGACCCCAAAAGACCAGGCTCGGAGCTTGTGCCCATCTGGTAGTGTTGTCCAGATGCGCATGAGGACCAGGAAATTGGAGATGACGATGGAGAGCCAGCCGGCGTATGTCTGCGCTGCGATATTAAACAATTTTGCCCTATGGAGGAAATCTGACATACCCCGACGGAAATCCACACCTTGCACCTATTAGGGTATCGTGAGGACGTCGAATTCTTCTATGAGAACCTAGCTCACACCTATGTCGGTGTCAGAATAATCTGGTGCCTTGATAGATGAGCTGTACGCACGTTATCGGATAACTCTATCCTTGACAGCCCGCTACTCACTGCACGGACTCAGCGCACTCCATGATGAAGAATGGGGGAGCCTACACACATGTTATCTGCACCGCAAGAAAGATCGGCACCATGACCCGCATTATTAAAAACAGGACTTTGGCGAGGGAGGTCGGCGCGCTCCAGATATACCGCACCTCCGCGTCGAGCGTAAGGAGATGGTCGTACAAAAGCACCTGTATGCGATCGTCCATTAGTTGATTCTGCTTCAGAGAGTATGGTGAATAGTCACCACAAACCCAGCAGCTGCAGCATGTCCGATAAGCTTCCGAAAGGAAAACAAGTCTAAGAGGCTGTCGGATGCTCACCAGTCACATAGCGGGTGGCGGCGACATTCTGGAGCCCAACGACAATGCTTTCGAGCTCCGCAGCGTCCATGATGAATCCGGGGCGGGCGAGAGGTGGCCTCCCAAAAGAAAACGAGACATAGTCTACTGTATACGAACGTGATTTATTTTTTGTGATGGAAGCACCCCAGGGATCAGCACTGTCGTTATGCTACATCACCTAGCGAATTTCGAAGCTTCGAATCAGACGACTGAGGGCCGAGGAAGCGGGTGTGAGCTACTCGTGACAGGAAAATAGGGGGATGTAGCAGTGATGTAGCTTGATAGTGACACTAATAGTATGTCCACAAGGACACCATCTCGCAATAAAGAAATTTTCCTTACAAGAGTAACGAACGTCGTAAGGCGCTATAAGGGGTTCTCTTCTCCGATAAGAGAAATTTGTCTTTTTCCGACATGCAGCACTAGAAGAGTACAGTACTACTGTCCAGTATTGCACAGCGCCTACTAGTCCATTTCGGCTACGTACTGATGAAAACGGTCGAAAGGCAGTCGGGACCTGAGACAAGCGCAGATAAGCACTGAATGGAAGGGGAGGTCGCCTTTGGACCAGGAATTACAAATAAATTAAGAGGCTTACTATGGCTTAGTCTGTTAGTTACCGCACAATTACCGCGCCCGGTCTCCTTATTATGTAACCCGACTATTCTGTATCACTCACTCACGTGCCGGCGTCACGAAAAGGCGCGACCTAAGCGCGACCTCATTAAAGTTTAAACTCCGGCGCGACGCGGCTAAAGAGGCGTAGTTTCGACGCAAAGACGTGTAAAATTGAAGACTGAACCTGTAGCTTTGTACTTCATGTTGATCAGTGTTTTTGACAAGTCTTTCCCTATGTCGGCCAAAAAATGTGTTGAAATTGAAAATACTGCTCGCTCTGTGCAGAATGAGGAACGAGCGAGGGAGTCTGTTAAGAGAGACTGGTAAGAGCCGGACGCTGACGCCGTGGTGGGGAATGAGGTAATAAGTATATATTCAAATTTATGAGGATCCGAGACAGCCTGGAACCTGGCGCCGGCGCATGATGAATGTTGTTTCTCTTCGGCCCCGGTGATGACGGTAATTCCAAGGAACGCGCACGATTCTGGTGGCCTTGCTTTTTCCCTTCCGCTATCCCTTTCCGAAACGTGGCATACTTCCTGCGACCCTATCATGCACCTGTGCACCATGTTCCGTATTCTTTTTTCTCCGCTACATAGACACTCCTCCTATCGATGAAATTTCGCAACGCGGCTTCAGCGCCATCCCAGCGACTTCTCGCAGCGGATAAATCTCATTTTTCGACGGTCGCTCCCTCTTTCTCGGTCATTGGGAGCCCCGTTCAGGATAGTCTATTTACTGGACGTTATGTTCCCAACGGTACGACGGAGTTAATCGTCCGACCTGTGATCTTGAATCCTACCTCTTTGATGGGGCCTCCATCCAACACGTAGATGCTCAAGAAGGTTTGGTCGAGATGAACTATTTTGCTCATACCTGTGGTGTGATAGATAAGTCATTCAGAGTTCGACTTTATCCAAATCTTTAATCTACGTTAACATTCTAACTTACTAATGTAATAGCTACAAAGTCCACGAATCACCGATCTATCCAGCGCGACCGAACCTGTACACCAACTAGACAGCAAAACAAGAGCATAAGGAAGGAGAACAAGGGGAAGTACGATGAAGCTGAGTGCAGGAAAGGCACGGCGACTAGCACTGGTCGATGAGATTGTTTCTCGGGAGGCTTTGGCCATAGTCGTTGACCCACGTGGTGAGGAGCGGGTTCGTGTACGCCTCGGAGTACCTGCGAATCGCGGACACCGTGAGCACAGCAACAATGGGCAAGGCTGAGGAAGTGCGCACGTATTGATATACGCCGCCGTTGGGAAATCAGGTGGGTCACACCCAATGTTAATTTTACCCGGATGTTGATAGACACGGATCCAGTCGATTCGCATGATGGACGGGAAGACAAGGTGCTCAAAGTCGATGAAGCCGAACGAGGGCGAGATGCCCAGGTTCATGATGATGTACTGCAGGGGCGTGATTATTGGAGATGTATGGAAGCAGGGGGTGCAGACAAACCATAGGCTCCTCACTGATAGGTCGGGCTGAAATCTGTGTCTCGAGATTGGCACCAATACCCGCAGCGTTGAGCGTCCAAGTCGTCTCATCGTTCGTCACCCACCGGATGTACTGTTGCTAGAGTGAGCGCACGTCAACAAAGGAGGTCGAAAAAAGACACATACGGCGTTGTCGTACCCTGGCACGTACTCGAAGCCTGTGATGGAGAAACAGCCGGTGCTGAACTGATAGCAAGACTGGTCTGAGTGAGTTTTCAAGAGTGAGCAGGCTGTGAAGAAAGCGCGGGAACGAAGCGAGCGTACTAGTCTCTGAGACGACTGACGTAGGCTCCTGGTACACCCCGCCGGCGTACGTGTTCTGATGCGACTGCGTTGCGTCAACGATGACCATGTTATCGCTCGTGTTGGCCCAGGTGTAGGCCGCATCGAAGGGCTGCACCGTCCCATCAGCGCCTTCCAGGAGAGGTAGAAACGTAATCGGACGCACCGCCCACTGCGCAGACTGCGAGATGGTTCCGAAGACCGTGCCATCCGCACCGTTAGCCATCTAGAATAGAAAGAGAGACGAGGATAATCAGGTCCGCGTCGGGATACGCTGAAACCGACCTACCTGGCCCTCGAAGAGATCTGCAGATAGAAGGAACTACGTGAGCGGCGCAGAGGCAAGAACATGAATGAATGTGACACACCGATCTCAGGTGCCGAGCGCCCGACGTACGTGCCATCTTTGTGCTTAGGCCCCGGATGGGACTCGCCGCTACACGTGCAGCGCGAGAGGCGCTGGCCCGGCATATACGAGAGCTCACCGAAGTACGGTTTGCCCGCTGCGCCGCTGTCGAGCGCAGCGGTAGGCCCGCCGTTGAGAGTTTGATTGGCGAGTGTCCCGACGTCGCATGCGTCGTAGGAGTATGGCCACTAAACACGCATTGGCCGAAGGTTCAACTGCGGGAAAGGACCAAAAACGCACCAGGCCGTCGAGACTTGCGCCATATCCCGCTCGTCCAAGGTTTCCCCTGCGAGGAAATCAGTCAGCGCCAACTTCAAAAACACGGTTCGGCGGGGGATCACGACGCACATCGTCCACACCGCGGGCCACAGACCGAAAACATTGTTGAGCCCCGGCATCATAACGTTCGCCAAGATCACGCCGCCCGTGAAGCAGAACTTGTTCCAGCTGGTCACCATGCCGCCCATATATGAGAGATTGTGGTTCGTGGATGGGTCAGCGACTTTACTGAGGTTAATCTGGAGGGCGCCGTCCACTGTGGTGACCGTAGAGGGATCGTACCTTCGAATAATGATGTGTATGGGCAAAGGGAGGATTGACAGCCGCATACCACTCGAGATTTCCGGTTTGCCAGTAATGCAGGTCGACAGCCTCCCTGTAAAAATGTGCACCGTCAAGGCGGGGATGAGAATATACGCATAAGACGCACCAGTACGGGTCGTCTCCCGGGTAGAAGCTACGTCCTTGCGTCTCAAACTCATCGCTAAAAACGAGCTGCATCGACTGCGACGGGTCATAATACGACGCGATATTGTACATCTCCTGCGTGGGTGGTCAGCGTGCACAATATCCCCGGGCTCCGCAATGCAGGAAAAAAGATGCAGAATAGGGCAGACCTCCGGTGTATGTTCATCAATGAGCCCGTAGTTCGCAATGCTCGCAATCTGACCCGTCGCGTTGACCAGCAGATTTATTTGGGTTTGCGATTCGAGACGGGTTAGGATAGGGTAACCAATGCTGTTGAATATGCATCAGTCTTTCCGGTGACAGAAAATCTCAAACTGAAAGGGACGCACAAGAGCGCCAGGATTGCAGCACACACCACCGTCAGGCACCCCACATTCCCGAAGCCTCGGGCCGTGAATATATGCCAGTGCCTGCCCTCCCGCGCCGGGTCATGTATCGCATCGTCTGGCTCTACATCAAAGACGTCCGTCCTGTATACTGTAGGGTCTGATGCAAGGTAGAACTGTTCAGCGTTAGTCGAAAAAACACCCGACACGTGTGTAGGACGAGACGCACTTTCTCGGGGGGGAAAGACGATGCTGAATCGTCAGGAAACGGGCCCCAGGCTGATCCGCGCTGCGTCCGTCCGGGACGAGGCTGGCGTGCCAGCGACGCTCGCAGGTTTGGATCTCTCGAGAAGGAGGAGGGGCGCGGGCTGATCGCATATGAGCCTGGACCTGCAGGAAAGCGGCTACCCAAAGGAAGCGCCGAAGATGGCGTCTGCGGGGGAAAGTACCGTGCCGCCGAGTCCGGGGCGGGATTGGCCATCGGTGGACGACCCGGAAATGGGGGCAGTCGGGGGCGGGAGAACGAAGGATAGAACGGCCTGGTTTGAGCGGCGAGCCATGGCCAGGTGTCACGGGTAATGGCGAAACATCGCCGGCTCTTTCAAAATATATGGGGATATGTTTGATGTCGCATAACCTGCAACTACCTTGTGTGAACATGGATAGTTCCTCGAGTTGTGCCGGTCAGGAGATTAATGTCAATGTCTTCCTCAGTTTCTGGGATGCATTTTCTTCGGTCAATAGGCAATTTGAGTCATGACGAATCGAAAAATGTCTTGGCGCGGTCACTCACCAGTTGGCTGCCAGGCCCCCGGACACTACCTCATAGGTCGGTCCGCCGTAAAGTAAATCAACGACCGGTTTTCAGGGGTATTTTTTCAGAACCAGCGACTTCCAGAAGTTTTGAACCCACCGGAGCGATGCGCAACGACCAAGCTAAGACATCTGCACGGTTGAGGGGCAAAAATCGGTTTTTATGCGGCGTCCAGGGCCGTATTACCGTCAAAATGTAAAGTAAATCAACGAAAATTTGGGATTTTGGGCGGACCGACCTAGGCGCGAGTGACCGGGGGCCTTGGCTGCCTGATAATCATTATCAATGTATCATGCCGACTGATAACCGTACGAAAGACAGACATTACTAATGGTCCGGGGAAGCGGGAATGAGCTTCACTGGGCGCGCGGCGCGGGTCCTACGGTGCCGTTTCCCTCTACAGACGCGCCACTCGGATAATATTCAAGTGCGGTATTATTTGAGCGAATTTGCCTCCGGCCAGGAATCCCCGCCGCGGGACAGAAGGGTGTGTTGAATGTCAAGAATGTCATGAATACTGATTTCATCGAAGAGCCCGGCGCCAAGATAACGAGAGCAAAGATATGGTTCAGCGAGGCGGAGTCGAGGCGGATGAGGTTGATTGGGCGGCTCCGAGAGCTGTAGCTTCCCTCTATGGACGCGTCGGCTTATGTAGGGATGGACTATTTGAGGATTATTTTGACCGGCCCAGAATCACCGGGGAGATATCGGCTAAGATGTGTTGACTGTCGCTTTGAATGTCGCATATGTCTTCCCGGCCCGCCGGTCCCGATTCGAGGCCTGCCACCGAGACCTGTGAGCAGATACATTACCTTGCTTGACAAGGTCTCTGCACCCTCATAATTGTCCCCACTTTTCGCCAACCCGACTTGATCCGAGTTTTTCCGCATTGCTCCGAGTAGCCCATTCTAGTCCCATTCTTTGTCAATTTTGATTATTCATTCATTTGCTCGTTTTATACTGTCTACATATCGACGTGCACACGTCTCCTCCCACCATCTCTGGGTCTCCTCCTTCAAACGTTCAAGCCTGTCATCCTCTGCCAGCAACATAGGATATGTGCTTTCATGAATAACTCGTCAACAAAATCTCTGAGCAGACAGATAGTCTCGCGTCCAGAGCTCCGCGAGAGAGCAACATACAAATTGAAAAGACTGAGCATTCCGGTCGGCGGGGATGCTATAACCACTTACACATAGCTAATGGTCTGTCCCTGCGACCTGTAATTGGTGAACACGTATGCGGTTGTCATGGGGAATTGACGACGTCGGATCGTGCGTTGTGTAAAATTTCCATTGACCAATGGAAACTTGACACGCTAAGTCGTTTGTGCTGGCTCTATGGGAATAACACTCTCATCCAGACCCTCCAGCCGGGTTGCGCACGGTCGAGATAACTTGACCAAAATGTACGCAGGCAACTCTTGCAAATGCACCACGGGCCCATCTTCAATCGGAGGTTCATCGGGATCCAATATAATGTCGAGAATCTCCCCTCGGGCCCCGTTTGTGAGATCCAGATCTGTTTCGATATTGTCTGTCACCAAGACCTTCATTCCAATCACAATCTCAATCATATTTGGCAAGTCCTTGACCTGCATCTGCTTCCGCCCTTTCTTCCTCTTTCCAAGATGTGAGGTCAATGTGTATTTTTCAGCCAAGTTCAGCGGCCGTCCTTTATAGGTATCTTCCGCCCGACATATTAAAAGTCGTTGACCACGCTCCTTGCACATTTTTCGCACAGCCCAGTGTTCGTTCCATTGCATTCGGACTGCATGTCGTAGAGTAACAAGAGCAGCGTCTTTCCATGGTCCAGTACTAAAATCTATGATAGCCTTGCTGCCTTCCCTTCCGACGACAAGTCTACGCAGCATTGCGACGTGATGTGCCTGTACGTTTCCCACCCTCAAATGGCGCAGAAAATCGAGCCATACTGGGTCGGTAACCCGTAGTTGTTCCTTCAGTATGACGACGGTACTGAATTCTTCATAGATCATTCACCCCAGCTTCGATTCAAGTGAATCGCTGGCATGAATAGGTAGTACAATGCTTCTGATGATCCAACTGCAACTGGCGGAAACTGGTGAAAATCTCCACAAATGATCAAGTTAACACCGCCAAACGATTCAAAGGAGGCGCCCCCTTTGGCAATACCGATATTTCTGGACAGAAGGGCAAAGAATTCTTTTGTCAACATTGATGTTTCGTCAAGAATAAGATAGCGGTGATGGTACCAAAATTTCTGTAACTTTGCCTTGGCTTCATCGCTGCGCGTATCTCCTCTGGTCTTCGGGTTTTATTTCCTGCACCCAAGCTTCCCGCGACAACCCAAATCGAGCGGAATCAAACGCAAAATATTCGCAACAGACCCGGGCAGCCCTTCGAAGAAAGCACGTACCAGTTGTTGATAAAGTCCGCGATATGCATTTGTAGTTGATTCCCTGAAAGAAACTCGCAGTATTACGTCTGTTCAACCGCTGTACTACTTACATGCACTATCTTGCTTTGCCAATTCTAGCCATTACACCTGCGGAGAGACTTATCCAAGCAAGGTCTTTGCCGACGCAGTCGGCACTTCCTAGTCAGGAACCCGGATTAGAGAAAGCATCCCGATGTATACGCAGAATGTTGAGTTGCGATGTTGATGGGCACCTATGTAAGGATAAAGGTGTCGTTGGCAGATGGGAACTTCAAAGGAATGGCGCTTCCTTACTGAGTTCCTGTGCTCCCGAGCCGGCTAAATGGCGTGCATTCCAGTGAATTTTTGCACTGAATCGAGAGAATAAAAATTTAAAGGGAGAGTATACTCGAGAACTTGGCCTAGAGCATCTGCATGTCATCAGCAGCAGAGAACGAGTAAGCGCCCGTCCAAAGCCCCCAAATACAAGAAGCGCCTGTTATCCACGTGATATTCGGACTTAATCCGGGCCGCCGACCCGAATTCCCGCTCTGCCGGCACTGAAATTTATATCGCTCCCCATAGTCTCGGACCATACTCTCATGACATCCCAATTTGGGAACCCTGTCATGAGAGTCTGGGCCTCTTCCACCGAATTAGCCGTACCATTGCGCTATGGTTTTCTGATTTCTTCCTGCTCGTTTGACCGTTTTGTGGATGTCTGTGCCTAAAGCTAGGAGGCAGATTTTCTCAATGGTATTAATTAATGGGTTTGGCTTCTTTCAATTTTTTTTATTGCCATCGATGGTGCTCAGACGCAGCCCGACATTTGGCAGAGCAGGGAGTTGTGGCAGTGCTGCCGGTGACTTAGAATAGTGAATGTTCATGTTCCTTACTATTAGGGCACCTGTAACACAATTTTGAATATACAGAAGATGACATGGGATTGGGCCTCTTCGAGGCAGGTGCTGAACCTTTAGGATGGGATAGACAAGATATGGCCCCAAAGCAGTCCTGAATCCTCCCATATTCTTGTTCATTGTAGAATAATATTTGTGGAGAGCAAGACACTACTGCAGGGGCTTTTTTATTTACAAAAATTGCGTCAAATCACATCCTTTGGGAGAAACCACCTAGCAAACAAATTGAGATTTCAAATTTTGTGATTTTAGACTACTATTAGCTAAAGGCATTCTTGACCACTGTGTAGTCCTGCAGAGTCTGCTTCGGATTTGAGAATGAGAGAGGCTTCTGAACAGAGATGGATCAAAATCTCCTGTCGCAGAGTGTGCACACCCTTTTGATTTTCACTGGAGCCTGGAGTCATGGTATGGTGGTGATAATCTTTTTTTTCATGATACCTGACATTGCGTAACCAGAAATTTAATGACAGTGTTCTTCACTTGCAAGCCAATTAGTTGTGCACTCCGCTGGAAATTTCTGCATGCAGCTGAGTGGTTTTTTTCTTTGCAACATGCTAAATTCACGCATAACTCTGGATTTTTCGCACGTAACTTTGAAGATTTTCACACACAAGATGGAAAATTATCGTCTGATTGACTTCCAACGTTTTCAAGAGGTCTCTTCACGCTATATTGTAATTACAGCGGTGGCCTGGCCTGGCCTGTCTGAGTAGCATTTGGTTGAGAACCACAAACTTCCAATTGATAACCATGTTGGTCTGGACCCGGGAGAGATCCGGGCATTAAGGCAAAATAAGTTACCACTGCCCAAGGATATGTTCCTGTGCCACACACTGAATTCTGAAGATTACGGCCAGGATACTCCCGCAAATGTTTGTTTCCAGAGCTGCCTTGAGATGAAAAATTGGCAGGCCATCGGCCAACATAGCTGCTGATCGGAACATACCAACAGTCAACTCATGCTTGTAAATTGGGCATCGGACTCCAGAGATGTGTGGGATGGGCAAGGTTGTCTCAAACATTACTGATACTATGAACCAGGTTTCCCATAAAATAAACAAATTGCAGGTGCTAAATTGTGTACATTATCCCAATTACACAAAAGGTTTACAGAGTAATATACCACCATCAGAATCGGCCTAAGGGGCTTGATGCACGTCCTTGAGGATACCCTTTTGCGGCACGTGGTCGTGCCTCTCCAGCCGTGACAAGCCGGATCAGCAACTGTCTCATGTCAACGGATAGTGGGCCGAACATGAAGCAGAAATGACTAATAACAGAGAATTGAACTCAGCGAATCTCTTTAGTTCCAGGTGGTGAAACAGGCTCATGCATGATCATTCAAGTCAGTAATACGTTGAAGAACATATCCTTGCATTTTGATTTATTTTCTTACACCACTTGCTTTCAATTTATTTTCGCAATGACCAATTTTGCATGACTAAATTTCTGTTTGTCCTTGTAGCAAATGTTGGCGGATAGGCAAGTTCCCCAGGGTAGCCAAACCTGACGGTTCAGCAATTACAACTCACTTATGTGCATCATATTCTCTCCAAGGATTGAAGCAAAATGGCTCGGAAATGCTCCAGCAGATGTTACGGAAATTCCCGGAAAACACCGGAATTTTGATAGCGCAATGGTACGGCTAATTCGGTGGAAGAGGCCCAGACTCTCATGACAGGGTTCCCAAATTGGGATGTCATGAGAGTATGGTCCGAGACTACGCTCCCCAGTCGACGCAGCTATACCCAGAATTTGGATTAAATGCCATGTAAGGTCACTGAATGCGCGGCTCGTCTTCATTTCATCTTAACAAAACTTATACATCCACCGCACACATGGGTTGTCGCCAAGTTGTCGCCAGTTGGGTGAGTCCAAGCTTCGTATTTACTCCAAAATTACTTCTAGATTACAAGTGGCTTGAAGCCAGAGTTGTCAGCAACGAGTAGTTTCTCAAATATAACAATCTCAATATTAAATTTAAATTTCCCGACGTCGTGCCCGGAGCGGAGGTGCGCGAATGCGATGTCGAAGGCGGCGCTGACGTCTTTGCCAAGGCGGGCGAGGGAGTACGTGCGCGTCAACGGTAAGAGTCGGAGCGAGAAGAAGGGCAAGAGTGGGAAGGAAATGATGGGGGAAATGAGGATGGGGGATTGAGGCGGTTCAGCTTGGTTGTCGATTTCGAGGAAATCTGCGGCGCCGGCCATCGCCCCGACTCAGACGAGCCCCGGGCGGGGCAGTGGGACGAGATGCTAACTTGGTGTTGGCGTGCTTTTCATGGACAGGGTGCGTCCTTTCGTCCGTTCTGTGATTGCGCGGTTCTGTATTTTGCTGTCATTATTGCCTGTTCACTTCTTTACGCGTTTGTTGTGCTTCCGTCATGCCTTTTCTCGGGGCATGGATTCATTCCCGATGCCAATTCCCCATTCTCCGAAATCATAAAGTGGCCCTCGTGCTTTCACTACCCAAACGATGTTATGGTTCAATGCTCACCTTCTCTCCATTCCCTCCTTTCCTGTCAGTATTTCTCGTTCCTCTCCGGTCTTTCCCGATGCATTGGAACACAAAGTATTTCAGCACTTACTACCTGCTCTGCAAAGACCTTAAAAGTGCAGTGTGCCTTGCCCTGGCTATTTACTGCTATTTATTATTTACAACAAGCGAGGTACGAGCCTTCAACTGTTGTGGTGTCTGTTTATAAGAGACTAGCTATTTATGCAGTTTCATGTCACCGGTTCACCTCTGTCACCCGTCAGTGAACATGTTCCATCATGTCGAAATAATACAGTAGTCATCATCCGGATATCCGGTCACAGTTACTGTAACCGGCATCATGATGCGCCCTTTCCTCCTTTCCACCACTACATTATACATATGGCACTCCCACCCGGAATCGTGTATATTTCCAAGCAAATACCGAAACTACTCTTTCCTCCCTTGGCAGTTTACTGTGGCAAGCTATTGGTTGAGCTGTTCCTCGACATCACAGCTCCCACCTGGTTTGCTACGATCACGTACATACTCAGTGGGCCCGCGGTTCTGACAGCGGTGGTCCAATATCGGGACTATGCCGTCCGCCGCGAAGCAGCGGCCCTCGGAGCGATTGTCTGTCCTAGCATCCCTTCCTGGATTGGCGGGATCAACATGTTGTTCTCTAACATGAAGGACATATATCCTGGTGCGTGAGCCGCATGTCTGTGCAGGGAATCCATTTTTACCCTCCCCAACGCTCAGCTGAACCATTGGCCGTTCGTATGCGCGACCTCGGATACACTCTGAGTCTCCGCTTCCTTTTCCAGAGTCGCGTCTGTCACTGCCCTCATTTTCTTCCCGAGATGTCCCCTCATTCTGCGCCAGATTATCACCACCGAACCGGAAAATATCAAAGCAATTCTGGCGACCGAGTTTACAAGCTTTGAGAAGGGTGCCGAGTTTCGGAGTGTCATGGAGCCATTGTTGGGAACGGGTGTATTCGCAGCAGATGGTAATGATATTCCGTCTTGTTCCTTCTCTCACTGACCGCGCCGTAGGCGATATGTGGAAGTCAGTGTCCGACGTTTTATTCCAGATTCAGCCTGACCCCCGAAAGATTCCACCGCCAGATGACGCGTCCGTTCTTCCACCGCGAACGCATAAGCGACTTTGACCTCTTCGACACCCACGCCGCCGACGCCATCGAGCAGCTCAAAACTCGCCTCCGCGAAGGATACCCCGTAGACTTCCAGGTATGTGTCTAGTTACGGCGTTGTCAACCACTCAAATCCAGTAGGACATGGTCTCGCGCTTCACCCTCGACACGGCGACGACGTTCCTTTTTAATCAAGACGTGCGGAGCCTAACCGCGGGCCTCCCCTACCCGCACTACGTCCCGGCGAAACTAGACACCAGCGAGTCGACCACGCACCTCTCGGACGCGTTCGCGGGCGCGTTCCAGGAGGCGCAGGTCGTCACCTCCACGCGCAACCGCTTCGGCGTCCACTGGCCGCTCACCGAGTTCTGGGTGAACAAACTCGACAAGCCGATGGCCGTTGTGCGGCAGTTTTTGGATCCCATTCTGCGGGAGGCGGTGGCGAAGAAAAAGGCGATGGCGGAGGCGGGAGGAGAGGGTGGGAAGAGGAACGAGGTTGGAGATAGGGAGGTACAGGAAGGCGAGACGCTGCTGGATCATCTGGTCAATTATACCGAGGGTGCGTGGCCGTCTATGCTCCTTTATCCAAATCTACATACTCATTGAGCTTGATGTAGATCATACGATTCTGCGGGACGAGATCCTAAATATCATCGTTGCCGGCCGGGACACAGTACGTATTTTCGGACGATCCTTCGTTTCCACCGGATATAACGCTTGTGCGGGTGTAGACAGCTACCCTCCTCACCTTCACGGTGTACATGCTCGCCGAGCATCCCGACGTCCTAGCGAAACTCCGCAATGAGATCCTCCAGGTTGTCGGCGCCGCGCGCCGCCCGACGCACACGGATTTCAGGGAACTCAAGTATTTGCGGGTCTGTATATCATACACTCCCATCCCAGCAACATTGTCGCTAACTGTATTGGTGTAGGCTGTCCTAAACGGTATGTAATTCACGATTTAAACTCGTTGTCGGATGCATAACCCCCCGCAGAAACGCTAAGACTCTACCCCCCTGTGTTCGTCCTCGTCCCTCAGACCAGATGATATTTTTTCTAACGCATGATCGCTATAGTCCTTTCAACATCAGGTACGCTATGTCCCACCCCTCTCTCTGTCCCGCGTGAAGATTATCTCGATTAGGGCTGCGCAACAGGCAACAACCTTCCGATCCAGCGACGGTGGCCCGCCGATCTACGTCCCCACCGGAACCCGGTGCGCATTTGTTCGGCTCCATGTCATAGACTTTACTGATCTCTCTGGCATGTTCAACTCAGAGTGCCTTACGCGCCGATCATCATGCACCGCCGCACAGACCTGTGGGGCCCCGACGCGCTGGAGTTTGACCCGGAACGGTTTTTGGATGCGCGGCTCCACAAGTATTGTGCGTTCTCGTCGTTTCGTGACTGAGCATGCTTTTGAAAACTGCTGAACGCCACAGTGACTCCGAACCCGTTCATCTTCCTTCCCTTCAACGCCGGTTCGTCTCCTTCCTCATCCTTCCTCATCCCCTCGTCCATCAATACAGACTGCCTTCTCACAATCTCTCCACGTATCTAGGACCGCGAATCTGCCTCGGGCAGCAGGTACACCTCTCCTCCCTTACCTCGTTCAATCTCCCATCATATTCACACGGCACGGCTGCAGTTCGCATACAATGAAGCCTCGTTCTTCCTCGTCCGCCTCCTCCAGCGCTTTTCCTCGATTGCACTCGCACCGGAGGCGCAACCGCCCGCGAGCCGCCCGCCCGCGGCGTGGGCGACCGAGGACAAGGTCGGTTGGCTGGCGCGCGAGAAGATCCGCCCCAAGGCGCATTTGACGCTGTTCGTCCAGGTGCGTCTTCTCCTTCTCCTTTCTCCTTCTCTCTCCTATCCTTTCTATCTGGTGGTTGCCAGCGAGTGAGGCTTTTGAACTAATGGGTGGGTTTGGTTTTCAGGGCGGACTGTGGGTGCGCATGGGCGAGGCGGAAACGGAAACGGAAACGGACTTGACGGGGGAGGGTGAACTTTAGTTGTGCGAAGAATCAAAGATAGGGATTGTTGGTCTCGTGCGACGTACACGTTACACGTTGCATTTATCGCTCAGAGTCGTAACCCAAATTCTGATCCCCACAATGCTGGACCTCGAGATTATGGCCATGGCTTAGAGAACACCCAGCGGATCTCCGTCAGCTACCGTCAGGAATGCCAAAAATTTACTCCCTAGGGCGGATATCCATAGGCATCGTTTACCACCTTTTGGAGCGGTTCGCTGCCATTTGACGGAGTGCGTCGCAGACCTGATCGCAGGGGAATGCTCCAGAACCTGGACTCGACGTGCAGGCTATCTCCGGCACAATGAACTCAGCATGGGCCGGCAAGATCCTGCTGCTCACTGGCAGGGTATATGGAGAACACCGAGCGTGATCTATCACCTGTGCTACTAGGCTAGGACAGCCTTCTACCTTCTAATTCTACTTCTATGACCTAATGTAGGCTGAATTTAAGTTGCTCGTACTGTCTTCTATTTGGGTGAAACTCCGCTGAAGGAGGATGACTTGAAGACATCACAACGTTTATCACAAGTCATTCGACATATACATTTCTCTCCGTGTAAGCAGCTTCTGAATGTTTGAATTCTGTAACACCTCGCATTTTGGTCCGCTTTATTCCAATATTGGGTATTTCCCAGGCGAGGAGAATAAATATTACTAGTAAAGACTGCAACCTAATAGTATGTTATGGTCAGAGAAGTCGCCTTTAAAACTGCCACTGCCCCGCTGTACGGAGCCAGGAAGATATCCTTGCATTCCCGCCGATACGGTAACACTGTCCTCTGCCCATGCCATTCTACGCCATCCCGTGTCATGAGCGTGTCGATGACCATCGAGATGGAACGTATGGCGGTCCGGATGCACTTTTATTCCCGCCCCGCAAACTTTTGATCCCGCCCCGCAAACTTGCCTTTTTTGGTGTCCCCGCGCGCGAATTTGGTAATTTGATCCCGTCAACAAGTTTTGCGCGGACGGCATGTTCCGCCCCGCGCGATTTTGGCCCCGCGCGCGCGCGCGAATTTTCCTTGGTGGTCCTTCCGCGAAAACATTGTTGAGCAAAGGTCATTCTAGATAAGTAATGTACGTAATTACGAGAGTGTGAATGGTATTTAGTGTTGTTCGGGTCGCGTCGGGTTTGGGCTTAAGCCCCGGCCAGTTGATTTTCTCTCTCAATTGACATGAGGCTTCAATCAGTTGGTAAGTGTCCTGTTGGACTCAGGGCATTTCCTCGACCTTCAGAACTCGATTGGGGAAGCCGAGGTGCATCCCGAGGGCAACTTCTAACATCTGGCGTCGCTGTTGAACTACGTGAACGTTCAACTTTACTGATCAATCCTATCATTCATCCAGTCATTTGTCACCTTTGGCCTCCTTCCTTTCACTCACTCCCTCCTGCTACATCTCCCATTGAATACCCACTCTGTTCATTCATGGGACTTCAATCGCACACATCTTAATTTCGTATTTTCTCCTAATAACTACCCAATTCAAGCTCTCTGCTGATAATTAAATCATCTGCCTCTCAGAGGATTTCACCTTCCTCTAATACCTCGAGTGTTGTCCTGGATTGGACTCAAGCTCAAGCCCTACCCACGCCCAGGCTGCCAGGTTTGACCCAGGCCCGACCGAGGTGGGCATGAGTCGGATTCAGGGTTGGCTGAGAATTTTTCAAACCCGCCACCCGGGCCTCTCTCAGTGCTATGATTGCTCAAATTAGCTGTTCAAATTTGGGTTTTCAGGGAACCAGATAGATTCGGGATGCACCTCGGCTTCCCCAATCGAGTTCTGAAGGTCGAGGAAATGCCCTGAGTCCAACAGGACACTTACCAACTGATTGAAGCCTCATGTCAATTGAGAGAGAAAATCAACTGGCCGGGGCTTAAGCCCAAGCCCGACGCGACCCGAACAACACTAAATACCATTCACACTCTCGTAATTACGTACATTACTTATCTAGAATCTAATCTCAGACCTTTGCTCAACAATGTTTTCGCGGAAGGACCACCAAGGAAAATTCGCGCGCGCGCGCGGGGCCAAAATCGCGCGGGGCGGAACATGCCGTCCGCGCAAAACTTGTTGACGGGATCAAATTACCAAATTCGCGCGCGGGGAGACCAAAAAAGGCAAGTTTGCGGGGCGGGGTCAAAAGTTTGCGGGGCGGGAATAAAAGTGCATCCGGACCGCCATAGGAACGTGCCGAAAGGTCCGCGCAATAGCGGGAGAAGGTGAGATTCATGCTCTGGAAGCGGCTATTTGCCGATACACTTGACAGGAAGCGCCATCCGCGGTGGGCATCATCTCCATCGGACAAGTCCAAGGTGTAGGAAAACAGCACGGCGCGTTTCACTTTGGGCGGTGGCGGCGGCTGCGTCCCACCTAATCGACTCCGAATGAAACCGGTAATAGAGCGGGTCGGCGGCGGCGCTGGGATGTGGTCGGTGGAATGAAGCAGTATCTTGTACATGCCGCGTCGAATAGGGCTTTCCAATGCCCGTAAGTTGATCGATTGGGCATCTCGGACGGGGATGCCGCCGAACTCCAGCGGTTGGCGGACCACGGGCGACAATTCTCTTCCATAGATCCGGTCCCAGAAACTCATTCCGGCTATTGGGCGCCAGAATGACGCGAATGATGAGAATGCATAGATCAGCAAGAATTCTTGGTGTGGCGGCTCGAGATCTGTCTGTGTGATGCCGAGATGCCCCGGGACCAAGATTGGTGCTGTCTGCGAAGGTGGCGTCAGTCTTTCGAATTGATGGCTCGAATATGCTAGCACACATACACGTAGTTGAGGAAGACAATTTAAAAGCACATATTTCTCGGAGCGCCAATTTGCCAACAAGACGAGCCCGGGAGCCTGGGATTCGATTTCAAATGATATAGTAAAGAAGTCTCCTAGGATGATCGGAGTAGAAAGGTAGGCGAGGTGCTCCGGTAGTTGGAATCGAAAAAGGTTGTGTGATCTTCCGCTCAGTGAATCGAGCTGTAATATTTGGACGACCCTGTTATTGATCAGGATATAATGAAAGTAATCATTGCAAAATCGCATCACTCACTGGTTGGGACCGGAGAGGTTCAGAACCACCATCAAGTTGTCGTCGCTGGAACGTGGGTCGAAAGACCAGTGGGAGATGAAAGCAAAATCTGGATATGTCGCCACGTGGACGCACAGGCGAGTGCCCAAGTTATAAAAGCGAAGACTTGCGTCCTCCTGCAGGCCCAAGTAGCGTTCGCTGGGAGACATCCGGATACTCGCTGACCCAGATAGCTCCGGGACCACAGACAACAAAATTTCTCGACGATATCTTTGTGCGCCGAACCACGTCGGTGCCCAAGTCTCCGGACCGCGTATGATGCGTTTCGCCTCTTCGACGAGAAAAGCGGTATCATAGGAGTCAGATTGAACTCCCGGATGCAAGTCCATGAGTCCTTGGACTGCAAGATTTCGAAGGATGGAGATCCAGACCTGCTTGGCCATCGCGATAAGCCTGAAATGTTTGTTCACCTGAAAACCGCCTTCGTCGCGAGACATCGAGCAAGGAGACGAGGACTTACCTGACCAACAACCAAAACGGTGTAAATATCACAGTTGAACAAAATCTCAGTCAGGATGTCTTCGTTGAGGTCAAGGAAGAGCATCTGAGAACTTAAGAAGTCGAAGGTCTGAAGGAGTGCCACTGGCAAGGGGGTCCAAAGATAAGAAAAATTGATATCACCTACAAATTTTTTTTTTGAGAGGGTCGGCGACACCCTCCCCCCCTCACAGCCACCTGATACCATCAAATTCCCTTTTCGGGAAACAGCGCCGCCGCGCATTTCCGCGCCGGGAGGTGCTACATGAAAGCGGTAGAGTGATTAATCACAAGGATATTTACAGAGTCTCATAAACAGCTGTCTCATCATATCATATGCGAAGGTGTTCTAAACATTTTTGACTTAGAATAAGTTGAAGCTGTAGTAAGTACTAATACATAACTAATGATCCAACCAAAACTTTTTAACTAAATGCCATTGGAAGTTTCATTAGGGGTGGGCCGGAAATGCATGCAGAAATAAAACTGTCTGAATGAGTGGACATTGGTAACTAGTGCTGGCCAAATATGAATACGATACGGCAAATGGCGTATCGTATTCATATTCATATCGTATTCACCCCCACGGGCCCGTATCGTATTCTTAGTGTATCGTATTCATATTTAACGGCCTGAATATGAATACGATATGAATATATTCAAATATATTCTGAGCCACCTGCAGTCAGAGAAAAGGAGGCTCACACTGGACCAAAACTTTGCCAGAGTGTTGGGAGGTCCTTGCACACCCCTCCTAATGTATGAATTGGTTCTTTGGACCAGCAGGTAGCCACTATCGATAGTCGGTGTGTTTCAAACCCCGGATCACAACTTTTGATCACACCACCTGATTGATTGATTGAAGCCGAGGCCGGACCAGCGGTGGTCAGTGCAGATCAGACTCGGCTTGCAGGCCTGCCGCCAGAATGCATTGATCCGATGTGTCCCGGTGGAGGCCCGAAGGCGGCAAAAGCCAACTTCAGAGTATTCAAATATATTTGAATACGATGAGACACGTATCGTATTATATCCATATCGTATTGTATTCATATTCAGCTGTATTCATATTCTGGTGGAGGTCCTGGGGCCGTATTGTATTCGTATATATTCGAATATATTCAAAATATATTTTGGCGTATCGTATTTATGGCCAGCACTATTGGTAACTTACAGCATGTTCCAAAGGATGGTATTAGAATATGAGTCGATAGGGCGGCAAGCAACTTAAAACCGTTCGAGGTACTGTAGAATTATTGATAATCACACATCGGCACTCTTCGGAGCCAGCAATTCAACGGCAGAGGCTCAAGGTCCGTTTCGGCATCAAATCGGCTGAGCGGGGCAACTGCTAAATATGTCATAATAATGATGGCACATGCCGGGCAGACGAGCGTCGAGAACACACAACATATCCAGTGTTCACTCATGTTTTGCTGGACAATTGCTCTGGTACATCCTGAGAGGTTGATATCTGGACAGAAAAAAATTTACATACAAATTTTTTTTTTGGCGGTCGGCCAGACACCCTCCCCCCCTACCCCATATGGTAATCTCTTATCTTCGGACCCCCTTGGCCACTGGTGCCAGCGGTGTCCGATCATTCACGTGACCCGTTGTTGGCATCGGCTCCGATCAACTCCGATTTAACTTGAAAGTTGTCGTCAACCATCATGGACGCGATTCATGGTCCTGTGCGAAAGCTAACCAACCGTGTTTTCGACACGCAGTCCTGGCAGCGACTTCCGGATCCCATGCTACCTTCGCAGACTCGCATATCTCCCCACTTGCCTCCCAAGCTTTGTGAACTTATCTTCGAGGAATTATGCGACGAGAGTCTTCTGACTGCAGCACGCGTTTGCAGCGCTTTTAACGAATAATGCATCTTTATATATCTCGCTAGAAGGAATATTTCACGGGAGACACTATCCACGGGCTCTCTCTCCATCTCGTCGGATGGTCTTCCCAATCTCCAGCTCTCGCGCTTGACCCCACACCCTCGTCTGCTGCTTCTGGTCACTCAACGTTCTCCAAAATCTCGGATGTCTGCCAACTCTTATGTAATCATGTCCCGGGAGATTCAAACACTCTCGATTCCTTTCTATACAAACGTGGTCACAGCCACTGCGCACGAGCATCCCGTACCTTCCGTCCTTCCTGGTTGGTGGAGTAGGCGCTTATGTTTAGAATGATCTACAGATTACTATCAGACACCCCGAGTGAATTGGAGAGTGGTGACGGTGCAAAGAAAGTTACTAACCCCACAAAATTTCCTCGGCACGTCAAGTTGAACTCTTGGAAACCCGCTCTCTAACCTGTCGAATTTAGACATTTTTCCGCGAGCTCAGTGGAAGAATCTCAATGTCCCGAAGTGGGACAGCATGTGAACTCCATTTCGGCAGCAGAGTATCTTCATTTGCATATTTTGTAAGCTACAGGGCCCAGTTTCGCCGGATATTTCGCATAGCGAGGCCTACGATACCATTGCGTTTCCATGATTTCTCTTAGAGGAAACGACCCGGAAATGAGCTCGCGATCTGGAAGTTTTCCATATCAGGATGTCGGCTCACGTAGGCTCACGTTGTGTCTCCTGTCCTTCAAAATCCTGTTCTAACTGCAAGTATACCCTCCCAGATTAGATGATATACGCACCGTAACGCACGTTGCCTCTGTACGTAACCCCCCAACTCCGTCTCACGTCCCTGCCTCGGTGACCTTGGACTCTCACTCCATAAGACCTCTGGATAACCTCCTACCATGGCAGAGACCGAAATCTCTCCCTATGTAATGGGCTGGGATGCACCCGTTTTCAACGGCCATGCACAAGAAGACGTAAATATGTGGATCTCACGCATCCGTTATGGGCTGAAACAGCGACACGTCCCGCGCTCGCTCTGGGTGGCTATTGCACTCCATTTCTTAGGCGAGGAGCCGCGGGCGGTTTTGAACGACGTGCGGCGCACGATGGCCCAGCTTCCAGATCAGGAGGGGAAAGGAGAGTGGGACTGGGACTGGGAGACTTTTACGTCCGCTCTGATTCGCATTCACGGTAGGCATTTTCAGTTTTATGAGAGCAGATCCTGAGTCCTTCCCCTCAATCAGAAAGAGCCACGAAGGAAGCTGAGAAGGGTACATATTGAATGCATCTTGCCAATTCTGGAATGTGCTCACGAAGGACGTTGCAGATTCCACCTCTATCGCAGACGATTTTCATCGTTTCAGAAGAAAGCATCCGTATGCCGCCGCCGCCGCAGGCCTCGGGTTGGTCGCAGCTGGCGGTGCCACCGTAGGGCCTGCCATGTTCGTCGGAGCGTTGCACATGGCGGGCTTGACCGTCTCGGGAGTCTTTGGTGGTCAGTACCTTTCCAAGTCCTCGTGATTTTTACCAAACGCACAATTAGGCTCGATCGCCGTAGCCCCCGTTGCGGCACAGGCTTTTGGTGCAGGCACAATGGCGCTTGGCGCGTGGGTCGGCTTCGGCGATACTAAGAATAAGACCGCCCCCATCGATGACAGCCTCGTCAAGACTACAGCCTCCGTCGACGACAGCCCTGTCAAGACTACAGCCCCTGCCGACAACAGCTCCGTCAAGGATACAGCTCTCGTAGAGAATACAGGCACCATCAACAACACGTCCCTCGACAATACCTCCCTCGTCGATAATACATCTCTTGCCAAAGCTGCATCCCCCATCGAGAATACAGCCCCCGTCACCGATGGCCCCGTCGACAATGCCTCTCGAGTCGGGGATATAGCCACTGTCACCGACAGCCTCGTCGACAATATCTCCGTCGACGATACGTCCCTCGCCGAGAATACAGCCTCAGTCACCGAAGGCCCCGTCGACAATGCCTCTCCAGTCGAGAATACAGCCATCGTCACCAACAGCCTCGTCGATAATATCTCTGTCGACAATACGTCCCTCGCAGAGAATACAGCTCCAGACACCGGAGGCCCCGTTGAAAATGTCTCCTTCGTAGAGGATACGTCCCTCACCGGGAGTGTAGCCCCCATCGACAACACCTGCCTCGACAACACCTCTCTCGTCAAGGAGACGTCCCTCGCTGATAGTACAACCCCCAACACCAACGACCCCATTGACGATATCTCCCTCTTAGGGAATACGTCCCTTGCAGGCAGTGCAGCCCCCGTCGGCAACACCTCCCTCGTAGAGAATATGTCCCTCGCCGAGAGTCTAGCCCCCGTTGAGAAGACAGCCCCCATCGACAACACGTCCCTCCACAACACGTCCCTAGCTGAGAGTGCAGCCCCCGTCATCGATGAGCCCGTTGTCAATACCTCCCACCTCGACAATACCTCTGCAGTCGAGAAGATAGCCCCCGTCACCGACAGCCCCATCGACAATACTCACGCTGGGGAGAATCTGATGGAATTTAGCCAGCGTTAAAGAGCCGCCAGAAGGATAACCCAGTTGAAACGAAGGACAGGAAAGAGGGCCGAGTTGGACGAGGACCTTACTTTAGGTTTTGAATGGAACGTCCGGTGTGCTAAAATTAATTTGTATGGTGCACATCTCTCCAATTGTACTCCCTCTTTGTATGACTGCAATAATGTAAATTGAAAGATCTCCAACTCACCGTGACTGTGGCGTTATCTTGCGAACTTAAGGGAATGCGAATCCTGGGTAAGCGATATTATTTGAAGGACGGGAACGAGAGAAATGGCGATCTCCATACCCGGTACTCTTACAGTGCAAGCTGACAGTCTGGACGAGCTGAGCTCCGTGAGAAGAGAGAGTGTAGTGACAGCCTGGTGCTATGTTGGCGCAGATCAGCCACGAGGCCACAGCATAAAATAAAAATACGGAGCTCCCCAAGAAGCATGGATTCAATAAGAAGGATATAGGGCTTGCTGGTGGCTCGATTTGGCGGGATCAACTACATCCTATGAGTCGGGTGCATAAAATATTTGCGAGGGATGTCATTGCTTTCTCGAAGAGTGTCGGTACATGATTTCGAATAATTTTGGAGGAGATACTACTTATCACCCACCGTAGAATATCTAGTCTGTGTATCCGACGAATTTGGAATGTAATGAGGTCGACAGTGTTGTGCTCTGTTGTGTGTACGACGCGCGCC
This sequence comes from Mycena galericulata, assembly GCA_029289565.1. Lineage (NCBI taxonomy): Eukaryota > Fungi > Basidiomycota > Agaricomycetes > Agaricales > Mycenaceae > Mycena > Mycena galericulata. Next base: position 328,182 of record JARKIA010000114.1, on the reverse strand, counting down.
GCGGATCGCCACGTGGCGCGTGAATCTCGGTAAATCCCGAACTTTGACCCTTCTCCCGCAGTGAGCACCCTACAGACTACAGTACCTTCATTCAAATCGCTGTGGTCCGGACTCTCTTATTCGGCTTTTTTGTCCTTCGCACTCATCGATTTCTGCGGCTTTTTGCTATATCTCAGCGGATCAGTCTCTGTCGATTTCATTACTCGAATTTCTACCTTCAAAGCGGATTAGGAAGTCTGCTTCTATCTGGGCGTTTCCTCCTCGAGTTCACCTCACATTGGACCACACCGCAGGCCTCAGGATCTCAACACAGTCTGGGACTAGTGGCTCGCCACAGCAAACAGTTGATGTATGCCTCGTAATTCATAGCTGTGTGTTGAGAGTTCAAGATAAGTATTCTAAAACAATATTTTACATTGGTAGAGTCCCAGTTAATTATTATTTGTATCTACTTAACCACAAAACCGATTCTAACAAAGAGGGCGTGATTCCGTCACAACGGCATGCGAATGACATTTGATCCACGCATGTCGAAGAGACATGCGTGGGGCTTTGCCCCCAGTGTTTTTGCTATATCTCAGCGGATCAGTCTCTGTCAATTTCATTACTTGAATTTCTACCTTCAAAGCGGATTAGGAAGTCTGCTTCTATTTTGGCGCTTCCACATGGGACCACACCGCAGGTCTCAGGATCTCAACACAGTCTAGGACTCACGGTTCTTACTCAATATTTTCGACGGCTTTCTGAATCCGCGTCCTCATCCGCTTGAGCTTTTCAATTTGGCTGGCTTATATATTTTTCCTTGGGTCAAAACTAGCATCTACGGCGTAATATATTTTCGAGGCACTCGGTTCTAGTAAAATATTGACCTGGCTTTTGTTCTTCTCATCTTGCAACTCCAAATATTCCGCCAATTTATTTGACTGTTACTTGGACTATTCTGAAGAGCCGGATCGTGCAAGCGGGGTTAAATTGAGGAGAATCCTCTTTGGAATATTCTGGGTGCCGGTGCACACTGCCTTCGCCGTTTGATGACTCGGTCAATGCAGAACCGCTCTCTTTGTTCCAGTTTCCCCTTTGTCCTTTGTTCTGATGTCCAGGAATTTCCACCACAATGGCCGCTTTTGGGAGGGTGGCACCACACTCAGTAGTATAAAAGGCCAACCCTTCGTCAAGAACCACCATACAACCACTCCCCGACATCATGAATCCTCTGAGCCGTACCGATTTGCCACTCGTCGAGAACTGGAAAACATTTCAACCGAGCATGGCCGGATACATTGCACCGCAACAGCTCACGCTGCACTAAGACTGTCCGGATGTCGAGGTACGTCTGTTTCACCATGTCACCTATCCACAGGTACTGAATGCCTTTTCTGATAGAGTCAAATTAGGGAATTCGTCGAGGACCAGGTCGGCGACGTTCACCTGCGCGACGCATTTTGTTTGTGGAGGCACAAATTGAACGGCGCCACGGGGATGGCCACCCCTTCCACGGCCATGCTGCATCTTCTCACCGAGCCCTTCAAGTCAGTGCGGCATCTTATGGGTAACGACGCCATAGTGCTATGTCGTCTCGCTCCTTTGGCCAAGGCATACGGCTTCACAATGCACATCGGCGAGCTCGAGCATACCTTGTCCGTGCAGCGGGAAGTCTACCATGATTACAAGGACTCTGGCTACTTGAGCGATGACGACTACAGCGACGACGACAGCGAAGACGACGAGAGCAACGACGACAGCGATGAAGATGATATACCATATATCATGCCTGACATTGCCGAGGTCGAGTACCATTGGGAAATTTGAGAACACTTGGAGGCAAGAAAGTCTTTCAACCAGCCTTGCTGGAGCTCGCAACCGAGATAATGGAGAGGGACGATCTACAAGCGGAGCTGCTCGAAGTTAACCACGAATACGCCGTCCAGTCCGTGGAACATTTTGTGCGTCTGCATTCATTTTATTCGTGGCGTTCATCGCTGATTTGAACCCATTGATTCAGAAAGAGCATACGACGAAGAAATACACACACAGTAAGTCCTATATTCGTCGCCATGCTACGCCGCTCACGGATCTACGCGTAGCTCGAAAAATCTCAGTCCTTTTTATCTCATCTTAAACTGGCTTCTGTCACGACTCGCCGGTGATAACTTACTCCCGTTAATTTACGATACCGTAACGACAATTTGAATATATCCTTGGATTCAGTCTTCGAAGGGAAATCAGGATACCTGGCCGACGCCAATAACCATAACGCGATACTGAGCATCCAGGACATGCGCCATTGTCGATCTGCGCAGAAATAATGGATCAATGAGCACGTAGCTCGGCCGCGGCCTGCACTGTGGAATGCGAACATGAGAACGTGCTCACGAAGGGAAGCGCAACGCTGGGAAGAACAGAGAACGAAGAATCAAAGGCCCAACGGCAGCGAAGTAGGAGTAAGAGTGGCGTCAACAAGTAAATTCAACAATGTACGCACCAATTTTACTCCTCCAGCTCGATATACAGCGAAACTAGGCGTAGCGGCTTTTTTTGTTCGCGGGAGTATGAAGGGTCCAGACATAGTAATAAATCCACGAAGGTGGAATTTCCGGCGTGCTGGAGACGGAAATTTGCATGCAAAGAAGTATTTCGGAGTCACATAACAGAGCGAAAGATGAGGATATGCGGAATAAGACACGTACAAGCCCCAGGGAAACATATGCAGCTTGAAAGTGCGGTATGCAAGGCTGGCGGTACCCAATTCATCAGTACGCTAGTTCCAGTTCCCATGGGATAGATAATTCATAGGTGATATATGTTGGACGCTATTCCGATTTCGGCGCCGGCAGAAACAGTGGTCGAAGCGCTGAACGACGCGTCAATAGGGCAAAGTGGGGAGGTCAGGATTTCACTGAAGCAAGCTGGAAACGTGACTCCAGCCTGAGACAACGGACTACAAAGACTCGAAGATCGAAGAGGATGACAAGACGTAGATCGGATCAATATTGATCCGCCGATCAACACCCCCCACGCCGTCTCCTTCGTCCTTCTACATTATCATACTTTGGAATATGGCACAGAGTTCTTTGCCCTGTTGAATTTCATGATCAGTCCTTCAACTTTTAAATGATCGTTCTGTGGTCAACAAATCGTTCTTCTATGGGTAGCTACCCCTACTGTTATTACAGCAGCTGAGAAGAAGGGGCAAGCGGAAGAGGAATTCCACACCGAGAGTGCGGCATTTCTTGCACGTCCGCACGATTGCCTGCCTAAACCACTGTTATTGGATGAATAAAGTAAGACGTGGAAAACACGCGTTTTTCGTGGCATAACCCCTTTTTTGCCGGTGCGGGTGACTGTGCGGGTACTTGAATTACTGGTCGGTCCTCCCACAGTACATATAACAACAACCTCCCTTCGTCTTTCCCTTATCCACCCTCCCAGATAACTTCTCCCCTTATCGTTCTCAAATACAAAGCTGAGCAAAATGCCGCACAAAGGAAGTTGTCTCTGGCCAGACCACCATCGAGCTCGCGTGGACGCATCCCGACCAGGTGACTCCCCACTAATTCCTTCCTCCCCGCGATTCCCGTACCGAGGACGCTCACTTGCTTCTGCCCGCCAGATTTTGTGCCACTGCACCGACTGCCAGCAGACGAGCGGAAGCGCGTTTAGCACCGAAGAAGGACGTCACGATCACCAGGTCCGTGAAGGAGTACAACATCAATGCCACGTTGGGTAACACCGGTGCGTGCAGTGCTCACTCTTCAACTCGTGCATGGATTGAACCTCGCGTGCTACCCGCTCGGTGCGTCCTCTTCTCCGCCGCTCAAATCAAACTATCGCGCGCTCACATAACCCAGACGTAATAAAATCGCGCAACCAGCTGCGCTCCACGCCACCGACGGGCACGCTGGTGCAGTACATCACGCGCGCCTCGTGCGTGGTTCTTTCTCCTTTTCTCTCTCTCTTTTTTCTAGCTCTTTCTTGTATTGGGTTTTGTTTTCGCTCTGTTCTATTCAGTTCGCATTTTCTTAGTTACCCGTGTTTTCTGCGGCAACTGCAGCAGCACCATCACGCATCTCATCGTCGCCGACAGCGACACGCAGGCCCTCCAGACTGGAACTTCCCTGATTTTGAAATAAAACACACGCTCAGTGGTAATAGGAACCTGCGCAAAATCAGAGAAGTTCCCAGTCTGGATGGCCTGCGCGTCGCTGTCGGCAATGGTGAGATGTGTGATGGCGCTGCCGCAGTTGCCGCAGAAAACACGGGTAACTAAGTTAAAGAAGTAGTGTGCCCCAGGGCCGACTCGAACGAGGACCTGACTTTACATTTTTTATCGCGCGTCCGGTGTGCCTAAATTTGGCAATCTTTATAGTGCACATCCCTCAAATTGTACTCCCTCTTTGTATGACTGTAATAATGTCAATTGAAAGATCTTCAACTCACCATGAGTCTGGCGTTATCTTGCGAACATAAGGGAATGCGAGCGCCCAACTCTCGGAGTTGCACTGAGCCCACCAGTGCTGATGAGAACGGAGAGTGCAGTGCGAACGTCGTAAGTGGTTTGCCGGCCGAGCTCGGAGATCTCTTCGGATCTCACGGCCATCAAATCCCGATTGTGACTTTGGCGTGACTCACGTTTTCTGTCCTGAACGTCCATGTCGCGCAGCGGCTCTCTATTTATTCCAGCTCTTGCGCTTCTCCAACTACTCTTTCAATCACGGTCATTAGTACACCACATCCTATGCGCAATGTCGACTGGTCCCTGTCGCAGCTCATGCGCCGCAGCGGCGCATGATTATCATTTGATGATCATGAGCTTTCTGCTTGGTATCTCTCTCGACTGCTTTCCGGTGCCTCTCTTCTCTCTCCATTGAAGAAGTCGTATGTATTCTTTCTATCGGATGCTGTGTCCAGAACTCTCCGACCGGGCCTCGCATCCCCTCCGACCATAGTCTGAATCTGCGTATTACTTCACAAACCTTTTTGGTCCCTATTCCGGCTGCCATCGGATTCTTATTTAGTATGTGAAGGTATAATCTGGGACGGCTTAACCTTCCTCGCAGTAAGAAATGCCTCACGCAGTGTGTAGCATGCCGCGCTTCCCAAGACCCCATAGCAGACGGCCGCATCTGCTGGGGAAGTTCATCTGGCACGCAGAAAATCCGGAATCGGGTTATGTGGGGATAGTCGTGCTTTCCTTTTCTATTGCCCTTCATCAAGGCTTCCAACTCAGACTCAGTACGGTGCAGGAATATGGATCGGCTCCCGGGCTACGTTCAAGGTGGAAATTATAATTCGTACCATCCTTTTCTAGTGAGTTGCCGGCTTTAACTGATCGTGTTCCGAATACTGCTTCTTATATTCCTTCTCGTTTCAGGCCTGACAGGACCCGATGGCGAGGACCGCTCTCTGTCCTCCCACAACGCCGCATCCTAAGCAACATACAGAGGAAGACTCCCGTTCGACTCATGGTCGGGCCATTCGTTGGTGACACCGGCTGTCTTTTTTCAAAAACATTTACCTTCATCGGGACGTCCGATCCTGACTGATTATATTTTTAAGGGGAATGCGTGTCCAAAATATTTCTGCACCTCATCCGGGTTCTGGTGCTTGAGATATCAAAACATAGATATACGAGCCACCGAAATGAGTCGGAAGCCACGTTGGCGAGGAATTAGGTTCGTTTGAGGTTCGGGAAACAGCCGTCAGTCTCTGACCAGTATAGATGATTATGGTACGTTGTAATCTTATCTTATAATGCCCTGTGCGACATTGGCAACAGTGACAGGTCCTAATACGTGTGTGTTCTGACTTCCTCCTGGACATGCATGTTTCTGACACGTCCTTGATCGCGCTCATTTTCGTGGAGAGCAAAAGCAAGCGCAGCCTGCTGCTGCCGATGGATCTCCCACGCGTCCTCGCAATACTCTCCGCTTCTTTCCACTCAGAGGGGCTGCAGCCGCTCGGCTACGAATCCACCTTCTCCTTCCTCGTCAAACCTTTCTTCCCGCACATCGTCCCCCTCCTCTACCTCGGATCCCAGCGCGCATCAGACTCCCAGAGTTGCGCGACATTCCTCTGCAGCTCCGCGCAGAGTCGGCCACGGAGAAGCTGTTAGCGGCGCTCGCAGGGTATCTCATCAAGAGCACGTTCAGAGCCCCCTTTTTATGCCTCTTTTCCCTTGACCCTCAAACTTCCCACAATTCGTCGCTCGCCGGCACCGTCCAATCTTCGCCGGCGGCGGCTGGGCGGGGAATTTTGAATCGGATTGACTTGGCCGTATATTACGATCACTACGGTTTCGTTTTGCTTCCTCACCCTCCGCTCAAGATTTCGGGCGATTCATCCTGCGCCCACGCGGCGGGCCTCGTCCACTTATGTCAATCTGCCGCGACGCCGCTGGAGCTCGCGACATCATCCAGCTCGAGTCGCTCGCTTTCCTCCGCCTCTGTTTATCTGACGACCTGCGGGTTATATGGTATCTCAAACAGACTAAGTTCGTCCATCATCTGTCTTGCTCGTTCACGACTGACCGTCACTGTCTCAGATATCTAGCCGCTCTGACGCTACGCTGATGGTGACCCTATCACCGACCGACCGAGCGCGTATATCCTCGCCCATATCTCCTTATTGGGATCAAGTGCGGATTCTCTTGTTCCCACTCAATCAAGAAGACATCGCCCGGCGGACCTACGAAGACAGGCAAGACTCCGCCCTCGATACCATCTCACGCCCCCACCAGTATCCGCAAGCTTGCGCGGGAGGACGTCATAATCACTTGCACAGCCGGGAGCAGGAACGCGAACGGTGGACCCGAGGACGTGGGGCAGACGAGGGGGGTAAGCAGGATGAGAATCACGTCTATGCATCCTCGGCTATCCTCGAAGCGCCAAGGTCATTCATGAGGATACAAAGCGGGCAGATTTGTCCGGATCGTGAGTACCTGTGCATCAGCATTTATTATTTGCCCGGTTAACGTCGGATGAAAATGAAAACAGATCGTATCCGACGCCATGGTCACCTCTGCATCTGTACTTAGCCCCCAATATCAACGAAATTCATTGCTAAGATATCTTGAAACTGCGGTAAAAATACTTTCAGGGTCCTTTTGCCGATAATTATCGTTTGTTACGCTTTCTTGTTGTGTCTGAGGTCGCCCTAACAGACCGCATGCTCTGCCAGGTACGCACCAATTCCTGTCCCCGACTTTCGCGCCACCAGCGACCTACCACCCTTGCGGCATTGCCATCTGGATTGGTACGGGAAGTACGACACGAAATGTAAGAATTCTTCTCGCTGTTGCGGCGTGTTGCGGCGTGGTCAGTCTTCATCCGTGCATGCGCGCGGGTTGACTAAAAATCGAGGCGATTTAACCCAGTGTAGTCCCTCCGAACTACCAATGCGATAACTATAATACAAGTTGAAAATGGAAGTGGAAATAATACGTGGTGCGCCGTCACACCCTGGGATATTTCCTGGCGTCGACGAAAGTCCTGTCGCTGGTGATGTCAAAGACGGTATCATCTCCGCGGCTACCGAACGAGTCTGTCATCCCGGATCTCTTGGAATTCGGCGTCCAGCGTAAGGCACGCGTCGACTCCTCCTCCTCCTCCCAGATCGTACGCCGAAGATTCACGATAACGATGACGAGCGTCGGGTAGAAGCCCGCCATCTGGATTCCCATTGCGCTAATAACTCCCCAGAGGTAGACCGCGGGTGAAGTCAAGGTGATGATCTGGGCGGAAGCGAAGAACGAAATTACTTGGCTGAGCTGGAATATCAACTCTTCGTCAAGAATTATAAGCAAAGGGTCAGATTTTCGTACCCAGAGTAAACTGTATATAAGGCCGGAGTCAAAAAGGATGGAAAGTGCTTTTTCTCCTGACATTCGGCTAGGTTTCCCCAGCGGTTGCGTTATTTTGCGATGCTGTCTGGAAATTTATATAGTAAGACTCATTTTCAAGCCCGAAAGAGATGCATACCGGGCTTTTAACCCAATGAATATCGTGCAAGTGAGGTTGGTTGCGGCGGAGAGGCCCCAGCCAACCGCCCCGGCTTGATAGCAGATACCCGGAAGAGGGCCGTCATAGTTGCTGCACGCGGTGTCTATGACCGAAAAAACTAGAGAAGGAAAACAGGAATCAAACTTGATGCTCGATATGAGAGTTTCAGGAACTCACTGAACGTCAGTAGCAGGAGGGTACCTGGCAATAAGATGACCAAAATCCTGCGCTGAGCTCTGTGCTGATAAACGGCCCAAGTGCGCCAAACGACAACACTGTCTCCGACGGACATCTAATCGCTTGGTCAATAATCACGGATGACCGAGAACGCGCACATACATTGAAGTCGAATATAGCTTCCTGTACTCCGACCACTTTGAGAATTGCCACCTCTGCCAGCTTCGCTCGGTTCGGGAAAGGAACATCGACCATCAAGAATCCATGGATCTTTGTGAGTGTAACCCAGAGGTTCATGGCCCATTGAGCAGCGGATGCCACATATAGATATACCACAACCACAAGCATAATGATAGCAGCTCGAGACTTCAGGCCTTTCCGACTGGAAATTGAATCCGTCAAGAGATGTCTGACTTGGGCCGCCAGAACTTACAAAATCGAATACAACGCAACGGCGAAAAAGATTCCATATGCGCCTAGAAATATTCAGCCAACGTGCTAATCTCCATGAACGCGCTCACTGAAAAAGACGGTTTGGGCAACCGTACCAGCAACCGCGTGCTGTAAAAAGAATCCGACATCGACGAGCTCCTCAAGCACGGCTGCAAGCTGAGTTTGGTCTGACTTGGAGGACATTGAATAAAAATGGCCGCCGGCGGAAAAGAAGTAGTCGCAGACTGGGGACTCTCGGAGCGGCGTGGGGTAGAAAGGAGGACGTCCGACGTTCGCACTCTGTGTGAGATATATATACATATCTTGTTCGCACGTAGAAGAAACGATGTTCATCTTTCCGTCACGATGGTTGATAAGCCGACGCCCCGCAACAATGGATTTCGGTGTCATTTCTTGGATGCGTTCCTTCACACAAGAAGATCATGCACACAAAGATCATGGAGATCCACAGTTAATCCAAGTAAATCAGGATGATCACCAACCGCGTTTTCCACGCCGAGAAGCTTTCTTAGGTTGCTGAACGAGACGCCTGCATGCCTTTGAGGGAATGCCGCTCATGGCCCAGGAGGAGAAGGTATATTATACTGACAGTGTTGCTGGCAGATCTCTATCAGCCTGCCAGCCAGGTTCTGCCAGAACCTGGCAGGACCGAGAAGATACGATTTTTATACTATAAGGGGAGGGCTGGGTGGAGGCGATTTCGGGCCGTTCGGCAGTAACTACACAGGATCATAGCAATCATTTTTGACATGTTACTGTGGCAATTTTCTTACCCTCTTCGCCGAATTCGAGTCATGGCCATGGCTTGCGGGCGTCCTCCCGACAAGCCCGTGAAGACATAAGCTTTGGGAAGGCCTATTGATTGATGGCGCAAACGCTTATCCATAAATTTGAGCGCATCACGGAGTGATGCCTTTGCCGATGGCTGCCGAAGCCGTTAACTCAGCGAACTCTGTATTCACCAAGGTATTCACTTTGCGTAGTGGTTTAAGTTTAGGTTAAGTTTGTGCTTGAAAAGGCTAGGTACACGGACACGTCTATCACCTCGGCATCAGCATCTGCTCTGGGATGAGCCGCACAGTTGGGAAAAAGCGTAGATTCAATACATTGCAACGATACATGGAGCAAGCTATGAGCGAATTGGCGTGGGCGGATGCAGATCTGAGATTCTTCCGGCTGTCCTTGTCCTATCGAAAGGGATAGTTTTACAACCCGTACCGCTCCAGGCTCATTGTTCATAGCAACAGTGCTCTCACTTGCCCGCAATCCGTATCTGCTCGCCTGGATCAAGATGATTCGTCCCACGTATGAAATTCCCTCCCGTTACGTCCTTAGCGGCCGATTGTTGCATGCCGAAAATTCCCGGGTCCATTTAGAAGAGGTTGCACGCCCGAAGAGCAGGAAACTGCTCACTCTATTGTTGGATGGTAGGATCTGCTCCGGCGTAACCTTCATGGCACTGTTGGCGCGGGGGTGGGGGAATATCCGCGTCTCCTCACCTTGGATAATATGTTCGGAAGCCGTTCCACGGTCGCGCCAGCAGGTTCGTCATGAATGGGTGCTACTTACGAAAAATAGTGTCCTCTCTTGGCGCCAAACTGGTTCAGTAACGCCGTCATTCGGGTTGAACATCCTCGGAAGCTTAATGTATTGACTGAGGATTCTCTGGGTCAACCATAGTACTAGTAATACGAGTGCTTAGAAATGCTCATGTTCAGGCTACCTTTCACCGACTCGGCTACTCACAGATGTCCATTTGCTACTTTTCATCCGGACCCTTTTTGCTCCAGTGTTCCTAATTTTTCCAGTTATGGAAAATGATTCAGCGACACTTGACGTGAACCGCCGGTATGTACGGGTCGGTTAGATTCTTTTTTTCGCGACTAATTTCCTCCGAAACATTAATTCAAGGTTCATATCTCAGATGTCCATAATTCTCCACTTTTATTGTTTTTCGTTCCAGCATTCTATTTCGTCTATGCAATTTATACACAATTATTCGTTCGCCTTCGGTTGCCGGAGCGAAGCGAAGGTACGTCTTGTTCTATCTTATATTTGGCCGAATCCCGTTATCGTTTCGCTCGACGGTAAAGTGACTGTGTAGGATCATATTTTGAACCATATCAAACGAAAGATTCGTTTGGGCAAAGTAAAAAAAATTGTGGTGCACCCCTCAATTTTGGGTTTAGACCAGATTTGAAGAACACAGCAATAAAGACCTTTTGCAAAAAGAAAGACCTGCACTTGCCGGGGTTCGAACTCAGAACGTGAAGAAGGGGTTCGGCGGATCAAGCTGTCTTGATGGCGCTTTGTTAGCATCACAAGCCCTTGCCAGTGTAGTGATCTTACTGCCTGCCAGTGACGTGTCAAGCCCTTCGAGGTACGTTACGTTGAAGCGTCTGTCTAAGAGAGACTAAAGGCCTTCTGTATTGCACCAGTGATCACCATGCGACTCAAGGCTTTGGCCGCCCTACTGGCGACCATTCTGACCGCGCAAACCGCCGCGCAGAACGCAACACTACCCGAGACACCAACCCACATCTACAACGTAGTATACACAGTGCCTGAAGAACAAAACATAGTCCAGTTCGCAGGTACCATGCACGTTCCCAATCTCCCACACGCAGGGTTCTACTACCTCTGGCCCGGCCTTTTCCTACCCAACTACGGCGGCGTCCTCCAGCCGGTGCTCTCCGGCGCCTCCGGGCAATGGTTAATCAACAATACGTGGTACTACGCCATTGTACAAGATCCCGCTGGTCGGCAGGATGTGCAGTACACTACGTTCGGTGTCAACAACGGTGACGACGTGCGATTCAATATGCAGAAGAATGACACCTGGAGCATCACTTTGAGTGTCCCTGGGACCAATAAGACGGCAACGAACTCCTTTCCAATGATAGGTACGTTGCTCAAGAGTTTGACGCTTCTTCTTCGGTTATTAATGTACGAGCCTGTGCAGCGCCGGCGAAAGCAGACCACATCCCGTACGCGGTCTTTGAAATTGAGCTATGGGGCCAAGTCTGGGATTTCGGTCCTCTCACTTTCACCGACATTACTATAGTAAGTCCCTGATGTGCCTCAGGTTTACGATAGGGACATAGCTTACATGACCCACAGGTCTCCAACGGCTCGTCCCGCAGCTCCTGGTGCAGCGACAGGCCATCTTCCAGTCAGACCTCTTTCAATGCGAGCGGCGTCACTTCGACTGTGCGCAATGGGCAAGTTATGTGCAGCATCCAGTCCTTGATTTTGGAGCAGCCGGGCGCCAATGCTACCGCAGCCCCTGCCAATGCTACCACAGCCCCCAGAACGGCCGCAGCCCCCAGCATGAACGTAAGGAGTGCGCCACTCATCTATTTTTTGTGCATCGTGTTATCCCTCACTTTGCTGCTATTGCACTAAGCAATACCATATACCCAGAAGCGACGCGGAAATAAATCTTTTCTTTTTGGGCGTGCCTCGCTCCACGGCTGTGAATTTTTTCCCCTGTGTCCCTCTCGTTCTTGAGCCTCCAGATCAGGTGCGCGGACTCCGAGATTCTTATTCTGTAGGAACGCATTGACCCTGCGTCGCCCCGCGTGATCGCGTCTGACCGAGGGCTGGCGGAAGTAAGTCGGCTCGTCTTCTGCTTCCAAACTTCATCTGCAAGTTTTCAAATCTCGCTCTTCCTGTGGGTTTCCTTATGTTCGTGGTATATGACACCCATCTGCGTGTTCTGCCGGCCAATAGGCAATTGTACCGAGGGTGCGTGGCCATCTGTGCTACTTTATCCTATCCAAAACTACTCATTGGACTTGATGTAGATCATACAATTCTGCGCGGCGGAATTGTATATATCATCGTTGCAGGTAGGGAACAGTACGTACTTTTCGGTCGATTCTTCGTTTCCCAGATATAACGCTTGTGCGGCTGTAAACAGCTACCCTCCTTACCTTCACGGTGTACATGCTCGCCGAGCATCCCGACGAGCTGGCGAAACTCTGCAATGAGATCCTCCGGGTTGTCGGTGCCGCGCGTCGACCGAACTCAAGTATTTGCGGGTCTGTATATTATATACTCTCTCTCATCCCAGCAACATTGCCGCTAATTATATTGGTGTAGGCTATCCTAAACGGTATTTATTTCCCGAAAACTGGTTGTCGGATACGTAATCTCTTACAGAAACGCTGAGACTTTACTTCTCCTTTCCCCATTTCATCGCTTATCACTGCCTTCTCACCATATTTAGGATCGCGAATTTCAATTTGGGTCGGGCAGCAGGTACGTATTGCATATCCCTGTCATGCACCCAGCTCATATCATATCAATGACTTGGGATTGGGCCTCTTCGAGGCGGGCGCTGAACCTTTAGGTTCAACTTACTTGTCAATTTTCAACAATTGGGGTGGATAGGCATCAAAGTACTTCGATAATCAAGCTGCTTCAGATTGTGATAAGTATGGAACTGCTATAGACCCTGATTGGTCTGTACATCTTTTTTCTGTCCATCGTTTCTCCTCCCCCCCCAAAAAAAAAAAATTCTGGGATAGCTACATGTACTATACTTACTAGTGCAGCCGGATTGGTGATGGAGTGTCAACAACGGATGGGAATTTGCACTGGAGCACAGCAGAGCACAATCCTTGCTATAGGGTTGGCTACAATGTTGCAGTAAATTTGTGAAACAAATGATTCAGCAAGCAGTTCTCTATCGACGAAAGCATCACGAGGGATTATTGGTCCATGCGACCGGAATCCATCCAAGTAAAATTCAACAGAAAATTCTCGTCCTGTCCGGAATGAATTATGGAGACTATATCTTTCTCCAGCTGAACTTTATTGAGTCGTTGCCAATCAGAGACAATAGCAGTAACTGTGTCTGCTAGCAGTCTACGTGGGCCACTGGTCTGTATATATTCTCATTATTTCTGATTTCCTGATTCAACTAAGTAATACAACCTACTAGTGCAGCTCTGAAACTAGAAAGGAAACCACAACAAGACCTGAATAAGGGTTTTAGCTGATAGGAGTACAGGCACTTCAAAAAGAAATCAAACAATAGGAACCTGGTAGTTTACGAGGCAGAATACTTCAAGTTCAAATTAAATACATCGACCGAGATGCCCGAGGAATATCATTACTGACCTTCTGCGATATTTTACTTGATTTTCAGGCTCTGCAACTGTTTTTCAACAAATATTGTGTAGCAGGATACATCAGACGTTCCAAACAATATTTCTTGGTTGCACAAACTTGAAACACAAGCATTTGGGGGTGAACACAAAGCAAAAATGACAACGCCGCAGAAAGCGGGCCATTTGGATGCAGAAATGACTAATCGCAGAAATTGTAAGTTGGTCCAGAAATATTTGGATCTGGTGTACAGCGCCAATTGAGGCAACAAAGATGTACAATTCAATAGGATAAAATATTTGAGAGTTGTAAATTTGAATAGTTTGAACAGAATGCCTTTCACTCGATTTTTCCTTGCAGCAAAATGGCCCGAAATCCAAGTTCCCAGGGTAGTCAAACCTAAAGGTTCAGCAATTACGGCTACAGTTCGCCTATAACGAAGCCTCATTGATCCTCGTCCGCCTCCTCCAAACCTTCTCCACGATTGTACTCGCGCCGGAGGCCTAACCGCCCACCCGCGGCGTGGGCGACAACGCTCATCGCGCCGATAAGCTTGCCGGATCGCAGATAATCGTGATGACCACGTACCGCTGAATCAACCGTTGGAATGCACGCCCAGATCGGAACCGAACCTCTGGGCGTTGAGGAGGGGACAGGGAAGCATCAACGGATCTGTTCATTGGAATATTAGACGCACCGAAACTTCGGGATGTAAGGGAGGCGGTAGGATTGGTTGGTCGGCAGGCGAGAAGATTCGCCCCAAAGCGCATTTGACGCTGTTCGTACAGGTGTGTTTTCCCTATCAAGACTGTTGCCACTGAGTGAGGCATTTGAAGGGTGGGCTGTGGGTGCGCATGGAAGAGGCGGAAACGGAGATGGGGGTGGGCGATTAGTAGTTGTGCAAAAATTCATAGTAATTGTAGGTCTCATGCCACGGTCCGTGTAAGTACATACACTACGTACATGGAAATGGAAACGGGATCGGCAATGTTGTCAGACCTGGGAGTGGGATAGGGGATCGCCATGACTGAGGCCTGTTCGCCGAAATTCACACCGGCCGGCTGACGAAATCGAGAGTTCTGATCAGACACATATGATGTGTATAACATTCTTTCCAACATCCGAGTCCCCTCGATCCATCCCGCAATCACCTATACGGCCTTCACTCACTTCACATTCAACCCCAACTTCCTGATCCCCTCCACGCGCGTGGCGTACGTCGGCGAAACCTTCCCCGCCAACAAATCCCCGACGAAGTCCTTGAACGTCCTCGGCAGAAAATTGGGGTAAAGCGTCCGCGCGTCGAGGTACCCGAGATACTCGCCGTACGCGGGGGTGTTGTCGCCGCGCACGTATTTGCTGTAGCGGTAGTCTTCGCCCAAGCGCAAGACGCGCGCTTTCAAGTCCTTGGGATCCGCGGCGATGGCGGCAGTGTACCGGGCGCGCGAGGCTATGAGCTCGTCGGCGGAGATCTGAGTGAGGCAACCGTCAGTGTCATGGGGTGCTGAGGCGGATACGAGCAAGCAAGCGCACATGGTTCCGCTCTATCTTCTCGCCTGACACGTCCTCCATCAGCGCGAAAAGCTCGTTCTGCGAGAGCACGTCCCCGTAGGTAAACACAAAGCGGTTTAAGGTGCGTGGGTCCCTGATAATCCGCGCGACGAAGCGCCCGATGTCGCGCAGGTCGGTGAGCATCGTCGGCATGGTGCCGTCGCCGTATATGTCGTTGTTCGACGCGAAGATGCTGGCGTAGTCGACGCGTCCGGAAGGCAGTATCGGGAAGGAGATCTGGTACCAGTAGCCGACGTCGATGATCGTATAGGGAAGGTACAGCTTGCGGACGTGTTGGTAGACCTCTTCTTTCTGCTCGGAATCGTAAAATTTGATTGGTAAATCTTGGAGTAGGAATAGGAGAGACGTACTTCGTCGCGCATGCCCATGATGCCGCCGGGCGGGACTACGATCGTCCAAGCACACGGAACGAACCGTTTTACCCCGGCCTTCTTGGCCGCCGTCGCCATATTCAGCTGCGCGAGCTGAGACAGCGCGTCGATAGCGCTGATGAACACGTCGATCCCGGAGAGCACTTTGACAAGCTCATCCACAGAGCCAATATCGACTCCGCGAATCGTCACGCCGCGCGCCTCCATCTCTAGAATCGCAGGCGGCGGCGACTCCTTAGTCGATGGGCGAACGAGAACTTCGATATCCTGTTCTCACAAGTCAGTCTCCTACTCCTCCAAGAATATTCTACACGCGGAATATCACGCACGAATAAATCCGGCTGCTCGAGCAAGCCGTGCATGATAGATGCACCAGTCTCTCCGGTGGGACCGAGGACAGAAACGCGCTGTTTAGTCATACTGCCTTAGGTGGGGAGAAAGTATTCAATATTCAATGCCAATGTGTCCGCCGACGCGCTGTTTATAACCTCGTTCAAGGTTGCATTATTCGTCATGCATTCGCCGATCCGGGTTCGTCGGGTTCCTCATATCTAAGCCGGGAAATTCCTACTTGTCATGCATTTCCCGGTAGTTTCGGGCTATCCAGTCTCAAACTAGTCCTGTTTTTTCGCACACCGCGGGGATCCGTCGGGGACGCCCGTCGGGCAGGAACGAATGCCGGAATAGTCGCCGTCTGTGCGCATGCAGGCTCAGTGAGAAGAGCGACATCTTTTGGGATTCGAAGTTGCGGCTGTTGGGGAATGCAAGGATTGAAGGAAGCTCCGGCTCACCCCTTCACCTTTTATGACTCTGTCGGCAACCTCGCAAACTACAGAGCACGCCCAGGGAGGTATACACGCATGCTTCATCGTTATGAGATTTGGAAATTCTTACATCCAACCGGTCCCCGACTCAACCTGGCTAACGTGAAAGATTGCTGAAATTTAGGCATTTTTTGTCTTGCGGTCTGGTTCTTGTCAGGTAGGCAGCCAGGACGGACAATATATGTCCCCCATATGGAGCACCACGCTTTTAAGCAGGCTCCGGAATTGATGCCGCGTGATGGGAGGTGCTGATACCTTCTAGTTGCAAGACCGAAAGACCGCCGCTGCCTTCGTATGGAAATTCCCGGTTGCTGACTTTCTCGATTTTATTATTAAGTTGTATACGTACTTACTTCCCGGGAGTCACCACACAAGATTCCCAACAAAGTTTTAATGCTAAAGGGGAACGGTAACTGGGAAGCGACGGAAAAGGATCCCCATCGAGGAAACAGACAAGTGAACGGTAGGTAGGTAGGTATATTCCGGCGCGGTCCCGTTAAGAAACAACCGGGGCCCGTACTACATACATCGTGTCATGTGTATGCTACAGATACTATCAGCTTTCAGCCACTTGATGACCTGAGTAACCCTCCATTTGCCTCCAACACTGAGTACCAAAAATAAAAATACCGGAGCTGGAATCATGAGGCATCGAGAAAGTCCCCAGGGTCGCATAGCATCCAACATCAAGTACGAAGGGAAGCACAATATCATTCTAGAGTGTGGTACAGGTATTCGGCCGGTTTAAACACCTACCTTGGCCATGTTTCAAGTCATATTATTCTGTGTCGGCAATGTACCCTCCCAAACTGTGTCTCATATGTCGCAACGGCAGCACTTGAAGTGTCAAAAAAAAATTAAAAGAAATAATGACTGTCGCCGCTGCGAAGACTAAGCAAACATTCGAACTGGCTCCACTTTTATACGGCTCCATCGGTTCGATCTGACTTGCGGGTAGGGCTCATGACCCTTGGGCGTCGGGGTTTGCCTCCTCAAGCTCAAAAGTGCTGAAGGGGTAAATTGATCAAACCTGTATGTACGTATTGCTATGTACGAAGCTTACCTTACCGACTTCATACCCGAGGGATGCCCGAGACAATGACTCCAATATGAATTGGGCCGGATTCGCATACGCTGGATGACGACTTTCCAAGCGGTTGGGATTACAGCTCTTTGCGGAACATGCGGCACGGCCCATTTTTTTTTGTATTTTGTAAGTTTTACATAACGAGATCCCTGATTGTGAGCTCAAATCTGAACCGTTTTCCTTAAAAGTAGGCTCATTCAAGTCGGATAGGAGCTCCGCAGGGCGTATCGTCGCCCGTTTGTTTTTTCTAACTATCACACGCGATCATTTGGTGGGTCAAATTTAAGACTCGCGAAGGGGCTCACAGTATCATTATGTAGTAGGTCCACACCAAGTTCATGCAGTATCTACAGTGATCCGTAGTTGTCTGTGTCGGCTAATGGAGCCGACGGACTGTCTAAAAAAGCCGTGTTGGGATCACCTCGTAGAGTCTAGCCGGGGTCCCTTTGGATGATCCGGACTCGGCGACGTCGCCGGCATCGGGCCGGATTTTACATAGTCGACACACCTACCCGAAACCAGAACCGGAGATCTACCGCCTTGAAAAGAAGAGAAAAGAGTTCGAATTTCTGGGAGACCTACATATACATTCCCAAGTCGAACATTTGTACATGTCATCTTTTTTTATTTATTCCGCACACATCGCAGTAATGCGCGATGCTGGGATCGACGACCTAGGACGGTAACGGTGAATCAGCTGGATTCGGGCTGTCCCACTGGTCGAGTTCGCGGTGTCCTTTTTCGAGCCAGTGTGCAAGCGCACCGTGATCCCGCACTGTAAGCTTGATACCCGCTGCCAACGGTAGTGCTTGAGGTTCGGTGGCGGAGACCTGGTCGTCGATAGGGTGGACCTCGAAGCTCGCCTCGCCCACCGCGCGTACTTTGGGGAACACGGCTTCCCTGGCCGCATCGCCAAGGGGCGCTCGCTCGAGCTTAAAGAAATGGAGTGAAAGGACGAGATTCGCGTAGAATAGCTTGTTGACGGCTGGGTTATGGGTAGTCAACACAGGCGTCGAAGAGGGGAAAAATAAGCTTACTGGGAATGCCCATGCACACACGTCGTCCCGCGCCATGGTGGAGATGCGGTACTCCCACCTTCGGCTGCTCGACATCCATGCGACCATAGTGCTTACCCATCCACCGCTCGGGAATGAATTCCTCGGGGAAGTCATACCGTTGCGGATCGCGGTTGATCTGGTAGGAGTTGTACACGACGAGGACACCCTTAGGTATAAACACGCCATCGACAGTGGTGTCCTCGTACGTCTCGCGCGGAAATCCGAGCCGAACGGAGGCAAAGTACCGACCCGCCTCCATTCCGAGGCACTTGATGTACTCGACGCGGTCCGTGTCCAACGGGTCCGGAGCCTCGCCGCCGTAGACCTCCTCGATCGCGCGGTACGCCCTCTCCTGCATCTCCGGGCGCCCAGCGAGGAACGCGGTGAGCCAGGTAAGGCCCGTGCCACCGCTCATTCCCGAGCCAGTCAGCGTCGTTGCGAGACGCAGCTCGTCGTTGTGAGTGAGAGTCCCATCTGGGATGCTCCGGAATATATCCCCCATCTGAGAGGGAGTCGGGTCTCCTGAATCCAGGCGCTCATGCAGATCTTTGAGGAGCGCCTCGCAGTAGCTGATCTCAGCGTCACGGATTTCCTGGGCTTCCGCCTCCACCTCGTAGATAGAATCTAACCACGCCGACAGTCCGAGCGGGCGGAGAACAAAGTAGAATGGAAAGGCCACTGCGAGAGCGACACGCTCAGCAACCGCGACAGCAGGTATGTAGTCGTGGACCGGGGTGACGAGGCTACGCTGCCGGAAAGCCTTGATGTTCACATCCGAGACCAGTCGCGTCATATCCTCGTCGAAGCGTCGCCCGAAAAACATGTCGGCGGTAATGCCGATAGTTGTCGTCCAGAAATGGAATCCAAGGTCATGCGCGACGCCGGATTTCGCGGTCTCGGAGAGGAGATTGACGAGCCGGAAGTATCTACGCGAAGCAAAATGGTTGAAGCTGCACGACGGAGACGAGATCAGGTGTAGGTTTTACGAGCCAAAGAAATAGGCACCTCGGGAGTTTCGCGGCACTCGTCTGGGCCGTCACCAGCCTCCGGTGCTTGCCGACCTGCTCGCTGAATTTAGTTGCTGCTAGAGGATCAGAAAGCTGTGTGTCAAATTGAACGATCAACATACTGCCAATGGTGCTCGGCGCGTCGGGATCCAATGCCCTTGAGAAGGAGCCGTGCCAGAGTTTGAATTCGGGACGCGACTGGAAAGCGACACCCTGTTGAATGAGAGTCTTGTTCACATCTGAAAACGTGTTGATGATGATCTAGAGGTGGCGGGGAAATGAGGGAGGAGATTGAATACGAGTCGCGGCTCATACCGCCTCTCGTTCACCAAGGGAGAGTCTGTTGATCGACGCGGGAATCGTGATGAGAGTCGGTCTCAAACATTGTTTAAAGAGACGTACCTGAACATTCCACCGTACAGCTTGGTCCAGTTGGCAAGAGACCGGGCGTGGCCAGCCCTCATCTGTCAACACATGAGTTACGTCTAATGAAACAACACTGTGGTCAGTATCGTACCTGGAATAAGTTTCCAACGAGAGGAAGCCCGGGTGGACCAGGAAGCTTGACCCGGCGAGGGGCAAGACTGAGGGAGTACGACGACAGGAATACGACGAGGAAAACGCCAACGAAGAAAAGGAAAACGAATGTGTACGCTTGAGTGGACATGGTGGAAACGAGCGAGGGGAGGGGCGAAGCCTGATTTTCCATGGTGGTCTTTGGTCTTGGTGCGAAGTCCGAGTCCTATTTTCTATTATCGGTCGCGAGGAATGTGGCTATCCCACCGGTGCCAACGCAGCCTGCATCTTGCATTTGCGCATGGAGAAATTAAGGTTTTAGCCGATTGGAATCGACAGTTTTCCACCTCAACTGAGGCCTTACGGTCATGGATCGACCGCGTGATAGATCCCACGAAAGACGAATATTGAATAGGCCGCATGAAAGTCGGCGAGGTTCTCTATAGGCGCTGTCAGTCTATCAATTGTAAGTTACAATTGAATGATATCAGCTTGGCTCGCATCAGGTAACGCCGTAGGTAGGTAGCGGATTTTCATCAGATTTAAACTATCATTCGGGTCCCCCCCCACGCATGCTGGATACATACTTCCATTGACAGCCATTGAAACTCCACGTGAGGAGACAGAACACTGATCTACACTGATCCACTCTGTCTCGGTAACCCAGACGTGGCGCAATCACTGCGCAATCCCGTCCATCATGATCTGCGCCACGCGACTTCGGGTAAAAATGATAGAAAGGATAGGCCGAGAAATCACCGTCCCTACAAGTTCAGGCCTCCAAAGAAACTGCGCTTCCTCGTCGGGAAAATGTGCGAGCGGGAGACGGAGTATGTAACACGTGTGCGCCGCACTGGAAGAAAAGTATGCCCAGAGTCTCGGAGGAAGAAATGTGTAGTATGTACGTACTGGAATGTGCGCTCAGTAGAGGAGTCCAAAAATCAATTTCCGCACGCAAAAGTGTATTTGTGCCCGCGAAAGAGCGCCATTAAAATCTGGTGACATATCCATGCTCTCACGCTCATCTCCTACCTACCATGGGACATACTGGAACATACTTGCCCTACGCTCGGTTCTTCGTAGATTGTTTTCGCTATATGTCTGCCAATACATCATGTTCTATACAATGAATATGGGACGGCAGGAATATATATATAGGCTATTATATTTGAGCTGCAAAGAACCTGTTGTAGGTTGAAAGCCAGCCGATAGGCGGCAGAGGGCCATAGGTTGAAAACGGCCGTTTTAGGTAACTAATCAACCTATTCAATCAACCTACGTCCAGGTTGAAAATCAACCTAAGGCCGTTGAAAATCCACCTAAAGACTGTGTATAATCATCCTACTCCAGGTGGATTTTCAACCTTGTCCGCCTCCTCAGAGATGTCAGATACGATACGATACGATAAGATAAGATAAGATAGAACCATAGGCGAAGATAAGATAGGACGGGCGTTGGGAATTCCTAAAACTATACCTATATTACACCAGTCTTATTACGTTTCAATTCATTGACATATGTAGACAGCGTGCTTTCTTAGTCGCAGAAAGTGCCAGTCACCTGTGGCCAGATTGAGTCGGAGGGGACCGTAGTTGGATGATGGGGTTGGACGTACAACCGAGACCGCAACCAATGGACGTTGCCTTCGTGTGGAAATTGCTAGCGGCTGTCCTAAGTTCTCGATATTTTTATTATTAAGTTGCATACGCACTTCCCAGGAGTCACCACGCAAGATTCCCGCGCTAACCACAGCATGGTGATACGCAATTCTAGGTGATATATCACGGTCACCTCTGGGGAGAGACTGATATAACACGAACAATCTCTCCCCAGAGCCCGTCGCTATATCATTTCCCCACTATGGCTTGTCGAGTTCCTGGCAAACAACGCGACGTAGACGGAGCGCAGGATGGAGCACTGACAATGCAACAACCAATCCAATTGTCGTCCGACAGCAATGACATTGACACCTGTCCATATGAAGGAGAATGGACACCGCGTGGAGTCTAGGGTCCGGACCAAATGAACTCGAACGTTCAGACTCCACTGGTGCTTGACAATGCAATAACCAATCCAACAGTGCGATGTAGACGGAGCACTTTCAATGCAACAACCAATCCAGATGTCGTTCGACCGCCATGGCATGGGTCTTGAACAAATTGTAGCACTCACATCGACTCACACTTTTTGGCCTTTGCTGGTCCTCCAGTACAACGTCATGGCCGATCCCCTCTTGCATTATGGAAAATCCACCAACGCCCAGTTGCAAAATCCTCAAATAGAATGGCCTCTATATAGAAGAGATTACTGGGCTTTGACACCGACGATGACGGATTTGCCTGGGCAGTTATGGAGAAGAACCAATTTGAAGCTCGTGTGAAAATGCGTCCAGTCACTCGGGATATTATAAAAGACAACCACCTAACGTCGAACTCTTCAAGCAGCCTTGGACTTCACTGTTGCTCTGGAACCAACGTCATTTGACAGAAATGCTCTCCACTCCGCTCGTAAGCGGCCTTTCAACTCACTTCTCTGACTACAGTTGAACAACCATCAGCTCCGCCTCGCTGCGCTCGTGCTTCTGATTGCGCCGACTTTCGGGCAGAACGTTACGTGCATCCCCACGGGAGTCACCGGGGATTGCAGCGCTTTTACCACGACGTTCTGCAGCTCCTTCGACCAGCGTACCGTGAGCAGTAGTATCAGTCATGCCATCGGAATCGTGCTTATAGTCCGGCACAGATCGCAATCGGAAACTCAATCTCGGCGTGCTTCGCTACGCATGTTACCAATCTCAAATGCACGTTCTTTCTTTCCCATTTCCTCCGATGCATGAATATTTTCTGACATTGCTGGATACCGGAAGGCGATTTCACGGCTGTAAACACCTTCACAGCAGCCACTGCCCCCGACGTTGCAAACTGCGAGGCGATTCTTTCGATTGTGGCTGCCGAGTGTCCGATGGTATGTGCTTTATATCATGGCCACAACATGAGCTGACACTTCAATGTTAATTTCAGGGTGGGTCGGGCCAGTTCCCAGGCGGGTACACGTTCACGGCGGATCCCAACAGCGGCGTGTGCCAACCCCCCTGTGGTGACTAGGGTATTTCGGAGAGGATTACAATTACATGGGCGACAGGAATCCAGGAATGGTGGCTAGGATGTGAGAAAATCCAGGAAACCCCCAAGGAAATTGTTTTGTGTGCATGGCGAGAGCAAAGTTACGGTGTCACAGCGTGATCGTTATTTATGTCGTCGCGTACAATTTATCTGAATCTGGCAGCGGGTTACAGTCCTTAGCATCTAGATTGGCGTCCAATTTGCTAGAAGCCAAGTTTGGTCGGATTATGCTCGACGCCAACTTCTCGAGCAGCTGGATTTTGGTTGGATTTATTTGTGTCGGCTATCACAATCTCACGGTACACGTGAATCACACGTTGCTTCCGACCGCCACGACGCGTCCTCGCCATCGCTGACTGCTACAGCCTGCACTGCGCAATCCAACGGACTCATGCCAGACCTCCCAGCAGAACTCTGGTCCCAAGTCTTTGATCTCGCCGCCGATGAAGATGTGATATTCCAGCACGGACTCCCGACGAGCATGGCCGAATCCGCGTGGTTCAAAGACTTTTTCGGGGAATGGACGCTGCGATCTCCGGCGGATGCGCTGAATTTGGTTCAGCGGAGGAGTTATGCTACCAAAAAGGCGCGTTTTTTCAAAGTCGTACATGATTCATCTAATAGCAATGGCATCGACAGGCAATCGTGCGGACGTGCAAGAAATGGCGCACGCTTGGCGCTGAATTTCTGTTCCGCTGCCTCTTCTTCAACGACCCAGGGAAATTGCTAGCGCTGTGTGCGCTCCTCGATTCGTCCTCCGCTGCGTCGACGACAGCGACGAACTCCCTCGGCTGGTGGACGCGGCGGATCCACCTGACGCGGTTCTACACGCCCAGCACACGGGGCACCACGCCCGAGGCGCTGCAAGACGCGCTCACAAGTATCATCCGCCACTGCGCGAACCTCGAGATATTCATCGTCGACTGGCCGATGGCGAAGCACGCGTTTGTGCCCGTCGCAGACGCGCTGGCGACGTATACCAAGAAGACGCTCCGCACGCTGAGCATATCCGTCCCCGCGTCGGCACTGCCAAAGGTGATTTGGGCGCTTGACGCCCTCCCCAACGTGTTTGCCGCGCACATCGAGCTCGAGGCGCCTACGTCCGACGTGGATCTTCCGGACGCAAACGCAGACGCAGACGAGACCCCCCTCGGCGCCGCGCACAACATCCACCTCCGCCTCCCGCGCCTCGCCCAGCTCTCCCTCCGCGGCCCGCACCTCCAACAATTCCTCGAGCAAGCCACGGGCTGGGCCCTCCCGTCCCTCCGCCACCTCTCCATCGACTGCGCCTCCGGGCGCGCCGACACCCCCACGCCCGACGCGCTCTCCTTCCTCCGCGTGCACGGCGCGCCCCTCCTCTTCCTCGACCTCTCCACACAGCGCGCGCTCCCCATCCGGCGCATCCTCGCCGCCTGCCCCGCCCTCCGCACCCTCGCCTTCAACGCCGACTGGCGCGTCGTCGACCACAGCGCGGACGACGACGCGGAGGAAGGGCGGGCGCCGTTCGCGCACGACCACATCGCGAACGTCGGCCTGCACGGGCTGGCGTATGCGTTTGGCGTGGGGTACACCGCTGCCGCCGCCGACGCTACCTCCGGCGGGATCTCGATCCCCCACATCCTCGCGACGAGCGCGAACGACCGCACGCTCGCTGCGCTCCTCGCGTCCCCGCCCTCCTCTTCCTCCTTCTCCGTGTCCGATAATGCACGCTTTTCGCCCGCGCCGACACGGTTCTTCCCCGCCCTAACACGCATCCGCGTCCTCTCCCGCCCTCTGCTCCTCGCGCTGAACAAGGCAGACGGGCCGGCGCCGGGGGAGGGGATGGGACGGTGGGAGCGGTGGTGGGGGGCGGCTGCTGCGGCGGGGATACGGTTGGAGGATTGTACCGGGGGGCTGTTGGGGGTGTTGCCGCAGGATGCGGATCCGCCGTTAGTCGAGGATTCCGATGACGAGGGTGAGGGCGGGGAGGAGGACGAGGCCGAGGCCGAGGAGGAGGGGGATTGGGAGTACGCGGAAGGGGAAGACGCAGACACCGACGCGGACCCAGAAAAGCCAGGCACCGGCCTCCGCGCCCTCCGCGCGCTGCTCGAAGAGTGCCGCGCGATGGACGCGGGGCGCGACGAGCGGTATGTGTTTGAGGACCCTGAGGTGCGGGCGATGTTCCCTGCGGTGGACGTGCCGGAGATCCGCGCGGGAGCTGGGGTTGATGGTGGGGCTGGGGCGGGCCCGGAGATTCGGGTGACGCCGCCCGAGGCGGGGGCGGAGTGAGGAGGAGGACGCAGCGTATGTATGAAGGAAGGAATTTGCTGTTTATATAATATCGGATGTGCTTACTTCCCCGCGCCATTCTCTCTTAACATCTGAGCTTGCGGCTGCACACATGTACCGACGGCGTCCCGAATAATGCTCACGATTCGGATGTATGCACTCACGTCTATGTCTCGGATGCTGCTCGCACTCCCTACCATCCCTTCCATCTCCCAGCTCTCTCCCGTGGATAAGTAACTTCTTTCACTGGCAGATTCGTCGTTTACTCTTGGCGAGAGAGACGTGCGTTGTGCGCTAGGGTCTTCTTTCGTTCAATTAAGAACAACCTTGCTTCGACTCGGGGCGGCGGCGCAGTTGCTGAATTCTGAGTCGAGTGCGGGAGCCTGAGACTAGAATCGCATTTTCGGCGTGAAACCACGGCTGATGTCTCCTATGCTGCTGTGCACTCGCTACCCTCTATGGCGGTCAGAGCAAGGTCAGAGTGCACTTTTATTATGTAATGTAAACCTCTCACACAAAAATGCTAAATTCTGTCTCATCTCTCTTTGGGCCCTGTAGTGCTCTTCCGCCCTCCCCGCTACCTTCGTTGCAAGCTCCTCTACGGTTTAGAACCCACAAAGCAACGAGCCAGGGCGGACAAGCCCTACGAATCGTGGGTTGGGGAATTTCGCACATAGCGCCAGATGGCTAATTTATTTGCACTCTTGGAAAGTTTCGACCACGTTAATTAGACTGATGGCCTAACACTGTAGACTCCATGAGTACTCCGATAATCTTGTTCACCCAGCTCAATGTGGTTGAAAAAGCACTGGCATGCACTCACTTGTGATTCATCCCGCCCTCATCCCGCCCCGCCCGCTTGATGCGCCATCAGCGAGCACCGCCACTGATCTGATCATGACGAGGCCAACTCCTAACTCACACAGGCAATGAGATGCAGCCTGTGTTAATTCCTGGCGCTGTATTACGATCGGAACCATCTCCCGCATGTAGGAACGTCAATGACCCCGGTGTATGGAAAGCAGGAGCACCTTTGAAAACATTTGATTAGATCACTTGCCGAACGATGGCCGGCTGTTTCCTAACACGGAAGGTGTGTTTTTATTGGTTACAACGTTTGTTTTGGCTCAGTGAAATTACCTCTATCCAATTTAATCCGAAACTTAACCTTCCACAGTTGCGAAGGGGTAGACATATGTATGTAGACACACTGCGTTCCGGCCTCCCCTAGACTCAGACTCAGGTTAGGTACCTAGGCATATAGCTCTGGCTAGGTGACTAGACTTAGTCTGATTAGCTCTGGGTAGGTCTGCGTAGCTCTGAGTAGGTCTTTGGAGGTCTGTTGAGGTTAGTTTGAGTCAGTGTAGCTCTTTCTAGTCATCTATACAGAGGTGCCCCCAGCTGAATGTCTGGCCTTTTGTCAAATTTGGACCATATTTTGACAATCTTTTTTGAACACTGGGTATGAATAGGCCGTCTAAATTTTGATAGACAAAAGTTCAAAATGGCTACAATGACCTATACAGATCAACACTGAGCTACACATGGGGTCGGTCTATGTAATCTGTCACCAGGCTACACAGGGCTAGAGTCAGCTACACTCAGCTGTCCAAAATGTGAGTGTAGTGATCTAAACAGGGTCTGTGTAGTGATCTAGGCCAATCTAGTCTGGCCTAGCCATAACTACAATCCGCTGGCCAGACCTGAGTCTAGGGATTAGCGGAACGCAGTGACATGAATCACGATAACATCCAGAACTTACGAGTCGGATTCATACTAAAAGTGTCGGTAAGTGGTGAAACAATTTTGGGACTGTCCAGGCCCTTTCTACACATACAACCTGTTAACCTGTTAACCAAGCGGTCAGATAATTTAAAATTCAACAGAGCCTCACACAACTCTTTGAGATAGTCCGGACTTCCGATGGGAGAATACTTAACTTTATCTATTGAGGATTAGCAGGTCTAATTCTTCCTGAACATATTTTGACCTCAAAGAACCCCAAAGGCCTTGACTGATGCCCGTTGAAACCCTGCCAATGCCGTGTGAGTGTTCCATGAACACATGTGCATTGTAAGTTATGTAACATCAGAGTCAACTTGTATCGTGGGGGATGCGGGATGTTCTCAGAACGCGAAGAAAGAAGCAAATGTGCTCGAGAATAATTACCTTTAGTTGAAGGGCACTCACGGCACGATGAAGGCCACCATCTATCATTTGATACCATCAATCACTTCAAAGCGTGGTGCTCTTGCTTTCCATACTAAACTTCACTTTGCAGTGCAAAATACCGCTCGCTTGAGTTCATGTCCTGGCCGTTTTCCTTCGGAGGTGGCCCAAATGAGACCTACATAGGTTCGCTATTTGGCTGCCTTCAATAAATGACAGAAATTGGCCGATAATTGAACGCTATGGAAATGCCGAATCGACTGGTCGTTTGATGGGGTAATTGATTGACATCTCAGCAATCAAAATAAAATCGCACTTTGTGTCCGAATTCTTGGTCAGTTTCCGGACGAATTAGATGGATGTTTTTTTATATTCTAATAGTACACATGTGTCGGTTTAATTTGGGCCACCTCCGAAGGCAAACGGCCAAGAATTGAGCCCACGCGAGCAACATTTTGCACTTCTAGAACATTTTGCACTGCAAAGTCATATATAGTACCGGTGTGTCAATGTGTGCATCTCGAACGAGACCACCCAAACTCCACAAATTCGCTACTACTACAAACTAAAGGTTGAAAATGGCGGACCCATTCTCGCCCGCATGAAGGGATGCCAGTTTCGACGTTGAACGTTGAGTCCGCAATCGGGTTTGGCGCAGCCGCACGGTAGTCGCGGCATTTTCTCGCCAGGATCCACCCACCTCGCTTCTTGCTTACATCAAGCCAACTCAGCCAAGGGGGAACCGGCATTCGGAACACGGATATAGGGTCGAAAAGTTTTTTTCGACCTTCCCTCTCCTTCCATATAGAGAAGGCGTTTCCCACCCCTATTGTCGGGCCGCTCGTTCCGAGTTGAGCCTGGTTTCTTAACTTGCAATTTCACTTTACTCAATGCACACTGGGGTAGAACATGTTCATTTTTGTTCTATTTGTTTTGATACCCAACAGATGAATCTGGCATAGCACCAAATTTCAATGCCGGTTCCCCCTTGCATTGAGCAGGTGTACGCCGGAGTCTTTCGTACGCAGTGTTGCCCGGGTGCCATTGCGGGCTGTCGCTGAAGCTGAGAATGCACACCTGCTATACGAGGTGCATTGAAATAGCCATAGACTTCGAGCACACGTGCGGCGGCCCGGGGGTCGGAAAATAAGCGGATGTGAAGCTGTTCTCGAACTCTAGGCTCGCTGGAAATAAATCATGATGCCGATCCACGTCTATTATAGGAGGTCATCCCTGCAGCCGAGATGCCTTAGAGGACTGCTGTCAATGACTGGCCTACCTCGTGTCTTCCTCGCGTTTGGGAGTTGTGCACTCATCGCACTGCCGGGATGTCAGTGTAGGCTGTCCTTGAAACAGTAAACGCGCGCCTAGTCAATGAAGTGGATTAGACCTCAAGCAGCTGTGCGAAAACGCGCGGCGATGCAGGGCGTCAGCCGATCTGCGCTGTGGCGGCGTCCATGAGGGTGGCGATGGTGTCTCATTCCGGTGCAAGAACGCTCTCGAGGAAGAC
The DNA here is from genome assembly GCA_029289565.1 of Mycena galericulata. Taxonomy (NCBI): domain Eukaryota; kingdom Fungi; phylum Basidiomycota; class Agaricomycetes; order Agaricales; family Mycenaceae; genus Mycena; species Mycena galericulata. The sequence goes on along the minus strand of JARKIA010000114.1, from coordinate 298,936 downwards.
AGGACGAGGGTATGCACAGGAGACGAGAATAATTCCTGTGGCCGGGCCTAGTCCATGCTGTAATTTCGAGCAGTATATCTGCGGCGTGCATCTCAAGTCGGGGAAGCTGCCCCACGACTCTGCGAAGATCCACAAAGTCCAAGCAACCCCACCTCAAGTCAACCACCCTCCCATCATCCGCGACGATGGGCACATTGCTTGAAATCAAACGTGTTGAGAAGATTCGACTCCCAGACTCCGGCGAATGGATAATCCAGAATGCCAGCGGCATTGAGATCCGTCCTGAGATCGGTCCTCGCGACGACGACAAGTACGCCGAATGGGCGGAATACGCATTCGTTATTCGTCGCAAGATAGTTCAGACTCGAGGCAGCGATTATCCCGTTATCACGACCAAGATCTTGATCAGGAGCGATCTGCTACGTAGCGCTGTGCGGGAGGTCATGAAGATGGTGGAGGGTGTCTCCTGGAATGGATCGGTCCTCAAAGTACGTGTACTGAGTTGCAGGTATTGGTCGGTGTCTAACTGACAATTTGCAGTTGGATCCACAATTACTCTTGTCATTCCTTCCCCACATGAGGGCCGCATCCAATATCTGTGATTCACCAGCCTCTTCAGATAGTAATGAAGGCGCGACAAACGACCACTTCAATTTCTTGATTGGATTTCTGGAATCCGAGTACGCATCCATTCTGCAAAAAATACGGACTCTCGTGGAGCACACCGAGATAACGTTTGATTTGATTTGGGCGATCTTCGTCCCAGGCGAGATAATCTTCGCGCCATGCGAGACGACGGGAGAACCACGTGCGTTCCGACTCAAAAGGATACGCAAAACATCTCAATGGGACGGCACAATTGTTTGGGACCTGACTTGTGAATATACGGAGGCTGATAGCGACCCTCCATCGGTGGGTCAGCAATTCGGACTAGCGACGCACGGGATAACGATCGTGATTTTCGACGGGATCCAGAAGATTACAAAGCTAGCAGCATATCCCTTCAAGTATCATCCGAACGCTGCCGATATCAGTCAGAAACTCATCCACCGGGGCCAGGAATGGGTAAACCTGCGTGGGGTTCACCATAAACAATACAGTGGCTTGGCGTATAGGTATTATCAGCGTGTACGAATCAGTGCAGGAATCAGTGGGCGGATAATGATAGATCGAGGTCAGCATAGTTTCAATTCGTACGACAGATCAAACATTGACAGCCAGCGCAGGTACTTTTGCGAGTGTTGAACCGGATTATTCGCGCCCAACTCCGCATAACGGCCTCTTCAGCGAACTGTTGGATGCGATGGAGAAGGACAAGCGTTCGGAGTTGAAGCGATCCCATCACCTCTCAGTCGACGTCGATGACCCACGGGACGAAGACCTTCTGCTTGCCACCCCAATTGTTTACGGTTTCAGTTTCACGGAGAAGCGCTGGTGTAAGGGCACATCCGTTCATCAGTGATGTTTGCTAAACTCAAGCAGTTGAATTCAATGTTGAATGTGTCAGTGATATTCAATGGAACGAAGAAGGCTTCGACAACCTTGCGATTGACCCCGATCGAAAGATTCTCATCCAGGGTCTTGTCAAATCGCACGCCAGCCTAAGGCAAAAGCGGCCAGTTGATGATTTCGTGGCTAGAAAAGGAAGCGGCCTTATCATCAACTTGTTTGGTATGTTCCATCGTTCGGACTGCAAGAGAGAGTCTAAGATCCCACAGGACCACCCGGGGTCGGGAAAACGTTGACTGTGGAGGCGACGAGTGAGCGTAAGTGATGCGGTGCTCATCCGAGTGTATTGACATTGAACAATTTGTAGATCTCCGAAGGCCTCTGTATGTGGTTAGCGCCGGTGATCTAGGCACGACTCCGACACACCTGGACGAAGCAATCACTAAGATATTTTCTCTGGTTCCCAAATGGGATGCCATCGTCTTGATCGATGAAGCAGATGTTTTCTTGGAGGAGCGCGGAACCGCTGATATTGAACGAAACGCGATGGTTGCCGTTTTTCTGCGCCAACTAGAGTGAGTGAATCCCCAATGTGTCTTCCGAGCTCAAATCTTGCGACTAGGTATTTCCAGGGGATCCTCTTCTTGACGACGAACCGCGTCAAACAGTTCGACGCAGCCTTTCAGTCGCGTATCCATCTTTCCCTGCGTTACAGCGATCTTGCGCGCGCAGAAAAGGAACAGCTGTGGCGGGCCTTTTTGCAGAAACCGCGTTCGTCAGGGGTTGGAATGTGCGAAATCTCCGTGAAACAGTTGCAGACGTTGTCGCGGAGGAATTTGAACGGCCGAGAAATCAAGAATATTGTGAATCTGTCGGTTGCCCTGGCGTCGGAGAACAAGGAGGACCTGACGTATGGGCATGTCGTAAGAACGATGAACGTTACAGACGATTGGGGTTCTCACCGCCCCAGTACGTGGTCTTTCGAGGGTACTTTCTGGCCGTTCGCCGCTTGGGTCGGACTCGTGTTCTTTCTGGTGGCCGGGCTTCTTGCGCGGATAGGACGATCCTGCTGACCAGTTTTACCGGGGTACATATCTAATATTTCCATTGTCTTGTCTATGCGTCAGCCAGTAGCTCCGAGATTCATATTTCTAGTTGGAATACAGACGAGGAATCTGTGTGGATTGAGGCCTGACATGTAGACAAGGAACAATACCGGCATGGTGGGACAAGCACGCAGCCGCAGTCTAAGTAGCCAGATTTACAGCTCTTTAAAGGACTTAGGGTGCGGCCCTTTTGATTTAATGTTTAATCAGTTTTCACCACAACAGCTAGATTCCTTTCGGAATATGCTCATTCGATTCGTGTGGTAAAAGCGGAGGGTATGACATCTTATGGTTTTTTCAGAGCACCCCACGATCATTTACTAGGTCAGATGGGGGTGCTTTTCGATGTCTGAGAGCAGAAATGCCACAAAGTAGCTGTAGTACTCGGATTGACCTAGATATTTTAATACGATGCACTTATGGGTATTCTGGAGAACTGGAAACACCGGAACCGCGAAAAGTCTGTGCGTCTTGAGTCTCTGCTTCTTGATCATTTGATGCAAAGAAAAAAGAACGAGAAGAGAATAAAGAGGAAGGAGATAGTTTGGTGGGGATGGAACCAAACAAAAGGTGGGGAGTGAGGAGGAGGACACAGCGTGTGTATGATGGAATTTAATGTGCCATTCTATTTTCTCGAGACCTGAGTTTGAGCTTGCGCGCAGACAGCGACTATTTCGGCCGTCTTCAGTTCGTTCGTGCCCCACGGGCGTTCCGGGCGCAGTGACGACGATTTAAGTGGGAGTGGCACTCGGCCAAACAGGCTCTAAGCCCTGAGTCCCACTCAGATCTTCAGCCTAATGTAGCCGAGGGCTGGAAGCGGGACTCGCGCGATCACATGGAAGATTAAAACCACTGCATCCCTCGGAGTTTGAAGTCCGGATAATTCGGATAAGTAGGGAAAGTAATTGTAGGCACCCAAAAATATTGTACAGCCCCATAGTGTGGGCCACGTAGCGTGCGGAAGATCCATGCAGTGGGCCCCAGCGGCGAGCGCCCAGAGGGGGTCCGCGGGGGTCTCCCCCGCGCTATATTCAGTCAGGAAAGGAGGAAAATGCGCCGGAACGGGAGGTACTGAGCCCGAAGAAAACCGTAGAAGCCGTCAGGCAGAAGGACTGGGAGGAAAATGGTTCCCCCCAGCGCAAAATCACTGAATGAGTAGTCGATAGATGGCTCGGCCTTTGGTGTAAAAATCAACAAAGTCAGGAGGGCAAAGGCAGGGAGACTGGCGACAGACTACAACAAATGAGGCACGAGTAAGATCCGTTGCAACATCTGTTTTAATGAGATTAGGGAGACTGAGATAGTCAGCACCCGAAAGCCATGTTAGATTTCTAGTGAACCCGTTGCAAACGCGCGGGGAACTCGTACAACATGTGCACGAATATATACTAAAAGAGGCTGTACATTGCTGTGGAAGGAATACCAAAATCAACGAGCTGCAAAGAATGCTGTAGAACCAAGCTGTTAAAGTGGGCAGTGCGTGCGCCATGCACAGCAGTTGTACTTTTAACAAGCCACGGGGGTGGAGCCTCTCCGAGCTAATTAATGATTTGGAGGTCGCTGAAAATAGCCATGAGAGAATCAAGTACAAGTTTGTGCCAGCAGGCAAACTAAGTAACTAGAATGGAGACTAGCCTGCCTGCGCTTGTGGCTTTGAGGCGGCGAGTCGGGCAAAGGGGGTAAATTCGGAACCACTTCGCCTCCGGCCGGCGCGGTGTTCCGTGCCTTCAAGGCTTGGTCCAGCGATTACAGGTAGGTAAGGGATGAATCGATGACGCCCTAACGGTCCCAGTTCTCGCCAGTGTACATTATGGGTGCACTCTGCAACGAGCAAGGCGTCAAGGTCGCACACAAAGGGTGTGTATCGTGCCCTTCGAAGAGCCGTTGTACACATCGCGTGCCTACTCCACACGGGCGCTTATTGCGACGCAGACACGGTGCGCGCGCCTGCGGCCCGCGCTGGCTCGGGTACGGTGTTTGTGGAGCCTAAAAGAATTACTGTAAAAGAAATACGCCCAAAAAGGAAAGAGAAAAAGGAGAGAAGAAAGAAATATTAGTGTCGTTCAAAGTTCTCCTACTCGTGCTCCTACTTACATTCCGGTTTGCTTTCCTACTTGCAAGTAGGAAAAGGAAGTTTGACAGGAAAAGGAGCTTTGATGCCCCTTCTGTCAAATTTAGCTCCTACTCTTGTCCCTTTTTGTACTTCCACTCCATATTTTTACAGCTGATTTCGAATCTAATGAGATCGATTGGTTTTTTTGCCTTTCCCAAAAAGGATATTTTTCCTACCCAGGCCACCTCCGGACATTCCCTGGTACAATAAGACATGTGAAGGGGTTTTCAACCATTGAGAAACATCAAATTTGGCGATGCAAAAGCAGGAGAAGTATGGAGTGATCCAATCAGTGATGGTAACAGGTGGCCTATCGGCTTCCCTGCGTCGCGATTTCTTCTCGTGACACAGCATTTTTTGGCCGTGGAGGTAGTATCTCGCTGCCTGGATATCACTACATGGCACACCTAAAAAAGGAAACTCTCCACTCAGTTAGATGTGATATGAAATGTGATACTTTCCGACATACTTTCAGAAACGAAGGATTGTGATACTTTCCACATGCCGAGAATTTTCCGATTGGCCTGGGAAATGCCGAACCAATCGGAAAATTCTCGGAGTGCGGAAAATATTACAATCCTTCGTTTCTGAAAGAGATGTAAATAGTTTCACTTTCCGTACCACATTTAACTGAGTGGAGAGTTTCCTTTTTTAGGTGTGTGGTTCAAGCTATCCTGAACTCGACAGTAGAATACTGGCCTTCCAAAATTTCCTTTTTGGGAAACACAAAAAAGAAAATTGATCGATCTCATTAGATTCGAAATCAGCTGTAAAAAATAATTTCACTGCTGAGAAGGTATGTGCAAGTACATAAAACATGGTTTGTTTCCTACACTTAACATTGCTGGGATTATGTATAAAAAATACGAGGAAGTTTTCGTACTCGGGCAAAATGCTGGCTTGGCCGTTCAAAGTTGAATGAAATTTCTCCTACTCTTTCTTCCTTCTCGGGAAATACTCAATAGATTGAGCAGGAAAATATACAGAGATGTTATAGGGGTATAAAATAAGAACCCTTTCCATTTTTATCAGAATCTGGGCAGAATTGCTTGCGGGGCAAGAAGTAGGAGCCGGAGTAGGAGAGCCAGTAGGAGAACTTTGAACAACACTATTGGTGGGTGGATCTATTACCCTCTACAGCATAATTCTGGTATGTTTCCAGGGAGTCAGGAGTGCCCCCCCATTTTTTCGGCGCTGCGCGGCGCCATTTTATACATCAAATGTTATACATATGTGTCCTTGACTCCGTGGGATCCTTGCAAAGTCTACTGACTAGTACAACCACCTTGATATGAGTCTCTACCGTAACTACTTATATGTATGTGTACCCTGAATTTTTTTCCCGGCCCTGCGGGGCCTGTAGGGGTGCTCAATTCTTGGCTCATCTTGTCAGGGGAACCCCCGGTCCGCGCCGATCCGGTACCGGAACCTCCGGTTCCGGCACCCTCCGAAACCCTTCCCGTGCTCCTTTCCACCCCTCTCTCGACCGTCGCCTTGACCCCACCTGGCACTTGGCCTGTGACAAGGCCCGCGACCTCTGCCGGAACCTCCGGTCCCGTACCTCCGGGCCCTCCGGAACCCCCGGATCACCGTAGGCACGTGCTCCTAGCTAGTTGGTAGTTATACCCACGGCCCGGCGTGGGAATCCTCAGAGTTTCTTCTCTTCGGATCCCCCTCGCCAGGTTCGTGCCTCGTGTACTTTAGCTCTATTTATATATAACTTCGGATCCCCCTCGCCAGGCTCTTGAGTACGCTCGGGCCTTGAGGTTGCCCTTACAGCAGAAGAACGCCTGACCGAGATCGAGAGCACGCTTGCACGTCTCCTCTATATCCTCGAAAATCAAGATCCACCACGCGCCGCACCTGCTCCAACCCCTGCCGCTCCGGCTCCGGTTCCGGGTCCAGGAGTTTTCGGAGATGTCCACCAAAACCCCCAAAAATCGGTCCTTCGACCGAACCCCCCGTTCGTCTTTGACGGCGACCGCTCCCAGGGCCGAGCGTTCCTCCACGCCGTCCGGATGTACGCCCGGCTCGTTCCGGAGGCGTTCCTCGAGTCCGGAGAGCCTTCGGAGCCGAAGCTCGTCCGCTTCGCCATGTCATACATGGCGAAGGACTCCGCCCAACGCTGGGCCGAACGCCACGGTTCGAAACCGACCTTCCCGTTCCCGACCTGGGACTCGTTTGTCTCCGAGTTCCGGCTCCGGTTCGTGGAAGAAAACGAGCAAGATCACGCCCTGATCAAACTCGAGTCCCGGGCCTATCACATGGGCTCTCGGGACGTCTTCCGGTACACCGACGAGTTCGAGGACCTCGTTGACCTCGCCGGGTTCGTTGACCCGATCGTCAAGGTCACCAAGTACCGGACCGGACTCGATCCGGCGATCAATTCCGCGATCACCGGGTCGAGCGACCCTCCTCCCCTCACGGACTACCCGGCGTGGCGCCAGCGAGCCTACCGAGCTTACGAGTCCCGGCTCCGCCTACGCAACACCGGCGGAACCGGAGCTTCCGGGTGTGCTCCGGCGCCCCCGGGGCGCTCGACCTTCCCGATCCAACGCCCTGCGATGGCTGTCGCACCTCCGGCCCGTGCCCTCGCTCCTACTCTCCCCCCTCCGGTCCCCATGGACGTAGACCGCACCCGTACGCGTAACACACCCCGTCGCGGCTGCTTCCGTTGCGGCGGCGACCACTTCGCCCGTGACTGCACAGCTCCGGTCGACGTCCGGTCTACTGACATCCTTGACGAGGTGGTCCGGCAACTCGAGGGTGACCTCCTCGAGGAGCTCCTCGCACGGATGGCCTCGACCGAGGCCGTTGCAGAGCACGCTGCCTCCGGCGAGCAGGAGGGTTTTCCCACCAGCGACGAGTGAGCGGTGCGCCCTCGTTCGCTTCCCGTAATCGTTTTGCTGTCCTATGTAACGAGTCTGACAATACATCTCTTGCATCCGACGAAACGATAGACGCACCCCCTGAGCCGTGTAGCGCCGTTCCGGCTGTTCCAACTCCGGAACCTCCGGCTGCTCCAGCTCCGGAACCTCCGGCTCGCCCCCGGACGCGAACCCCAAAGTGGGAACGCAAACTTCCGAAGCGATACACGATCGCCGCGGAGCCCACTGCTAACTCCCTCCACCTCCCCTTGGAGATCGAGTCCATCACCGACGGCTCTAAACTGTCGCTGAACGGCCTCGTAGACTGCGGAGCTACGTCGGAGTTCATCGACACGGAGTATGCCGCGCAGAGCAAGCTCCCCCTCCGTCGGCTGTCGCAACCCATCCCGGTCTACAACGTTGACGGCTCCCCGAACGAAGCCGGAAGCATCCGGGAGGTCGCCGAGGTCATCTTACGTTACCGAGGCCACACCGAACGGGTGGTTCTCGCAGTGACCCGGCTAGGCAAACAGAAGCTCATCCTCGGGTACTCCTGGCTCCGGAAGCACAACCCGGAGATCAACTGGGAGACCCGGGAGGTCAAGATGAGCCGATGCCCCTCCGGATGTGCCACCTGTACGGAGGAGTCGAAAACGGAGCGCCGTACATCCCGGGCCGCTGCCCGTCTCCTCCGACGCCTCCGGGCCGGACCACCCCCGGAGATCTGCGCGGTCGATACCGGAGACCGCAGCGGCGAAGACGAGGATGACCTGTTCGAGGACGAGCTGCCGGAGCTCACCCCGGACGCCTGGGACGATTCGGATGAGGAAGACGAGGCCCTTGAGGAGGGTGACCGCGTCTTCTACACCACGTTTTCCCCACCGGAGGAGCTCCGAGCCACCAGCACCGTCTCCCAACGTCTCGCGGAGGCTTTCAGCCGGAACTCCGGTCCCCCTCCGGCCTCCCTTCCGGATTGGGCACGCGAGTTCGAGGACGTCTTCAACAAGGATGCCTTCGACTCCCTTCCGGAGCGCCGGAGCTGGGACCATGCCATCGAACTCGTCCCGGATTCCAAGCCGACCAACTGCAAGGTCTACCCGATCTCGCCTGCCGAGCAGCGAGAGCTCGATGCGTTTATCGAGGAGGGCCTTGCGACCGGCCGAATCCGGCCATCGAAATCTCCGATGGCGTCCCCGGTCTTCTTCGTTAAGAAGAAGGACGGGGGTCTCCGGTTCGTCCAGGATTACCGGGCACTTAACGCGATGACCGTGAAGAACCGATACCCGCTCCCCTTGATCAACGACCTCATCAATCGGTTGAAGGGAGCGAAGTTCTTCACGAAACTCGACGTCCGGTGGGGCTTTAACAACGTCCGGATCAAAAGGGGGTGACGAGTGGAAGGCCGCATTCCGGACTAACCGGGGGCTCTTCGAACCCCTGGTGATGTACTTCGGCCTCACCAACTCCCCGGCGACCTTCCAAACCATGATGAACGACATCTTCCAGGACCTGATCTTGTCCGGAGACGTCATGGTGTACCTCGACGACATTCTCATCGCACACTCGGACCTCCGGAAGCACCGGGAGATCGTCCGGGAGGTCCTCCGGCGCCTCCGGGCGCACAAGCTGTACCTGCGCCTGGAGAAGTGCGAGTTCGAGAAATCGTCCATCGAGTACCTCGGCGTGATCATCTCCCACAATCACGTCGAGATGGACCCGATCAAGGTCGCCGGAGTCGCCGCCTGGCCCGCCCCGACGTGCAAGCGGGACGTCCAGCAGTTCCTTGGCTTCACGAACTTCTACCGGAGGTTCATCCGGAGCTTCTCGGATGAGGCCCGCCCCCTTTTCGACCTCACGAAGAAGGGCGTCGCGTGGACTTGGGGTCCGGAAGAGGCGGCCGCATTCCAAGCCATCAAGGACGCGGTGACTTCCGAACCGGTTCTCGGACTTCCGGACCCGGAGAAGAAGTGGCGGCTCGAAGCGGACAGCTCCGATCGGGCAACCGGAGCGGTCATCTCTCAGCCGGGGTCCGACGGGAAGTGGCACCCTGTAGCGTTCTACTCCAAGAGCTTGTCTCCGGTCCAGCGCAACTACGAGATCCACGACAAAGAGATGCTCGCAATCATCCGAGCTCTCGAGGAGTGGCGGCACTTCCTCGAGGGTTCGCAGCATCCGGTGGAGATCTGGACGGACCACAAGAACTTGGAGTACTTCCGGAAGTCGCAGAACCTCAACCGGAGGCAGGCCCGGTGGTCCCTGTACCTGTCCCGGTTCGACTTCACGCTGCACCACGTCCCCGGACGCCAGATGGGACGCCCCGACGCCCTGTCCCGCCGTCCGGACCACGGGCCTACTCCGGACAATCAGGACGTCACCCTCCTGTCCCCGGAACTCTTCCACGTCCGTGCGACAGAAGGTGTGACTATGTCCGGCCCGGAAGTCCCGCTTCTCCGAGACATCCGGGAGGCCCTTGCCGGAGACCCGGACCTAGAGGACCCCGTTGCCCTGGCGGCACGGGAACTCCTCAAGGTCCGGGGGGTCCGGTCATCCCGATCCGCGGAGTGGCATGTCGCCGGCGGTTTGCTCTACTTCCGGGGGAAGATTGTGGTCCCCCGGGACAAGGACCTCCGCCGTCGGATCCTGGAGCTGCACCACGACACCAAGGTCGCCGGGCACGCCGGCCGCTTCAAGACGTTGGAGCTTGTCTCCCGGAACTACTGGTGGCCCCAGTTGTCCCGTCACGTCGGCCGGTATGTTGCGACCTGTGACATGTGCTGCCGCACCAAGGCGCTCCGGAAGCTTCCGGTCGGTGAACTCCATCCGACCGAGGTTCCTCCGGAACGCTGGCACACCGTCTCAGTCGACTTCGTCGTAGAGCTCCCGGAGGCCCACGGGTATGATGCGGTCATGGTCGCTGTCGACGTCCTCGGTAAGCGTGCGCACTTCAATGAGTGCACCACCCGGATCGATGCCGTCGGAGCCGCCCGGTTATATTACCGGAACGTTTGGAAGTTGCACGGAACCCCGGAAAAATACATTTCGGACCGGGGTCCGCAGTTCGTCGCGGAGTTCACCGCTGAGCTGTGGCGCCTTATCGGGATCACTCCGGCGACTTCTACGGCCTACCATCCGCAAACCGATGGCCAGACCGAGCGCGTCAACCAGGAGATGGAACAGTTCATCCGGATCTTCACCAATTACAAACAGGATGACTGGGACTATCTCCTGCCGGCCGCGGAGTTCGCGTACAACAACCACATCCACTCCTCCACGCAGCAGGTCCCCTTCATGACCGATACCGGTCGGCTCCCCCGGATGGGATTCGAGCCGAACGGGCTGCGTTCGAAAGTGGAGTCCGCGAACGAATTCCGCGACCGGATCGCCTCCGGAGTCTCCGAGGCTCGGGCCGCACTGGTCAAGGCCAAGGAGGAGTACAAGCGGTACTACGACCGGCGCCGGAGCCCCGCTCCGGACATCAAGGTCGGCGACCGGGTCTGGCTTGATGCGTCGGACATCCAGACCACCCGTCCTTCGCAAGGGCTGTCCCACCGGCGCCTTGGTCCCTTCAAGGTGATCAAGGTCGTCGGACGCGGCGCCTACAAGCTGGAACTGCCGCCCCGCTTGTCCCGGCTTCATCCGGTCTTTCCGGTAGTGAAGCTGGAGCTCGCCGAAGACGACCCCTTTGAAGGGCGTCCGGGCTATGACGAGCCGGCTCCCGTACTGCCGGAGGCTCCGGGCGACCCTCCGGAGTGGGAGATCGAAGAGGTTTTGGATGCCAGAATCCGCTACCGCAGCCTCTGGTACTACGTTCACTTCAAAGGTTATAACTCCTCGCATGACCAATGGGTGAAGCACTCCGACGTCTTCGCTCCGGACGCCGTAGCCGAGTTCTACCGGAAGAACCCGACGAAACCCCGCCACATCTCCGCCGCCACCTTCGACTCCCTCCCCTTCCGGGACCCGGCCGTCCACGTCCGGACCATGCGTCGAGGCGCCGCATTCCAAGGGGGGGATGATGTCAGGGGAACCCCCGGTCCGCGCCGATCCGGTACCGGAACCTCCGGTTCCGGCACCCTCCGAAACCCTTCCCGTGCTCCTTTCCACCCCTCTCTCGACCGTCGCCTTGACCCCACCTGGCACTTGGCCTGTGACAAGGCCCGCGACCTCTGCCGGAACCTCCGGTCCCGTACCTCCGGGCCCTCCGGAACCCCCGGATCACCGTAGGCACGTGCTCCTAGCTAGTTGGTAGTTATACCCACGGCCCGGCGTGGGAATCCTCAGAGTTTCTTCTCTTCGGATCCCCCTCGCCAGGTTCGTGCCTCGTGTACTTTAGCTCTATTTATATATAACTTCGGATCCCCCTCGCCAGGCTCTTGAGTACGCTCGGGCCTTGAGGTTGCCCTTACACATCTGCCCATCTCTTATTTGTTCGAAATAAATAGAGCTCTGATGATCCTAGTGATTGCGGCAACCGGCAGTCCTGCTTCCTCTTCATGATATCCCAAGAGATCAGCTTCATCAGGGTCATCCTCTAGTGCAATAGAAGCAATAAAACTCTCTGAAATGTATGGGACATTGGTTTGGGTCTATGTCTTTCTGGTGCACCGCATATTGCTTATCAAAAAGGAGGGCAGCCAGTTGTCGCGATCAGTCGGATTATCACAGCAGAGATGGGCAATTTTGAGATGGGCGAGATGGGCCAAGAATTGAGCACCCCTTGTAAATTTTTCAATCAATTCCCATTATCAAGTTTCTTAGCCCAAAGAATCTGCTTCAATTCAGCCTCAAGATTTTCAAGTCCCAGTATCATACATTTTTTCTGGGATGGATTTTGAGACATGATGATTTGGTTATATCTTTTCCTGAGGACCAGGAAGACTATTGGAGAGCCTAGTCGATAGAATATAAATGTCACCTACGTGGCCTAGAGCGTGCAGAAATTTGTGAATGTGATAGAAAGGTTTATGGATTTTTACTGGTCCTTAATAATAAAACCAAAAATGCCCAGATTTACTACAACCGGGCTAGGGAACTAAATCTGCATGGCGAATACTAAACTAATCGGCACAGCCGCATCACTGATACACCAAATCGGGTGTATCATTTTGATGCCAACACCCGGATACACCCCAATCGAGCGAAATCAAACCGATACACCCTTTTCGGACATGATACATCATATAGGGTGTATCCATCACCACAAACACCATAACCAGCCATAACCGCTGTCGAAGTAGCGAGTAAGCTGCCGGGGGACAGAAATAATGAGTCGGTCGTCCGGATATGGGGTGCAAGGATGAACAGAAAAGCGGTGGGGTGGTCCCAAGAAAGGTGTATAGGCGTGAAGTAGAAATCGGGTGTCGAATAGGGGAAGTGCCGTGCGGGCGTGGAGTACGGGTGTGGCTCGTAAGGACTCGGTAAGGGCGATAATCTGTAGTTCGGGTGCTCTGTGTTCACTGGTGACTTACCCACGTTGGGGTACTCAAGTCACTGGTCGCGGGGATTGTGGTGGTTCTCGGTTAAGGGGAATATATTTGGCACTATGTACCTACCAAACAAATATACAGAACGATCACCGGATAAATGTATAGTAAGCGCAGGCCAGACGGAAAGGGGAAAGCCGCGAGCGGGTCATCCAACCCTTCCACACCGCGCCCGCGCTATCCGCTAAGCCGCCAGCGCGGGGGTGCCAACTTTTCGCACGTGCATCGCTGATGATGATGAGTAAGTTGGTAAACTCACACGTGCATCAGGATTTCCAGCGCCATGCACTAGGACCCCCGTTAATGGGTCGGAACTCCTGATGTGAATCCTGACATTTTTGGGCAATTTTGGCGGCCAGGCCTGGTGAAAATCCTGACAAAACACACCTCTGGGGTGCAAAAGCCTGGTCAAAATCCTGACACCGCAGCAGCGCCGGAAATTTTTTCGAAAACTGACCCTTCTGGGGCGAAAAAATTGATCTGGTGCAAAATCCTGACATTTTCGGGCCGATTTTCGCTCATAGGCCTGTTGCAATCCTGACAAAAAAATTGCCGGTCCTGACCTTGGGGCCCAAAAAAAAAACAGGCCTTCCCACCTATTAACGGGGGTCCTCATGCACTTTGCCTCGATCGATCGAGATTGGGTGTACGTGTGAGTCCGAACCAGTCGCTGAATAACGGCACCTGTGACCTTTGCAGGCCATTGCAGGTGACAAAGGCGCAGCTTCCACGGAGAAGCTATATGTCAGGGAGGCGTAGGTATTATGTCCATCCCTAAACCGCACCTCTGTCCCCCACGAAATAACGGCACAACTGAGGAAATAAGGTTGTGTCGCCGCGGATGCATGGCGCCGTGCCCTGGAGGCTGCGTGAACCGTTCATGCACGGCCACGGTGCAGCGCCTCATGCTGCAATCAAGTGACATCCTACCGAGTGAACAGCACCGTGTCATCGCGGTGGGAAGGCAAGGAGAACAGCTTTTGAACAGCTTTGGAATCTGTTCCAAGGAAGGGTTCGATATTAACTTGAAGCTGATGAATGTCACTGCTTCCAAAACTCGCCGTTCACAGCCTCGGCGTTAGCGTTCGTATTTAAGCGCAATGGGCTGTGTAATAATACTACCTAACTACTACCCACTAGCAGTGACATATTGTCAAATGGACTCTAACATGGTACATTTTCCTCATCAATTTCACTAACCTGGGCTGATGAGAGTTGTAACTGACAAGGAGACAGACACAGTATTAGATTCGAACAAGCTCGACGCTGCTGTGGACAGATGCAAAGAGAGGCTGGATCGATGCCTGCCACATGGTCTTGATAGATGTGATCGTCTGGCTGCCGTCGCTTTCGCGCTCTGGGATCGTTTTGAAACTGCAGGAGGAATTGACGACATTAAGACAGCAATTACCTACCAGCGACAAGCAGTGAAGCTATGCCCGCTGTGGAACTCTCGACATGCAACCTTTGTGGGAAATCTAGGAATTATGCTGTGGGCACAATTCAAACAACTGGGGCAGATAGAAGACATAAACGAAAGTATTGAATGCCACAGGAAATTGCTTCACTTCATGCCTCGTAGTCATGCAAATCACTCGGCTAGTCTCAGCAACCTTGGGAATTCGCTTTGCTGTCGTTTTGAGCGGCTCGGTGATCTCAGCGACATCAACAAGTCTGTCTCCATGTTTGAGGATGCTGTCCAACTCACTCCAGATGGCCACCCTGGCAAGCCTTTCAGGTTGAACAACCTTGGGATTTCGCTTTTGCGTCGCTTTTCGCGGCTTGGCGGTCTCAGCGACCTAAGCAAGGCTGTCTTGATGTTGGAGGATGCTGTCCAACTCACTCCAGATGGCCACCCTGACAAGCCTTCTTTGTTGAACAACCTTGGGATTTCGCTTTTGCGTCGCTTTTCGCGGCTTGGCGATCTCAGCGACCTAAGCGAGGCTGTCTTAATGTTGGAGGATGCTGTCCAACTCACTCCAGATGGCCACCCTGGCAAGCCTTCCTTGTTGAACAGCCTTGGGGGTTCACTTTTGGGTCGCTTCGAGTGGCTTGGTGATCTCAGCGACATCGGCAACTCTGTCCTGATGATTGAGGCTGCTGTCCAACTCACTCCAGATGGTCACCCTGACAAGCCTTCCAGGCTGTACTGCCTTGGGAGTTCACTTTTGGGTCGCTTCATGCGGCTTGGTGATCTCAGCGACATCAACAAGTCTATCTTGATGTTGGAGGATGCGGTCCAACTCACTCCAGATGGCCACCCTAGCATGCCTTTCATATTTTACAACCTTGGGCGTTCGCTTTTTCGTCGCTTTGAGCGGCTTGGTGATCTCAGCGACATCAACAAGTCTGTCTCCGTGTTTGAGAATGCTGTCCAACTCACTCCGGATGGCCACCCTGGCAAGCCTCACAGGTTGTACAACCTTGGGAGTTCGCTTGGCTGTCGTTTTGAGGGGCTTGGTGATCTCAGCGACATCAACAAGTCTGTCTCCATGTTTGAGGATGCTGTCCAACTCACTCCTGATGGCCACCCTGACAAGCCTTCCATGTTGATTAACCTTGGGAATTCGCTTTTTCGCCGCTTTGAGTGGCTTGGTGATCTCAGCGACATCAACAAGTCTGTCTTGCTATTGGAGGATGCTGTCCAACTCATTCCAGATGGCCACTCTGACAAGCCTTTCATGTTGTACAACCTTGGGAATTCGCTTTCCCGTCGCTTCCAACGCCTTGGTGATCTCAGCGACATAAACAAGTGTGTCTCGACGTTGGAGGATGCTGTCCAACTCGCTCCAGATGGCCACCCTTACAGGCCTTGCGGGTTGAATAACCTTGGGGTTTCGCTTGGCTGTCGTTTTGAGCGGCTCGGTGATCTCAGAGACATCAACAAGTCTGTCTTGATGTTGGAGGATGCTGTCCAACTCAGTCCGGATGGCCACCGTGACAAGCCTTGCTTGTTGAACACCCTTGGGGGTTCGCTTCTTTATCGCTTTTGCCAGCTTGGTGATCTCAGTGACATCAACAAGTCTGTATTGATGTTGGAGGATGCTGTCCAACTCACTCCAGATGGTCACCCTGACAAGCCTTCCAGGCTGTACTGCCTTGGGAATTCGCTTTGGGGTCGCTTCGAGCAGCTCGGTACTCATGAAGACCTTTTGCAGGGAATCTCCCAGTATTCCCTTGCATCACAGTCCACTACTGGTCCAGCCCATATCCGCTTCCAAGCTTCCTTAATGTGGGGACATCTTGCCCAAATAGATCAACACTCATCTCTTTTACAAGCTTACATGGTAGCCCTTGACCTCCTCCCACAACTGGCTTGGCTTGGGTTGTCCATCGGTGACCGCCATCATTATATCTTAGAGGCAGGAAAAGTGGTTCGGGACGCTGCTGCAGCCGCCATTGTTGCCGGCCAATACAAACAAGCTGTAGAATGGCTAGAACAGGGTCGTTCCATCATCTGGGGCCAGTTGCTCCAACTTCGTACACCAATTGACAATCTCCAGCAGCACCATCCTGACCTTGCAGATCGTCTTAGATTCCTCTCTGCTCAATTAGAGCAGTCAGGCACTCGTGACAGTTCTACAGGGCTGACTGGTGCTAAAACCCAGGCATCACTTTCATCAATGGCACAACAATGTCATGAGTATGCTCATGAACGAGATAAGCTCCTGAAGAAGATCCGAGAGTTGGAAGGATTTGACAGGTTCTTGTTGCCAATGACCCTCTCGCAACTCTTACCTGCTGCACAAACAGGCCCTGTTGTTGTCCTGAACATCTGTGAAACCAGATGTGATGCTCTTGTACTCAAGCCTGGCCTTGGTGAAGAAAACATCATACATGTGCCCCTTGTTGATTTCACACTCCATGATGCACAAAGCTTGCACAAATCTCTAAGCTGTCTTACAGGTGCTGGCCGCAATCTTTCATTTGATTCGGACAGGTTGAATGGATATCATGAGGGTCATGTGCCTCCTGAGGAAGTGTTCGCAGACATCCTTTCCACGCTCTGGTTGAAAGTTGTCAAACCTGTTCTTGATGCACTTGCTATTACAGTAAGTCATTTGAATCTAAATATCTAACTCACCATCTAACTCATATTTAGACTCCATCAACAAAGAATCTGCAACGTGTCTGGTGGTGTCCGACTGGTCCTCTTGCATTTCTTCCACTCCATGCTGCAGGTCTCTATGAAGCAGATCAAACCTTTGGGTCAAAGTTGTCTGACTTTGTCATCTCTTCATACACACCATCATTAACTGCCTTGATTACTGGTTTGCAAGCTCATTCTGCCTCCGAGCGAAACCAAGCATTCCAATTGCTCACTGTTTCTCAACCCTCTGCAATTGGCCAGAGTTATCTTCCTGGAACTCAGAAAGAAATCAATCGTATTCAACTACATGCTGGAAAGCATCCCGTTCTGCAAATGGAGGGGAATACAGCAACAGTGGATAGTGTTCAGAAAAGCATGAAAGAGTGCAGCTGGGTGCACTTTGCATGTCACGGCATACAAGATGTCTCCAATCCAACGGAGAGTGCACTTCTTCTTGCCGGAAGTTCACGGTTGAAACTGTTGAGCATTATCAAGCTATCCATCCCCCACGCAGACTTTGCATTTCTCTCTGCCTGTCAGACTGCAACCGGAGACAAAGAGCTCCAGGAGGAGTCTGTCCATCTTGCTGCTGGAATGTTGTCTGCAGGATACCGAAGTGTCATTGCGACAATGTGGTCCATCATGGACAGTGATGCTCCGCAAATCGCCAGTGATGTTTATGAGCATCTGTTTGGAGGCTCACCACTGGACTCAACTCGGGCAGCTGAAGCACTGCATCTAGCCGTTAGGAAGCTTCAGGAGGAGGCGGGTGGCAAGAAACCTTTTCTCCACTGGGTACCGTATATCCATATTGGTGTTTGATCTGAGGTAGGGACCATTTTATAGACATTTAAGTACCAAATATGTATGCCTATGCACCACTTCAGTGGCTTAAGTATCTATCTACACTGCATTGATTTTGTTCTCTAACACTGTCACATAAGAGTTACATAATTATGTCAACATGCATTCACCACTGGTACCTTTCTGGAGCATACTTTCCGTGCTCCATCATGCTCAGACCATGAGCCAGACGTAATAGCAGAAAAACATGTATGTTGGATGGAAGGGCTGTGTCGGGTTTGATGAGGGAGGTTTCGACCATGAGGCAGTTTTCTCCGTTGAAGCCGCAGAGATCTTCCAGGAAAACGAAAAAAAGGCTCACAAGTTAGAGGAGATTCCGGTCTGGAAGTATGCAATGGTACTGCTGAGTGTAAGTGCCTATAGACGCATGCGTCGTTCAATTCAATTACAGAACAGAACAGAGTTACAAGCGCTAGTACACACCTCTGGCCGACAAAACGTTCGGGCCCGGGATCAAGTACTAAGGCTATGGGATGTTACGGGTCGGAGAGGCGTGTAAGTTTGTGAGCGGGAGCAATGCACAGTTATACTGTACCATTTCGACCAAGTCTTCAGGTGACGCGTGACGTGGCCCTCTGAACTGAAGACTTTCGGTCGTGGTGATGGTGACATTGAAAATTTTCGGCCCAAATAGGCTTTAAAACGCCCAAAAAGTCTTGCCGGCATTTGCCGGTCTTCCATTTAAGGCAATTTTTGATCATATTAGTCAGAATGAAGACCTGATAAACTGAAGACCTTAGGTGACGCGTGACATGGGCTGAAGACTTGGTTGAAATGGTACAGTACAGCTGAAGAGGCAGGTGTGGAATCAGAATCAATCATGAGTTTGAGGAGGAACAAGAGAAAATAATTACTTGTGAGACCAAGGTGAAAGTGTGAGTCTCTGCGCCGGTGCTGCCGTCCAACGTCCAACGATGGAAGGAAAGGAGGAAGTTTTCAACCCTCAATAAAGTGGAAAAAGGATCCGGACTGGAAAAAGCGAAAGAAAAATGTTGGAGGATACATACCACATTGCGCGAGCAAAAGACATCCGCTCAATAAGCGACCAGGGTTTGATCATGAGGTGAAATCGAAGTATGCGGGCGGACAATGCGCCACGAGGCTTCGTTCATGTAGCTGCAGGCCCGGGGAAGTTGGAATCACTAAATGCACTGTATAGTGCTGGCAAGGTTCGGTTCAGTTCAGGTTCAGGGCACTTTTATCTGAACCCCGAACCTGAACCTGCCGTTCGGTTCAGGGAACTTCTGAACCCTGAACCTAAACACAGGTTCAGGTTCAGTTCAGCGTTCGAACGTGTTCAGACCTGGACAAATCGGGCATCTCTGGTCAAATAATGTCCAAGATGGTATCAATTCGTTACCCTCGCATCCATGACGTGTATGAAGATGTTTAGTGTCAATGTCAGGCTCTCTATCGGCCTACATGCAATGAATTCCACTCACCGATTTTGCTGACAAATGCGACATAATAATATCTGATGGGCAGAGTCGGCGCAGAGATCAATATCAGTGCTAAATTCAATCTGAAGGGACATATAGATAGTATTAGGAGGGTAATGACTTAGTTGACAGTGAAATCGGCACGGAAATCTAGTAAGAAACCCCATAAATCTGCTAATTTGTTTGAATTTCAGGTTCAGCATTCGAACGCCATCCTTCAAGCCCGAACGTCGAACCGGACCTGCCGTTCAGGTTCAGAAAATAACCGAACCTTGAACCTGAACGCGGTTCAGTCCGGTTCAGGTTCGGACCGATTTTAAACCGGACCTTGCCGCCACTAAGCGCACAGTGAACTAAAAAGCTTCGTTTTTCTGGTCCCTGGGCCCCATTCGAACGCGCAACGCGCTCATCATATTCGCAACGACACGCCATATAAAGCGGGTCGTGGGCCATCCGCCGCGGGGTGTTTGGATTGAGATGGTTGGTTGGCGCCTTATTAGACAGGATGCGCACGAGCCGCATGCGGCTTTTGGCTCTTGTGCAAAGCCGCAGCGGATTGCGTGTTTATTTTGAGTTAAACGCTGCATTACATCTCCAAACTTCTATTCGACGCCTGAAATACTGAAATCTCCAGTACTGGGGAATTCATCTGCGAGTACAGCTCGGGAAACCCGTTTTTTTTTTTCACGGCATGGCTCAAGCCGCTGAATTCTTGGCCTTCCAATACACTGTTAGTGCTCTAGAAGGACAGCCTCAATATACCACGGTCTACTACCCACTTGGTTTACATGTATTCTAGTGAGATATACGTTGTTGATGCCTCTAATCTTCTGTTTTGGATGCGGCTTTGCACAATGTCCAAAAGCCGCATGAAGCCGCATACGGCTCATGCGGCTTTTGCGCATCCTGTCTATTATTTGCGACTGCTTAGTGGGCCACCATGGTCTTTTTGACCTCGAGCCCAACCACAAAATGGGGTGAATACTGATGTGTGAGGTCTCGAACCAAGATATCTATCCTGTTAGTGAGTTGGGATAGTTTCCGCGAATTTACACGATGGTCTCTCGGCCTGCGGAATTTTTTGTTCCGGCGGTTTCCTAAAACGGTAAAAACAGCTTAGTGGGCCACCTTCTCACACTGTTCATTCGGATTGATATTGGCCGCCTTCATGTACTAAAAATGATTAAGGACATCCAATCCAATGTTCTATACAATAACAGAGCACCTCCGAGGCATATGAGCACCTTAATTTTTCCCTTTAAGCCAAGGACAAGGGGGGAAATCACTGTGTGTACAGAATGGCATGCTCTGCAAAGCACAGAGTTGATTGGGGGACCAAAATTGTATACGAACCAATATATAACATAAATTCACATACATACTTCAATAACAGCTGACCTCTAGTGTGTAATAACCACTCCAAAAAAGTTCAGACATCCGCGCGAACGAAATTCGGGAGTTTTGGGATGTATCCATCGGTGACCACCAAGAATGACAGGTAGAAATCCAGGATTCCGTTCTTGGAGAGGTGTGGGCGTCTCAAGTGCAGTCCCAATGTCCAGGTCCCGTAGCATATACGGTTGGCCCAGCATAGAGAGGTTAACAATCTGTCACTCAAGCTCAAATCAAAGTCTTTTTGAGGCTCAGCAAGGCGAGAGGAGAATTGTTTTGTTTCCAGGATAGTCGCAGTTCATTCCCCAGTATCCAGGGATGAGAACGAGCCCCTGACCTTGTGAATCGATCAGGTATTGCAATTGGTTGAGAAACAAGCGGACCAAGATTTCGGAGACAAGGAATGATGTTCACACGCCGTCATCCCGATCAAAAACCCGGCATAGCTGTTGATCGCCGCCGCCACTTTCCTCCAAATTTGATGTATGCCGTCCTCATACATTGTATTCCATCCTACAAGTACCAAATCCTAGGTCTATGCATCCCACGGGCTTATATTATGCAAGTGGCCCACTAACTAGTGTGGCCCAGTAAGGGGTCGCAGATAATATGCTATGAGCGCGGATGAACACGAATAACTTGCGCAATTGCGAATCCCGCGTGACGGTGTATTTCTATGTCTGAGATTTTTGCATTCGGGGATGGATGATGTCTGCGGATTCGGTCAGATACATATGTATCGGAAGGAATTGAACACCGCGGGAATCAAAAGATTGCTGATAGCATCTACCTCACTGTTCACAGAACTGGGCTCGGTCATCGATCTGTCCCCAGCGTTTGCTCTTGTACTTACCATTTTCGACGGGTTGGAATCGGTTTGAGAGCTAAGTGAACGCAGAACTTCAACGCACGGAGAAAGCCAAAGACCGCTTTTTTTCTCACCATCATATCCATCATGCCGATCGCGAATCGCACTTCCTTGGCAGCTGTCAGACCTCGTGGCTAATTTGATCGCATCTTTTCTTACTCATCTACCACCATCTCTCCTCGTCCGGTCCTCTGCCCAACCTCTGCCCCCGATGCTTTCGTCGAAGTTCTCGGCTCTTTCGCTCTTTTATACCATCGTCGCTCTTTCAGGTAATACAACTTTTCCTCCTGGCATTCGTTTGACCGAACGACTGTAGGCATCGTCAGGGGAGAGGAGGTTACACGTACTCTCGTCGCCCCCGCCATCGGCATCACGAGCGTTTCTGTTCTTGGAGTCGAAGGAGACGAAACCACCTTTGCGTTGTATCAGACCGCGGACGATGGTGCTACGACTTTCATTCGTGCGTCTTTTCCTCCAGTATGTCTCGACTGTTGCCAAAAACCCTCTTTCAGAAACGATGGTAGCAGACGCAACCAACATCGTCGACGTCTTCCCCGCCCCCTCATTCTCTTGCGACTTTCACGACACTGCGACGGGAAAGATGCAATGTGTTGAAGTATTTGGAACGTCCACAGGGGTTACTATCTCGGTTGCGGTGCAGACATTGCTTTATGCCGTGGATGATGCGAGCACGGTGTCTCCGACGTGAGTTTTTGTCCCAGTCAGCTTCCTTTGTGGATCTGATATCTTGCTTTCGGCGCCACACAGGGCTACTCAACCTTCAGTTACCGTACAAACGTACATTAATTCTCTCTCTCTCCTCTTTCTGGCCAACCTTCCTCTATAACTCGCTTTCCACAGTTCCCTCCCCACCCCATCGGGCTCGCCGGGCACCCAGAGCTCAAATCCCGCTACCGGACCAACGTACGTCAACCATCTCTCCCCAGCCGTCTTTCTTCTATATCTATCTCTCTCCCCAGTTCCGTCTCCGCCCCATCAGGCTCGCCCGCCAGCGCAAGGCAAGGACACCATCCCCTCTTGCACTGACACCATCTCACATTGTCTTCCTTCCCTAGCTCCGCTCCATCAGGCTCCTCCGCCAGCGCAACGTAAGGATACCACTCCTCTATCACTGACTCCATCTCACATCGTCTTCGTCTTCCCCAGCTCTCCTAATGCGTCACGGACATCCTCCGCTCCCTCCACCACGCCATCCTCGGGTGCCCTTCCCGCATTCGCGGCCACGTCCAACAAATGGGTATGTATACTTTTTGCCATTTCTTCCGTTCGGTGTACTTAATGCGCGTCTTAATAGGCTATTATTATTGGACTCGTCGCCGCCGCTCTGGCGCTTTGATGTAGTCGGGTTTCTGAACTGGGAGCGTGCTTATCTTTCGGTGATATTTGGAACGGTGTACATACTTGTGTCAGAGCTGAATTAATTAATTACGCTCCGCATGGATCCAAAATACTCCGAGTCTTCGCAGAGTGCGACGAGTTCGGGAAGTGAAGCAATCTTCAAAGCAACGTCGGAGATCTAGACTGTGTGCAGGAAGCGTCAGAGATCCACGAATTGTGGAGAAGGTCATCCCCCGTCATCCCAAGAAAAGCAGAGAACACCACCTCGATTCGCTAACATCCATGTCATCTCTAAAATCGCAAATTGGGTGAAGACCAGTGGGTATCGATGTAGAAGTCAAATGCAATCCTGTTTGCGCACAATTATGTACTTAGGGTGGTGTTCGGCACGGAGTCCGATTGAAAAGCGACTGAGAAGCAGGCGAGCCCTTTCGAACTTAGACCCATCTCAGGTTCACCGAGTCTCCGAGATGCCAAATGCTGTGAGAAAGAAATGCGGCCCTGGTGCGGTGTCTGGAATTTTGAGGGTGTACTTTTTTTTGTGAATACTAGAACATCGGCCCGTTTTTGGTTGATTTTTTAAACCTTCTCGGCGCCAACCGGCCCCCGGTCCGGGAATGACCAGCACACCCTTGAGAAAATTTTCCTATCCAGATATAATCGCGGAAGGCTCCTATGTGTTTTACTGAGTAGTCTCGAACCTTTGTTTTTGACTTTTTGTCTTGCAGATGAAAAAGACGAATCTGAATCCCGTCCAAAATTGAAGCTGTCCAGGGACTCCAGTCCGTGTTGCCATACGTTACTGCCGCTCGTGATCCGAAGACCGAGTCAGTTCTAAGATTACATCACTACTTAAGCTTGAGCTTCCGTCAAAGCACTTCAAACCAGACCCTTACCTGAATCCAACATGGTTCTCAAACTTTACGCAGTGTCCTACCCGAGCCGCGGCAGTGGCCTCGTCTACCTCCTCCTCGCGGAGAAGCAGATTCCCTTCGAGCTCGTCGTCGTCGATCTGAACGCTAAGGAACAGAAAAAGCCGGAATTTCTCGCAATGCATCCCTTCGGCCAAGTGCCCGTCATCGTTAGTGGGCCCCTCCAGTTTCTGCTCTATATGCTCATCGAGGTACGCATCGATCGCAGGACGACGACGGCTTCATCGTCTACGAGAGCCGCGCCATCTGCCGCTACCTCGCCGAGAAATATGCGGATCAGGGCCCGGACCTGTTCCCCAGAGGCCTGAAGGAGCGCACCATGGTCGAGCAGGGAGCAGCGGTTGAGTCGGCCAATTTTGAGCCTGCGATCCTCAAGATGTTCCGCGAAGGCGGGAAAAAGTACGTATGGGCCTCCCCGCGGCCTGGAAGTACATAGGCACCGTTAACAAACACCCCCTCAGGCTCCGCGGCCTCCCCTTCGAGCAGGCCGATTTTGATAAGGCCCAGGCGGAGTTTTTCGCGGTTCTCGATGTCTACGACGTCATCCTCGGGAAACACAAGTTCCTCGGAGGCGATGTGAGTTGTTCATCTTGCGCGCAAACATACATACTTGCACGGGAACGCGCGCTGATTCACCGCCGTCGGACAGGAATACACGCTCGCGGATCTGTTCCACTTCTCCCATGCGCCGCGGCTTGCGGAATACGGGATAGACATCAAGATGTGCGAGGGCCGCCCCAATGTCACTCGGTGGGTGCTTGCTTCTTTCAGTTAACAGAGGACAGGGTTCGGTTTATTGACACGTCCGCACGTCAGGTGGTGGAACGAGCTCACTGCGCGTCCGGCGTGGGCGAAGCTGATGGCGGATTTTGTTAAGATCAAGGCCGCGAAATAGATGAAAAAAAATGAAGCATAGAAGTATAAAGCGGCCAATCGGCAGACATGTACATTGTAGGGTACCCATGTGGATTTATTCGATTCGAGCTCAATTCATGTATTTCAACATTTTTTGGATCTTTAGCGGGTACCCCTGGTGCATATACTCGATTGTGGCTTGAAGTCAGACTGGGACGACGGTGCCCGTTTTGGCGAGTGGCAAGAGCCGAGCGCTGCTCACAAAGTCAAATCCACAAGTTAGGGCGCACCATAACTATTTCGAGGTTGCACCATCGTCGGCTTTGGAGGACGAGGTGCAATTAGCAAGGCATCCCACACGCATAATAAATCTCTCGTCCTATTTGAGTTGCAACAATTCTGATCGTTTGTTCAGAATCGGCCTGGCAGCCATAAAGCCCCAGCAGCCATTCATGGAATCGTATAAATTCCCCGCCTTGCGTGTACGAACATAGCATTATATCAAAGAGGATCAATTCAGCATACATCATACATACAGATAGAAATTTTACAATTCCCGCCAACTCGCCGCCTTTCCTTTACTTGATTCCAATCTCCCCAGCTCACGGCATCGCCTTCACCTGCGCCGCGCCCGCGATGGGACCCAACCCCGTCCAGCGGTCCTTGACGAACACTACCAACGCACCACCCACCGTCAGTCAGTCTCCCGCGCCTCTCAAAAATAGAAGAAAAATCAAACGCACGCTCAGTGCCAATGGGGATCTGCGCAAAGTCGGGGAAGTTCCCAGTCTGGATGGCCTGCGCGTCGCCGAAGGCGGCGGTGAGGTGCGTGATGGCGCTGCCGCAGTTGCTGCAGAAGACGCGGGTAACTAAGTCAACGTAGCAGCGTGCGTCAATCCATGCACGAGTTGAAAGAGTAAGTAAGTAAGCGCTGCACGCACCAGTGTTGCCCGACGCCGCTTTGATGCTGTACTCCTTCACGGGTCCGGTGATCGTGACGTCCTTCTTCGGCGCGAGCACGTTGGTGCTAAACGCGCTTCCGCTGGTCTGCCGGCAGTCGGTGCAGTGGCACACAATCTGTCAGCGAGAAGCAGATGAGCGTCCTGTGCCCGGGAATCGCGGCTAGGAAGGAGGCGCACCTGGTCGGGATGCGTCGACGCGAGCTCGATGGTGGTCTGGCCACAGAGACAGCTTCCTTTGTGCGGCATTTTACTGTGTATTTGAGAGCGATGAGGGAAGAAGTTATCTGGGAGAGGGAACAAGGGAAAGACGAAGGGAGGCTGTTGTTATATGTGTGGGAGGAGCGGAGCTGCGACGCAGATTAGGAGCTCCAGGAATTTCAAACCGTTCACAGGCGCGACATGTGACTGTGCATGGGACGCGTTAAAATGGAGCGCTTGATATATTTAAGGAGAAATCTTCCCGCCTTCGCGGAACTTATGGCGTCGGGTGCCCGCGGGGGCGATGACGCCCACGAAAGAGACCGAGACTGGATAGAATTGGGAGCGCGATGGCATTGAGCGGGACGAACCAGGCATCGTTACTGGAACTATGTAGTGGGACGCGAGACTCCTGCGCATACAAGAAACGAGCAATTCCGCGTATCGGTTCCTTCCATCTCACGACCCTTTTGTAATATGGGGGTAATGATATTCCGCCCGCTGCAGCGAGCGCCCAGGTCGAGTTTGTTGAACGTGCGACAAGGAGAAGGCGATAGAGAGTGAAACGTGGGATCCGAGGAGGAAAACGCGTGAATGTGCGAGCGGATGGGATCCCGCCGCCAGATAGTGGTGGGCGTGAGTCGCCCATCAGCATCTAGGCGTTTCTGTCCTCCACGTCAAGTATAAGGGACAGCGGTGGTAGGAGGGATCGTAGGATACCGGATCCTCTCCAGACGCAGAACTGCGCAAGAAGACTGAGCTCGACGGCCGGGAACCTGCCGGGCGTAACTGGCAAAAAGCGTAAGAAAAGCGTTCAGAATGAAGAGGCGAGTAACGACGTACGCTATGCCAGAGGTCTTACACAGAGAGAAGGTGACGGGAGGACGACGAGGGGCGCAGAGAGATCCGCCGTTGGAATGCCGACTGGGCGCGTATTGTACCACGCGTGAAGCCCGAGAGTTTAGCGATGGCGGCCATCATGAAGATCTCGATCCCTGTCAACGCGCCCAGCATAACGTGGACGGGGAACGGCAGCTCGACCAGAGGTGATGGGCCCGGAAACTCGTCGCGGCCAATGACAAGCGCAAGGACCGTCATGCCGGTGCCCGCGATCCAGGCGAAGACGAGGATCGAAGCACAATTTGCGGTCGGCATGGATGTAAAGATGGTGAACCGTCCCACATCGTGGGCGCGGACCGAGAGGACCAGAACGGCGATGTGATATACGATGGTCGCCACCGCCGCAGACATATTCATCCACAGGCCGAGGTCAAGGACGCTTGTGACGAGGATAAAGACGGAGAAGACCAAAGACGTCCACGTAAGAATGTACAAGGGAGTAGGGCGCATTCTGCGCTGGGGGAGCTCATTCCCGGTGCTTAAAGAGATCCGCATTGCCAGCTAGGGCGTCCAGCGACGAGGAGAGGTGGCGAGGACGTGGGCGTCAAGGGCAGTGTCGCATAATTGCTATGCCGAACATGTGACTTCGGCAATAATTGCCGACTCACCGAACGCGGACTTGTAATAAATGAAACGGGTACGGTTGCAGATGGTAGTACATATACAATGTCGAATAAAGAGTGATGATTGTACGTTGTGCGTGTGTAGTGTGATGTTAATTACCGCAATTAGCGGGTGCTGTACAAGTCGTAATGAAAACAAATGTGTCGCCTCGTTATGGGAGAGCCGGCCAGTGATTAGCCGTCTGCGAACGGATAGAGCGTGGCTGCCTCCAAGGTCTCGGATAATCGAACGAAGCCTCGGAAATTTCCGCCGAACTACGTTGGATGGTCCTTTCCACCTTAACTTCGACCATCTATCATTGAATTCTAGCAAAACTTTCGACACGAAGATCAGACGCATACCTGTCGGTGCATCTTGAACGCCGGGCGATACCCTTGGCTCAGAGGCTTGGAAGTTTCAGGCGGTGCATTACGAAAATAGAGAGGCAGAGAGCGTACCGGTATTACCACCGGGTCCGGACCGACAGTGTGCAGCACTGGCGCCCTGTGCGGGAAATGCGTGTAGTAATTTGCGAGGTGGTCCGGGGAGTCGAAATGTATGCCCTGGTCACCCGAGTGCATTTCTCTGAGCTCCTTACGAGTGTTGAGTAGCACCACTTTAGTAAAATCAATAATGGACTTGATCAATACGAGGTTGCGACATACGGAGCGAGTTCGGGTAGACTGTGTCAAAGTCAGCGATGAACTAACCAGCAGGGGAAGTGAAAGCATACGTTTGCCGATGATGAAATGAAGGGAGAGCGATAAACTTGTCAGGGGAAGGACGAGCCACTTTGGGGAAATGGCCTAATTAGCGAGACGCAAAGTGACCACGTTCATATCGACATACGAAGGTGAGAGAAGCAACGGTCGTGAGGCTGTATGAAAACGAATTAGCGCCATGTACGTGAAGCCGGAACAAAGGAAACCCGGTGGATATGAGTGCAATTAATGCACGGATCCCGTTCTCCGATAAGAGGCACAGTATGAAACGCACCATGTAATGAGGCCATTCTCGAGTGTATAGAGTGTTAGCCGGTCGAAGACGCTTTTCATTCTACGGGCAGGAGCTACGTCAATATGCGCAGCGAAACATAAGAACGGAAGAGAAAGGAACGCACACAGAAGACGAAGATAGTTTCCGTATCTTGCGCAAGTAGTAGCATAGACAAATCGTGATGATTGCATCCGTCCCCGCCGAGAGCGAGAGGCCCGCCGTGAACAAGAACTATGGGGGACCGATGAACTTCGGTAGTGCACATAGAAGAAGAGGACGACGGACGTGCGGGTATGGTTTCGCAAAATCATTCCATACGCCCAGGTGTATCCTGCGGAGAGCGGTGTCAGTTACCCAGGCCACGACGACGCGATAAGCGACGAAGACACACATCTCTGCAGTTGCGACTAGTCCAGTGGGGATCAGTCGACCGTTCAGGCACCACGGATTTCCGGACTTACGGATGGCGGCGACTGACAGGGCGCGGGCATATATTTAGCATTCCGGCAATATATATTGAAGGACAGAGGCACTAACGCAGACGGAGACTTGCAAGACAGACCTGGGAATGGTGTGGCGATTAGGTTAGCGTAGACCGACAGGATAGTTCAGGGCACTCACGATAGGTGCAGTAATGAACCAGTTCCTCCCACTTGCTGCACAATCACGAACGGTCAGAGTTATCGAGAGATAAGAAGGGTGCGGCCTACAACGGTGGATCTTGTTAGCGTAGAATCTGGCGGACGTCAGTATTGGATCGTAGTAGAGGTGTATCCAACGCACAGATGCACGACGCAAGTTTGCATGGCCTATCCGTCCTCACAGTTAGCTTTGATGAAACACATGGACAGATTGCCTGCGCACCGTTACTAGGATAGTGAGCTTCCCGGGACGTGAGTACTCGCGATGCTCCGAGTTATTTAAGACGTACAGCAATAGTCCTGGGAAGTGGATATACGCCTCAATCGGCTACGAACGGAGCTGAACGACGGAGGGGCGCACCATGGAATGTCTGCCATGACAGAGGTATCGCCAAAATGTATCACGAAAAAATGGAACAAAGAAGCCAAA
Source organism: Mycena galericulata (assembly GCA_029289565.1). NCBI lineage: Eukaryota > Fungi > Basidiomycota > Agaricomycetes > Agaricales > Mycenaceae > Mycena > Mycena galericulata. The sequence goes on along the minus strand of JARKIA010000114.1, from coordinate 269,389 downwards.
ATGAAGCCGGTCTGTGCAAGGTCTAGAGCCCTGCGCCAAGATAAGTGAAAATACGCCGAGTGTACGAAAGCACGACGCACCACACGGTCGCGACCATAGCAGTCTTGATGCCCGCCTCATCGGGATACAATTTGAAGAATATTATACATTGAACTGCGACAATCCCGCTGAGCCTGCGGAGCACAATCGCGTCAAGGCGAGTTTGGGAAGAGGGCGAGATGGAGCGCACGTACATCAGCGCGACTGCGCCCCCGGAAAGAATAGGGCCATAGCTCCAGTTATCAGCACTATCCATCTCTATCCAGCGGGGGACCAGGGCAGCAGCAGCAGCCAGAACAGCGAAAGAGATGTCGTGGGCACGGATGGATGCTGTATTTATCAAGTACTATTCCTGCATTGAGGTGGCAGCGCTAGACGTCACATACTGGACCCGCGCCGCGCTTGTTTTGCGTGGTTAGGAACCTTTAGGAACACCCAGAGAACATCGTGCGTTAATCCTTTCTGGGACAATCGTGACAGCGCCTATCTGATTCCGAATCCGCGACAAACGCACTCCGGGGGCGGACCGCACAGCGAGCGTGTGCTGTGGCGTACAATCGTGACCGTCGCACAGAGGTCGCATTTATCAAGACAGCAGCTTGGGGGACGGTGAGAGCCGTTGGGGGGGTGACCATCAGGGAAAGCTTTGTCAGATCGACTTCCACTGTCAAGTCCATGCAGTATTGCATCCGGAATGAGTTCTCGCTCTTGGTATCAGAATCGACGGGAGTCTCGGGAAAGTGCTGAAGTCTTCGACGATGAGGTCTTGATTTCGTAGACGTGATTGGAAGCTCCGGATGCGCCAAACGCCGACGGAAAACTTTGACGGAAGAAATTTTTGTCAGTCTCGGAGAGCGTCTGTTTGACACCGGATAGGCGCGCGCCTGATGACATTCAAAACGCAAGCACTGGGGCAGCCGGACGTGGACCCTGCACTGGCAGCTAAGTTTATGTCTGCTCCAAGTCTGCTCGATCTGTATCTCGACTCGAAGGCGTTCCCAGAATGCAGAGATTGCAGAAATAACGAGCCAGATTCGAAGATTAATATATACAGGCTCCACATCCACATCCGCGTCCAGATTTTAGAGAACACCCGGGAGGGACAAGGATTTACGTTACATGCACAAGTCGCAGAGTTAGATTCAATCTTCTGCGTAGTTGCAGGGTCCAAGCTGCTATTCCAGTCAAGATTGAAGGAACACGATGAGACCATCGTGGTTTCGGTTTGAGGTGGGTTACGTCAGGCGATGCGGTGATGCGATCAGATCCGAGGCGCGATTTCCCATGCCTTTTCTTGTTTCTTCTTCTCAGCCTGCCATTGGACAGTATTGGAGGCACAATCCGGTGTTCATTTTTGACACCTCGAATTATCCTCGACTTCGGCGCGTTATCCGCCGAGTCCAGCAGGGTGCCTGGTAGTGACCAGCTCTGCAACCAATAGATAACAGTGGTACGACATCCCGCGGAAGAGCTAATCTGTCTTCGGCCTCTTCGGCTTGGCTTGGATCTATCTACGCGGTAGGGACCTGGCCGAGATTCGAGTCAGGAGCAAGTTGAATCCGGTCTGAGTTTTGACAGCCATGTGGCGTAGTGGCCACGGCGTCCGAAACTCTGGGGCAGAAATGACATCGCGCGTGTATAGTCAAACAAGCCTATATTGTTCGTACGCTATGGAAAAAAGTTTATTTTGAGCCTCCAATAATATGTCTGAAACTTTCAGTTCAGGCGCGCTCCTGACACCTTCATTCCAGGCCACCCAAAATCCGTCGGCCTGGCCCGGTACCATAAATTAAACGTATTCAGAGCGCGTTTAAACTTTTAGTTTCAGATGTATTTTTGAAAGGCCAGAAACCCCAGATTTTCTGGGGTGAATGACTCGGCCCCGGGTGGCGTGTTCGAGAAAGCAAACAGGTAAGTTACTAACGTTGAATTACGCGACGCCCACCCATTTTTGAACTAGTCACTCCTCCTGGAAACCGGCGTTCCAAAGCTGGACCCGCAGTAAGCTGGACCCGCAGTGTAATTATACCTACCACCCCGCCAGACCCCGCCGCCGCGTTAAACGCGCGGTTGCCAAGACTTCTCAAAAATAACTTTAATTCTTACCGTGGTGACGCAATCAACAGCGGACACTAGAGAGAAGTATGGAGTCATTGCACGATAATCTAGAAAATAAACCCCGGTAGTCATGGCGAGAATCTACCTCAATTTATAGAGAACAAAATGTCAATCCCAGACCTTCGAGGAGGATCCGATAATGGAACTGGCGGCTTTTTTTCTGTTTCCTGGCAATATAGACAATAGCCATCGCTTAGCGATACATTTTGAAGAGTTCAATCAATCAACTTGACACAATTTCTTCGGGGGCTGCTACTGCTATTACTGCACCGATCTAGTCTTCGCTATTCCAAACTACTCCAATCTGTCCGAACCCAAAATCCCGGCGCTTGTATGTTTTTTTTTGTCGACAGTAGGAGAACCGACAAAAAAACGACGAACTGATTTAAAGGTGGATTTGTCGAGTCCAGGCCGCAGAAAATTGTTGCCGTTGATACCTGCTCTCGCCTGCAAAATTAGAATCCAACCGATTCGATGCCTTGCTAAGCAGAATGAGTAAAACTAATACGAGACTGGCAATAGGGACTCGAAATCTGAGGTTTGAAAGTCCGTAATGACCCGACCCCGAGTCGAACGGAGATCTTCTACGTAACATCAATTAGTACAGGCTCTCTAACAAATCGCGTGTGCGGTCGTCCGCTATCGCGTCCCGGAAATACGGGTATGCCGTTTCATTCACTGCAGAGACGGATGCACCGAGCATCGCGGCGTCAATTGAGAAGCCAACGTGGAGAACGAAAAATCGAGTTGGATGCCGAGCTTGAAATGACCTGCGCCTGCATCATCAAAAGTAATTAGGAGTCAACGATGACCTCTGCAAAAGGTTGCAGCGCACATGTATGGATTCAGAGTTCAGAAAAAGTTTGCATTGCGCGAGCGGCCTGACGAGCTACGAGCGTCAATTCAATCATATCAAGGACGAGGTGTACGGGGTGTGGATGCGTTAAACTGCGGTGAGTAATGATACACAAGCGAATACTTAGCTTCGACATTGCACACACCTTGAGAGCGAACCAACCCAAACACCGTCGACTCGGAGGATTATTTTCGGCCGGAACGTCGATGAAAGAAAACATTATAGCTTCGGATTTGTAGGCTCAGTCAGCGAGGGAAAAGACTGTCGGGAGGATGCGCGAGGAAAAACTAACCAAAAACTCGAAGGCGACCAGTTCGAGATCTCGAGATGGCCTGTGCGAGGATGTACTAAGCTCAAGGGTAGTGCTCGGAGCGTTCAATAATGGGCAGCATCACATCATAATTGTTTCCCGGGCCCATTCTGGCTCCAGGTCCGACAATCGACTATTCGTGGCGGCGGTTGATCATGAGAAGGAACTGCGTTCGGAACAAAAGTCCGAATTGTCTTTGTTTGTCGTTCCCACGTTCACATTGCCTCCGACAAGTCCGACCATCTTTCTGACTCCTCCTTGAACAATGTACTACGTCGTTCTTGAAAACGCCGTCTCAAACACACTCACTCCCGTCGTTTCAATTTTAGCAAATGCCAAACTGGATATCGAGGAGCCACGGAGACGTTACGGTAAGTCTCGCGCACCGATCGCTACCCCTGATACATAGCTCCTATCAAATGCCACCTTCTGCAACGCCACCACCGCACCCTGCTCTCAGTCTAGAAAGACTCTCAGAGCTCCCGCTTTCTGTCCGGGTACGCACTCACACCGACGACCGTCACATTATCTTGGACGCTCATTCCCTTTTCGCAGCGTATCGCCAAAGACGCAGTGCGTGGCTCGGCAGAAAGTCTCCAAATGTTAGAAAAACCATTCAAGCTTGCCCCTAAAAACGTGCGGTTGCTCTACCTGCCCATTTTCTATGCCAATCTGGACCCGGCGGCGATCCCGCATCCCGACGAAGTCGACACCCAATCCCCGTCGCCCACCGTCATTTCTAGTATGCTAAGGCCGTTTATCGCGCTACAGGTACTCCAAACGTTCTATCACCTTCCTGATGACCTATACCCTCTTTTCTGGCCCCGGGTGTGGGCCTGGATCACTTTTATCGACCTCTACGACACACATTTTCACTGCATTGCCTCTGTTCGCGCAGACGACACCCACGATCACGATTCCAACCGCGTCCTTTTCCTCAACGTTATCGCTAATTTCAAGTATAACTCCCAGGCCGCGGAACTCGTCGACCGTACCGTAGGTGTCTGGACCATGGTGGCGGAAATGTGGGTCCTGGGCGTCCAGCGCAACGTATTTGGCCTGCACTCCGTGGGAGACGTGCTATTCCGATTACTGCTTCGTTGTGTCTCCCCAGCAGCGTTCGAAGAGATCGTCGCCGCACTTGGCGGAAACGAGTCGGACCTCGCGGTGTTGGTGCTGAAGCACATTGAACTTGCTGCATGCGACCCACAAAACCCTCTGACCCTCCATAATATATGGAATTTGCAAGGCATACTCACCTTCGTCTTCAACGCGAGGTTTCAGTGGTCCCTCTCATTCACGGCCTTCCCCGAGCGTCGATTGGTAAAAGCTCTCGTCACGAGCGTATGCTCACTGGCTCGCATCTTGGACCTGGAATCGAGCCGATTAATGGCTCGCTCGATGCGGCTTTTGCACTTGATATGCTCCGACAGGCCTTTAAATGTCAGCATGCCCATTGCCCTCCAATCAGGGATTCTACGTGCAATCGTCGCATGTGCGACCTACGGCGCCGGTCCCATCGAGGAGGACTATTCCCTAGATATCGTTACGGGCTACCTTTCTCCCTCCCTTGTCTACTACCACGTCCTCCGCCGTATCTCCAGGGCTCTGGAAGAGGTGTCCTCTGCAAAAATGACTGCGACGCCAATGAATGCACACTGGACAGCGTTTGTCGAATTGGCCAAGTCCCGGCTCATTTTATTCGAGTCCTTCAACGCAGGCGAGTTTGCCTCCTGCAGGGTATGTGACAATCCGACAGTGAGTCGTTGATGTCGCTCTTCATCATTTTTCTGTCTAACATTTGTAAACGGCCAGTGCGATATGATCGACCGCGTAGAAAGGGTCAAGGCGTGTTCCAGCTGTAAGCAACGGATCTATTGCTGCGAGGCGTGCCAAAGAGTTGATTGGGATGGCGGGCACCGCCTCGCATGCAATATCCTCTCCGGCAGGTATATCGGTGAGTCAGCTTAAGCCTTCACTCAGGCTGGTTGTGCTGTGACTGATGCTTGATAAAGATCACCCAGAGAATCTCGGCAAACGCGAGCTCGCTTTCCTCCGTGCCCTAGTTCACCACGATTACGTCGAACGCAAGCACGAAATACAGCAGCACCGAGACCTGTTCATGCTCGCGTCCCCAACCCTGAAATTCCATCTGCGCTTCGATTATTCGAACAGCACCAGTGGGATCGCGGTCATTCCCCACAGAGCACCCGACGACAATCCCGGGGCCTCCGAGCCTTCTCTTAAAATTCAGTCCGCCAACAAACCGACATACAACGAGTATCACGAGTTCGATGGGTACTTCCGCTTCGGGCAAGCGGCAGTTAGCGACGGGCGCATCGAGGTCCTTGAAATTGCGATAGCCTCGTGGGGGAAGAATAAGCAAATGCGCTGGATCCCGATGCGATCCGGTAACTCGGCATTAGTCGACGGGTTGCGACGAATGGCAGACGGGATTGAACCTGGTTCAGATTCCCGTGACACGCAGATAAACGCACGCATTCTTGCCGGTGTTAAAGAGGAGATTGTAAAGGGAGTCAGTTAGGGTACGGAGGAGGCGCGATCGCGTTTCGATCTGGAAATTTAATTACTTGTCAATATTTTCCGGGATATGTTGCGCGTCGTGGGAGCCCGTCGGAAAAGTTGGATTCTGTATAGCTATTTTTAGTTTGAGTTTGATTATGAAGGGCATTATGGAACCCCGCAAAAGATGCTTGTCTGAGAGTAATTAGGAGTCGATGACGCTGAAGCTTATTCTCATCGATGAACGAAAACACTGTAGCTTCGGAGCTGTGGACAGCGAAAAGACTGGCAGCAGGATGCGCAAGGAAAAACTCTCGAGATCACTGAACGATCCGACCCCGAGTCGAACGGGTGTATTCCACTGTACAGTTTGCCATGCTACAGAGAGCGGATGCGGTCCCCACCATCAGATCTTAATCGGAATAAGTTCAGGCATTGTATGTGGCACTGCGATACCCCGCGTGCGAACCGAGGGCAAAAGCCAACACGAGTCCTAAGTACGGGAACGTCAGCAGCCGGAGAGGCAACATAAACTCATCAATAACGGGCTCCGCCCACGTCGCTAGTGTGCGCTGGACGCTATGCTCCGCCATGAATATACCGGGCGTGGGGTGAATCGAAGAGGCCTGACGCTCAAAAGGTTTATTTTCTGGATCTAGCGGAGACAGGGTGATGCGCACCCGAGTAAAATCGACGGTGCTTCAGTAGATCCACAGCTGGCATGTGAGACTTGATTTTTAGAGGCAGAGAGTGATAAATGCTTTCCTCTGGATAAAATAATGTTAACCGGCGGGTGGGGGTCAAAATATACCGCACACCTACCAGATATGACTCGACCCCGAATCGAAGGGGGTCTCTGCGTGACAACGCAGACAAACCATTTACGTATCGCAGATGAGGGAATGACACAAGAAAAATAAGAGGGACGGCAACACGATAGGACCCGGCCCCTTTGATAGATCAGGGACTGCTGCGTACTATATATTCTTTGACCAAAATGGGATTTAATCCGCCATCGGGTCGAGACGAGCACCTTCAAAAGTAGGATGAACCCCTCCGTTGTCGATGCGAGCCGCATCGTGTGATGTTTGTAGGCGGAAATGGAGTCGTCCTTTGACCTAGCGCATAATCAGTTCGAATCCACAATAACCAGCAAAAGTTGTAGGCTGTGAACCTAAACATCCTCGCGAACAAGAGAAGTTGGATCAAAAAAATCATTGGAGGGTGAATTAGGACGCCCAGCCCGACTCGAACGGAAACTCTGCATTAACAAGATAACAAGAAAGCCTAGGTTTCGCAGATGCACGCCATCGTGCTACTGGGCACGAGATAGAAGTTATGGTCCGCCGTTGAGTGGGATGAACATGTAGAGGATCGTGTGAGTATTATCTGTTCAGCGATTCCAACCAACCAGCGACCGCAATTCACTCAGAATGAAAGGCAAGGCGTCAACGGAGAGCCAGTGGGTCTGTGCGGCGCCTATATATATAGGTGCTCCGCGTCCAGCAGTGATGAGATGAGAAACGGACTCGGAGAGCGATGCCCGGAACTCGATAAAAGCCAAAACAACGGCCTTGTTAGGCGAGACCACCGACCCCGAATCGAACGGGGATTCTGATATATGTACTCAGTAGAGATTGCCGGAAAATTGCAGCTGGGAAATTTTTCTATCGAATCTGCTTGACGTTATGCCTGTCGCAACGGCTTGAGCCATGATTGAATGAAGAAGCAGGGGATCCACGGTGCATTGAGGGCGTACTTCTGGACTTGGATGGTTACGCTACCTTGTTTCAGTAACAAAACCAAAAAAAATCCAGTCCGCCGTGGATTAGTCTCATTAGTCAGATTAACGCCAAAGATTTTTTTTGGAATTTGGAGGGCAAAAAAATAACCTGATGACAGCCGTGAATGCCGTCGGGAGGAATCGAACCTCCGTACCTACGTATGCCACACTGAGAGGGACCTGCCTCTGGTCGACGACGGAGCTGCGTTTAAAGATGAGATGAACGGGGTGCGGTATGCGATCACGAGGGAATTATGGCCTAGACAGCAGTTGTTTAAATCCGGCGTTGGGAGGAACCCAGGGCCGGGTTTAGATACATGGTATCGGAATTGTATAAGGAAGTCGAACCACTATTTGAGCGTTGTGTTCGGGTGTGGAGCGAAAGAGTGTGACGTTAAACACTTGCGGAGAGGGCCAGTGTAACAAGTCCAACAGGTATCCAGCACACATATTCATCCACATCTCATGCGATATTAGCAAGCACCTCCTCCGTCCACGCCACCAACCGCGCGACAGCCGCGTCCGACCCGCCGTACCCCGGTATCCGCACGCCGTGTAGCATGCCCTGCGCAATCAAATTGCGTTAGTATTTTTGTGAATTTGTAAAGAGACTTATTGAGTTTGGGAATGTGGACCGTGGACCGTGGATGGAAGGATGATGAAAGAAATCAACGCACGTATTTCTCCGCCCCACTCTCCCCCTTATCAAAGTGCGCTAGATCCTGCGGGTCGTGCAGCGGGAAGACGTGCGCGCCGACGACGTCGCCGCGCTGTCCGCGGATGAAGAGCCCGGGCTCGGGAGAGGGGGTGAGGAGCGCGGAGAGCATGTATTGCGCGCAGTCGGCCTGGAAAGGGGTGGGTGAGGTGGGGTGAAGCGGGGTAAATGAGGAAGGGGAAAAAAAGATAAAACAGAAGAACAGAAAAACAGAAAAAGCCGCACCTGGGTGACGGAGAACGCGCGCTTGACGAACCCGAGGGCCCACGCGAGGGGCGCGAAGAGCCACCCGAGGACGACGTGCGAGCCGCCGGGGGTGAGGACCTGCCCGGGGCTGATGTGCGTGAAGGCGAGGGCGGGGTGTTGGGCGGCGAAGTACTGCGGGTGAAAGGAACAACATCGAAATTAAAATCGGAAGAGGAGGCGGAGACAGAATTAATTGGGGAAAGGATTAAAGAAGACGCGTACCGCGACGAGCCCATCGTTGTATGCGACGCCGCGGCTCAGGCCCTTGATCGCGGCGATAGACTGGGGGAACGCGGGTTAGCGGAAGGCGGAGGGACCAGGGAAGGTACGGACGGGAACAACGCCTTGCAGCAGCTTGATGGATTGGCGCCGTGCGTCGTGGATACCGAGGTCGGTCGCGGGAATGGTGATCCCAAACCCGCCGCCCAGGACCGTCATGACGTGTGCGTGCTGCCCCGCCTCCTGGGCACGCACTAGCAGGGGAAGCAGCGACTTGGTGAATAGATAACGCATGAAGTACCTAAAAAAAGAATGAATAATATAATTTTCAACGGCAGAGGGAGGACACACCGCATAGCCAAGTGCGCGTCGAGCCCCTCCGGCGTCTCGCGGGACACGGTCAGTGAGTTCGCCGCAGGCCCGCCTGCGGTTATGACTAGGAAATTGATCCGCGTGAGCCGCACAGTGAGCTCCGCACACACGGCGCGCACGCTCGCCATGCTCTCCCCGTCGCACTGCACAAACTCGTGCGCCCACCCGGACTCCGTCGACTCGTCTGGTTTCGGGAAACCTGCGAGGATTTTCTCGGCCGTTCTGGCGTTGCGGCCGATGAGGATGATGTGTGCGCGCCCCCTGGTCTGGTGTGCGAACGCCTCTGCCATCGCGTGGCCCACGCCGGAGGTGCCGCCGACGAATATGGCGACTGGGGTGTAGTTCGGGGAGAACGCGGCATTGGAGGCTTCGGCAGCGGCGAGAGTGGGCATTTTGAGCGAGTGGATGGCGGTTAACTTACAAGGCGCCGGGTAATATACGCGACGCGTGTCCTGATGCCGGCAGCTGATGCCGGCATTGTGTGATTTGGCATTTAGGGGATGTTGGCCGCCGCCCGATAAAGTGCGTCGCAGATCTTTCACCCAGAAAGCTTAAAACTCAGAACTGCACCCGCAGAGTGTTCAACTTTATATTATCAACGCTCGGCCTGTCTTATCTCCCCTTCTGTACCTATCTTATCTTATCTGGTTTTATCTTATCGTATCTTATCTTATCATATCTCATCCATCTTATCCGCCGTACCTTATTCTCGAACTCGCTGGCGAATGATTTTGCTGCTCAAGAAGCTCCAAATCTCCGTAATCCACATCGGTTTGAGCGGTACCCAAAATTTACATGCGGTACCTCTTCTGGCCTTCGAGATGTAGCGACACATCCACTAAATCCCGATCCGCCCAGTCCTCTTTGCCTGCTCTCCAGACTTGACATTTGATCCACCTCCTCTGGCGTTCACAACCATCCCGGCAGCTGGCCCCCGCACGTTCCTGACTTGCGACCCACCCGTGGTTTGGTGTATCCCAATAATACGCAGACACCCGTTCGACGCGAGCTTGGGCGGTGTATCTATCACCATTTTACCCGGGCCGACGCCTACTTATTGCGCCCTTCCCGAAAGATTTTCATTGCTCGCAACACACATCTCTCGATGCAACCCGCATGTCCAGAGACTCGATAGCGGGCGGTGATTCATCGTCGTCGTTCTTTCCGTTGTCAATCAGAAGACCCCCGTTCGATTCGGGGTCGAGTCATAGAGCGTTCCCGATATATTTTGACCCCCGCTTTCAGTTAAACATTATGTTTCCAAGGGAAAGCATTTCTCGCTCTCTGCCTACAAAATCCAACTCTCACACACCACCTCCGCATGCTGCGAAGCGACGTTGCTTCTTTTTTTTTTTATGGCGAAGCACCATGACGACTCGCCGCAAACCCGAATAATGCTCCTAATATCCGAGGCCCAAACTCTCTTCCGAAAACCCGATGGTACGGACCGCCTCTGTAATCTGTCTTGAGGCCCGTTTTTTTGCACGCCAACGGAGGATCCCCGCTTCGCGTCGTTTGTCAATATTTTCCCTTCTACTGACGCCCGAATGTTCGTTCAATTTTGTACCATCATCCTCTTGATCAAGATGACATACTTCATACTTCGGTGCGCATCCCCCTATCCCTGCTAAATCCAGAAAGCTGAACTCTTTCATGTTAGGCCTCCTCTACTCCCTGTATACTCATGGAGGAGGAGCGCACACTATCGGAGTTACGGCGGAGACCGGCATTGTTTACAAGGAAGTCTGTTGTTGTCGCCTCTCCTGCTGGCGACCGCAGTACGCTTCCTCCCGCACAACCAATGCCTGAACCCAATCCGACCAAGACCCAATGGTGAGTACCGCATCCGCCGTCCGTGAGCACCGCAGCTACCCAGGCCCTACAGCAGAATACCCCGTTCGATTCGGGGTCAGGTCGTACGCCGACATATCGCATCAAGTTTTTTAGTTCATCTTTCCTCGAGCCTCCTCCAAAATCGTCTTCAGCATACTCGTTATTTCCATCTCAAGGTCCATGCCCAATATCGAACAGAGGGGCTTGGGAATGCGAGCTTTTTCCTCCCGGCGGTATCAAGGAGTAAATGCAAGCTTGTTATTTTGCTTTTCGGCTCGTCGCGAGGTCGCAGTGGGGTGGGTGATCGGGAAATATATTTGTCTCTCTGTCCCTCACTCGCGTCATGGATTCCCCTAAACCTAAAGAAGAGTAGCGGTAGCAAGCGGCGCACCCGCCCCACTGAGAGTATGTTGGGAGGTCAAAGCTGCGCCCTCGATGTACAATGTATTCCTTGTCCAACGACACACGGAGGCCCCATAGAAAATTCGCGCACCAGGCGGACTCTGCTGAGTATATATATCAGAATTCCCGTTCGATTCGGGGTCGGGTTGTATCGCCTAACAAGGCCGTTTTTTTCTGGGTTTTGTCAAGTTTCGGGTATCGCTCTCTGCCTTTCATCTCACGATCGCCGGACTCTGAGCGTTGAGCACTTATATGTGTGTTGTACAGACCCACTGGCTCTATGTTGACGCCTTGCTTTTTATTCTCGATGACTGGCGTTCGCTGCCTGGGTGGAATTGCTGAACAAATAACACTGACACGATCAAATGCAGGCGTTGCTCATCCTACTCGACGGCGAACGTTAGCTTATATTCCGCGCCCAGTAGCACGATGGCGTGCATCTGCCAAACTTGCGCTCGTTATCTTCACGTTAATGCAGATTTTCCCCGTTCGATTCGGGCTGGGCGTCTGAGTTCGATGAACCGATTACTTTTTCACCCAACTTCTGTTGTTTGCGCTGGATGTTTAGGTTCACAGGCCATAACTTCGCTGGTTATTGTGGATTCGGTGGTGCGCTAGGTCAAACGACAGCCTGGAATGGGAGACCAAAAGCCGCGCCGTCCTTCCACGGCCATCCATATCTCATCCAATTTCGCTCACTCCTGGGAACGTTACACTTAAAAATCTCTCACTTCTGCCTTAACAAAATTACCCGCAGTGCTTGCGGGTCCCACCGATAACAGAGCTCTAGCTAAAAAAAAAGCCTCCCACTCAATCTATTTTTGAAGGTGCTTGAATCGACCCTATGGCGGATTAAATCCCATTCCGTTCAAAAAATGTGTAGTACGCAGAAGCCCCTGTTCGATCCGGGATCGGGTCCTATCGCGCTGCCGTACATCTTATTTTTCTTGCGACATTCCGATTGGGACTGTATGGAGCGTGAAATCTAGTCTCCGTTTCCCAAACAGAGACTGATCTACGCTGTCTGAACTTACATGATTTGCAACGTTTTGGAGAGCAGTAGAACGGGAAGGACCAAGGGAACGAGGCCGTGTGACGCTGGGAGGCGAAGGACAAGTGGTTCATCTGGCCTTCGCCTGCATTGATAGAATGGTCTGGGTACCACATCACCCTTCGGTTCTCAATAATTCGTTACATTTATTTGAGAAAGGCGATTCTTGTGAATCTCCGACCTCGACCGCGCTAGGCTAGACTTAGACTGGACGTCTGGGATGCATGAAAGTTCGATCTGACCATATATGCTAAGCGAAAAGAGAGGCCTTCGACGTGTGCCAAAGAAAGAGTGTGGTGGTGGCAAGGTGGTGGTCTGGTGGTGGTTTAACGAAGGAGGCTCCGGTTGGCGTTGTTTGCGCGTTCAGTGTAACAAAACCCGTGAATTATCGAAGACTGAGGACTCAACCAAATCAAGGGACAGACAAGTCACCCCAGATGTTTGTCCATGCAACATTGTCAATTCGGATATGTTGTTGTTGTTGTTATTTCTACGTTACGCTGTAAGTGGCCAGGATCGGCTATGCAGCAGTACTACCATAGGTAAGGGGATGTAAGGTATGAGTAAGTGGTCTACAGGACACATTTAAAGAGACTGAGTATAATAAAAGAAAAGAAAATTAACATCATATGGGTAAAGTGGCGGGATGATGGGACAGGACAATTCGGATAAAAAATTCCCAATCGGCCAAATCCAAAGCCGGATTCGGATAAGAAATTGTTGAGACCACAATCCCCGCCCGCAAATTCGGATAAAACGCGCAGGCCAGATTCGGATAAACAGTTCCGGCTGCCAAGGATGCATGAAGAAAAGATCAAGGTCGCCCCATAATTTCAAGGTGTCGGATACACGGGGACGGTTTGCGACAGAAAGGTGGTGATTTAGAGTTCTTAAACTTACTTTCCACCTGGCGATGTACCCAAGAAAATCCATCTTTGTTTCCAAACCTGGTGCATGATTCAGATAGAAAATCGAGCTTGATGATCGCAGCACAAGTGTTGGATTTGATCCATTTGATCGCCCATAACAAAATTACGGGTTCAAAATATTGCAAGGCAAATTATCACTTGAGTTAAGCGTGGATCCACGATATCACCAGAATCAAGCAAGACGAGTATTTAACACGATTTGTTACGGAACAAAAGCAGAAAACAGGCCAAAAAGTACAAAAGGAAATTTCGGGTAACGGCCAAGAAAAGTTATGATGTATGTCCGGGCCAGTGGGGCGGACAGTATGTGATATCAACTTCTTCTCTTTATTCCACGCAACGATTGGGGAATTTAGAGGCCGAGTAAGATGAAAACGAGACCCAGGCCAAGCTCATTAAGGAGGACGGAGACGCTGACGAGGCTGTTCAAATTGATTGAATTAGGGACATGAAATGGAAGGAATAATGCAATGGACGCACAGGCCGCTGACGAGGGTGAGGACACCGGCAAGGACGACGTCAAGACCGACCAAGAGCTCCTCAAGCGCGACATCGATAGGAATGATGAATGTGCCGAACTCGGGGATGGCCGAGACGCCGTTGAGAGTGGTGGAGATGCTCTGGAAAAAGGTGGAGCATGAGGATGACGGTTGGAACTCTTATGTATCGGGGAGACATACAGTGATGACGCCCGCAACAACGGTGGCGACTTGGTCCTGGGTCTGGCGCTTGGAAGAAATGGGTAGGGACGAGAGGGACGCGGTAGCGGTGTTGAGGGCGGTGGTGAGCTGACCAATGAGCGGTGTCACGGTCGCACTACTAGCCTTTCCACTGGAAGCCAGTGCATCTGGCATACGTGGTTAGTTGGGGTTTTGGATGAGCAATGTAAAGTAAAGCTCACCAATCTGAGGGAGGATGGAGTCGGTAGAGCTCTTCAGGGTGGTGACGACATTTTCGACGCTAGCGGTGGACGTGCGCTTGTCGACGACGGCAATCCCGGCAGGTGCAGGCGCGGGACTGGCGGACGCAAGGGTCGCCGCGAGGAGGAAGAGGGAGGCGAAACGAAGAGCGAACATCTTAGCTTAGGTTGGGGAGGTAAGAGTGGGTGGTTTGAGGCTGTAGATAGGAGTCGAAGATGCACTGGGTAAGTGGATGATTTTTTCGTTCGTCCAAAGGCGTCCTTTATACGGGGACGCCGAAAGAAATCGCCCCTAAGTTGTCACACCAGTTTCCCGCACATCGGCGGTATTGCGTCTGGTGGAGATCCTTCACTGCAGAAAGAAAACCCCATAAGAAGGAATTTCGACTCGGACTGGGTGGGAGCATCACAGATCATTTTTCCAGCCCAAGTCGAGAATGTTCGAGCGGTTATGTAATGTTGCGACTTGGATTCGAAAGCACGCTTGTTAGGTTCTTTGCCCGGGTCGTATAGTTGGGAATGAAAGTCTGACAGACCTGAATATTCAGTGATGCTCCACACCGCCAAAAAGTTACCAAAAAGGAAAAATTTGCCTCGCGCCCTAAGTTCCGCGGAGTAATGTTGCGACTTGGACTCAAAAGCACACTTGTTAGGTTCTTTGCCCGGGTCGTATAGTTGGAAATGAAATTCTGACAGTGATGCTCCACCGTGACACCGCCAAAAAGTTACCAAAAAGGAAACATTTGGCCCGGGCCCTTAGTTCCGCAAATAGCAGTAATGTTGCGACTCGGACTCGAAAGCACGCTTGTTAGGTTCTTTGCCTAGGCCGTATAGTTGAGGATGATAGACCTAGATATTGTCAATATCATCACCGTCTCCCGAGTCTTCTATGGTCGCCGTAGGCTCAGATGTAGCTCCTCAACGAGCGGTTAGCCATACCGGTGCTCCACGCCAGAGGCCCCACTACCATGTCCTTATTTTCGGTGCCGCCCAAAATTCTTTGCCAAAATGTGAGCTTCATCGTTGAGGGGCCAAAAGACACGGACTTGAACTTCAGTACCTCGAATCGCACTAGAGTCATCCGTGAGGAAAAGGGGGAAGAGTGTACTTATGCAGATGCCGTCCGATGCCGAATTTCCCCTTTCTTCGAAAATTCCGAAGATGAGGACAACAGTTGAAAAACACGGGTTGTTCTTCTCTTTCAACTCGAAAATAGAAGGCGCCCCGAAATGCCCATCAATGCTGACTCGATGAATAATGGTGTCAGTTGTTGGTCGTATCTCGACATTTTTTCGAAAGAGGGGGAATAATGTACGAATGCACGAATATAGATGCCGTCCGGAGAGCGATGTTCAAAGGGCTGAGAAACACGTGTAGTTAATCTCTTTCAACTCGGAAACAGAAGGCGCACCGAAGTAACGGTCAAGGCAGACTTGATGGATAACGGCGCCAGTTGTTGGTGGTGTCTCAACATTTCTACGAAAGAGGGTAGAGCTGCCCATCGTCCCGACGGGTGTGACGGACCGTCGACGGAAGCCCGTCCCGTTCCGTCGAGACTTTTTTCGGCGGAATATACGGGACGGGAATGGGACGGCAAATTGCCGTCCATCCCGTCAAAGTACTGCGGCTGACGGCCGTCAACGGGTTTCGTGGTTCATTCTGTAGAATTTATTGGAGGCAGTGGGAAATGTCTTGCCAAAATACCCACCTATGATCAAAGATTGTCACTGAGACCCATAGTACTAAGTTCCTTCAGGTGGTCCATAGAATTTATTTAACCATCACGTTATATAGTGGGTCCTGCCGAGGCTTCTTCCTTCAGAATTTTTCAACTTCAAGAATCCTTTGCGTGGCTTATCGGGAAAGGTGCGATCCAAAGCATTCCTCCGCAGATCAAGGCTGATGTTACATGAGATTCGCGAACATTAGTTGTCCGTTATTTAACGGCTGACGGCTGTCGTTTTGCCGTCCCGTGCCGTCTCAGAAGCCGAGCATATGAATACACGGCCGCTTTTTGACGGCTTGTCCCCGTCTCGGCATCGCACATTGATGGCCACACCCGTTGACGGGACGGTGGGCAACCCTAAAAGATGTGAGAGCGAATTCAGATGCCGTCCGATCGCTCAAGTTCCTCTTCCCTCGAAAGTTCCACTATTCGACCCAGTGAGAAGAACGACGCTCAAAGGGCTGTGAAACACGTGTGTAGTTCATCTAGACCTTTTGAATTCGTAAACAGAAGCTGTCACAGAAATAACGGTCAACGCTGACTTGATGAATAATGGCGTCAGTTGTTGGTGCTATCTCAGCATTTCTAAACTGGGTGGCACCTTGGATGATGGAAGTATCGCCCAACCAATGCAAATCGAAGGAAGCAAGGTACAGTGAGCGGAAACCAACAGTCTTGACGGGCTTCTCCCTTACGGAGCTTTCATGATGCTGATGGCCCACCGCCCCACTTGTTGATGTTGCGCCGTCCTTCTAGCTCCTCCCGAGCCGGGTCTGCACTCGTTCCGCGATTCGCAAGATGGAAGCGCACTGCGCGATTCTCCTAGTTCTAGAACATATTTATGGCGTCCGAATACTCAATAGTCAAAATTCGTTCCCACTCGTTGCGTTCAGGTCAAATCAAACACTTGCCCCCAATTATTGATCGGGCCCGATGAGAACACTGCACACCTTGACATAAAGGACATCACGCAGCCAAGAGTTCGACTCCCTGTTGCAAATTCACGCAGATTGTTTCAGGAATTCCCTTTTTAGAATTGAGGTTATGGGACTCCGGCAGCGAAATCGACTCAGCTGAAAGCCAGGATCTCAAATTCTCTACCCAAATTCAACCAAAGGCATATGCGAGCTCGTAATCGGGCCGAGAAATAGTTAAAAACAGTTGGTGTCGATTAACGATCTGAACCCGAGTCGAACAGGTCTTCCTTACGCGAGCACGTGAATATAACTTAAACGTAGCAGGAATGTGGACCTACCCATCGGAGATTAGACGAGGATGCCGGATCGGAGGACTCCAGAAGGTAGGAGGACGGGGGAGGAGTGCAGAACGAGTGAACATCCGATCCGAGGAAGTTCATCGAGTCGTGCTGAGTAAGGGAGGCTCGGCCTCCTTTGAAACGCGTCGACAAGGAGGACGCGCCGGACAATCGAGCAAAAATGGTTTTTCCCCTGATCAAGACCCGACACCGAGTCGAACGGGGGACTATTCCGCTGGTAAGTGCGACACCATAAAGCACACACAACGCGGATCCGGTACCCACCATCGGGTCTGATCGAGGTGAGAGTTCTAAAGACTTGAGCGTGGTCGTCAAATGCGAGGGGATGTAAGTTAGGAGCATGCGGGGAGACATACTTGAGGGCGAATTTAGAGGGTGAGCCGACGGGGGTCCTTCGGGACATGAATCGCCGGGAAACGAGGGATGGAACTAAATTGACGTCGGGTCGGATAGGCGTATCGTGCAAGGTCGCGCGACATGAGCGTTCGGGACAAGAAGCATTGGCTACTACGTGATGACCGCTGCGGCGTGATCCGAGCGAGACCCCGAGCTCGGCAATCGTGTGACCAGAGCTCCGCAGTATTAACGCGGAGCTGTCAACTCGGGTGATCGGCATTGTTCGGCACTGGCTGATGTCAGTAACCAGTGCCGGCCGCTGGCCGGCCATGAAGTTTCAATGGCCATCGGTGGCGCACAACGTTGCCGCCGCTGGCGGCCACTGGACTTCGTTGGCTAAGGTACCAAGGTAATCTCCACCGATGTTCCCCATTGATTTTTGCTGGACTTCACTGTGAGTCATTGGGTCATAGCACTGGCAGAATGAATAGTAGCCACCGAATCCCAGTACGAGCCACCGGATTTCAATGGTTGGAGCTTGAAGTGGGTGGATAATTTTGTTCAAACTCCCTCGGTTCACACTGGTCCTCATTGGCTCACGCTGGCGAATTTCCTTCCGTGAGCCAGTAAAATCCTTCGCGGTTTTCAGCAGTTCCAACCCTTTCGGGTGGGCCAGTGGAATCTATTATGGCTCATTGAGAACAAAGTTCCTATGGAGTTGCCCATGCATTTCTGGCCAACTCATTGCCTCCGAGACCATTTCGGGAACCGGGGAAGTCAACGCGCATCGGCATTTGATCGGAATACCACGTGACGTGACGCGTAAACATTCGTTGGGTTTTGTTCAGGGCAGCAGATCCGATTGCGCGTCAATATAGATGTAAATACGTGTTGAATTACTATAGAATTAATTCAGAACACCTATAAATGCTTGTTTGGGATAAATAAATATAATTTTGAATGTCACGGTAGGTTCAAGCTAGGATACAGCAAACATAAGGTTCAATTGGGTCTGACGCGGTCATGTAGAGGCTCAAAACTCTTGTGATAAGCTTTCTTCAAACCTCTTATAACCTGACTAATTGATAATTTAGTTTCTGAGTCGTTAGAGCCAAAATAGTTCCACATACTAACAAAATATACATGAAGCCAAAAAAAGGTAAGTTACTCGTATCCGTGCATGCATGTGGGTCCATAAAATGTGTCCAGCTTATGGCTGAAGAGCTATTCATGAACCCATTCTTGGTCACTGGCCTCCGGTGGTCGCCACTGTCGTACGGTGGACCCCAGTGGCAATCACTGGCGATCGGGGACGCGGCGGTCCGGTGAAAACCAATGGTGATCGCCGGAATCCGTATCTTATCTTGGCGCCCACTGGTACACCACGTGAAACACTGTCCATCAACATCTGCCAATGGCCACTGGCGGCCACCGGCGGCCGCCAGTGACTTTTCCAGCGGCGGGTATATTACTCGAGCTTTCCTCAGCGGGACCGGCCGTGTAATTCTACCTACCTACCTACCTACCGGGCCATCGTCATGACCCCTGTCGACTGTTTCGCTAAGCGCTTAGCGCTCAGCGCTGTTCCCTGGTGAGAGGCAGGCCCCCGGTCACTTACGCCTAGGTCGGTCCGATTTTCGACAAAGATTTTGACTGTTTTACTCTATGAAATTTGGCCTTTCGAGGGCTGTTTTACTCTATGTCGGACCGATTTTTACCCCAAAAATATTCAATTTTCCACCTCGCGGCATTTTTTTGGCCCATTTCCCAACTTTTAGTCCGTATTTGCGGTCCCAACCGTTGTGGCTGAGGATCTAGATCAATGTGTGAGTTTCAGTAATTTTTTTGCTACCAATGCTTCTCAAAATCTCCGCCTGCGGCGCGATTTACTCTATGGTAGACCGAGTTTGCCCGTCTGGATGCTGATTTACTCTATACCACGGACCCGAAAACACCAAATTTCGGGCACTGATTTACTCTATCTCGGACCGACCTAGGCGTAAGTGACCGGGGGCCTTGAGAGGCTCTATTTGTAAAGCCGACATCAAAATGCGCTTGAATCCAGCTTGTGATTATCTCGAGATCCGTCCTACCTCCTGGCAACCAGTCTCGTGGCGCACCGTTGTGCAGAACAGAGAAGTACTCCCGTTTGTTGTTCGCAAAGCAGGAGAGCCCAAGCGTTTGCGGGTAGGAATCATCCATCTGACTCGCGCTGCACTTCTGGGCGACATAAATATTCCTCGGGATGGTGTTGGGAGCTACGGGCCTCGGGAGCTGATTCGCAACAATTGCTTCCTAGATCTGGGCGCACAAAAGCTTGTTCCACGTCGTCATTTAATGGACTGCGCTCACCACGCCCTCGACTCTTCGGCCTGAAATTCACGTGGAACTCTGGGTTGCTGATATGTTGGTGAGGAATTTACGTGGTCCGCTCCGCAATACCCCTCATCCACCCGCACCCATCCCTATGCGGAAGCCGTCGTTGACCAGAGGCAGGTCGTTCTCGTTACCTAGAGGCGAAACGGATTGATACGAGTTGTGCGGAGGTTCGATTCCTCCCGACGGCCTTGACGACTCTTGAGAATGCAATATTTTTTCCTCGATCTTCTTGAGTATCTAGATGATGATCTGCAGCATCCGGGATACCGGTGTAATGACATTCTGTCTGGCATGGCTATTCACGAGACCTCCGGGCATATGGAGTGCAAATGAATGAACTATGCTAGGGATCAGGAAGCTTGTCGGCATTGCTAGCTTCTATGTCGCTCAGGCGCGGATCTATCTCGTCGTCTCGTTGGGCTTTCTTGTTCCCTGTCTACTACGGAGCTCCTTATCCTTGTCTACATCCTTGAACAAAAACACCGAGACACAGTCTCTATGTAACTTTCTCGCTCGATCTCCGACTTCGCTACGGATTATAGGTTCAGAAATATTTCACTGACCTCCTAGTACCTTTAGCTAGTCTTCAACTTTGATGCTGAACCTCGAAATGGTGAGTCATTCTATTGCATGGCGCCGAACCAGCCAATTAATTAACACGCGAATATACAGTGAGTATGTCTGTGATCCACCCTCCTCAATTCCTCTTCAATCCTTCACTGATCTCGAAGTCCCGAATCTCAATCGCAAGACGGTCGATGTACCCAAGAGCCTCGTCCTTCAGCACGTACTGGATCGAAGGAAGCGTGCACCCGGGGCCATCCTGTAGTCCCGACACACATGATGATGCGGCGACGATAGGTGCGAGACATCTCACACCCGCCGCTTTTCGACGCTCACAGGCCTCCGCCCATCCGGTACCCACCCTCGGCTCCTGCTCCTGCACCAATCCCAAGGTCGCTACAGGCGCCGGCGCCGCACCCTCGACCGCCTTAGCCGCCTTGTCCGCAGCCTTCTTCGCTCTAGCCGCGATAGTCACGCTCCGCCTGGTGATCCCCAGTTCCTTATAGGCAGCTGCGAGCCGCGGCTCCTGCAAGCGCATACTCTCGTTGAAGAACGCCTTCGCTTCGAGGAACTCCTTCGTGTAGGCCCCCGACGGTAGTCTACCCGATTTCCAGGTCGCAGGCCGGGGAATTCCTCTCCGAGCCGCAGTTTGCATGGTGATCCCCAGTTTCTTCCGGGCAGCTGCGATCCTAGGTTCCTGCAGGCGCATACTCTCTTCAAAGAACTCCGTGGTGCGAGGAATTATTTGGCGTTTTGGTTGCACGGCCGGTTGCACGGCGGCCGCCGGCTGCGGGGGCGAGCGCCCGGGGCAAAAAACCGAAGCTTGCGAGGGACGCGCGCCGCGGTGCGTACCCCTCACTAGCGGGCCGGCGGTCATCTCCGCGTCGACATCTATCACCGCTGCTGGGGCCCGCGACTCGAGCACGACCGGTTGCATCGCGGCCGCCGACTTGGGGGGCGAGGGCCCGGGGCGAGGCACCGAAG
This sequence comes from Mycena galericulata, assembly GCA_029289565.1. Classification (NCBI taxonomy): domain Eukaryota; kingdom Fungi; phylum Basidiomycota; class Agaricomycetes; order Agaricales; family Mycenaceae; genus Mycena; species Mycena galericulata. The sequence continues at coordinate 247,809 of JARKIA010000114.1, read as the reverse complement.
TGTGCGAAGGGCGCGTGCCGCGGTGCGTTCCCCTCACCAGCGGGCCGGCGGTCATCTCCGCGTCGAGGTCTATCACCGCCGCTGGGGCCCGCGACTCGAGCTCCCGGATGCGCACATACGCTATAGATCGTGCGTCCATCAGTAAAACATTCTCTTGCTGAAAGCGAAGTTTAATTTAACGGGACACGAACCTGCTTCAAAGACGTCCGCCGCGCTGAGGAACGGGATATGCCCGATGCCCAGCAAGCGCTTGAGCCGCAGGACAGTCTGCGTGTACTGCTCCTTGCGGTCTGCGAACTTGATAAACACCGACGGAGGTAGCGATATCCCGGCGTTCATCAGGTTGATGAGGTGCGCTATGGCTGAGTTATTCACTGGATGAGTAGCGCCCCCTTTTATTAGAAAGGAAAGGACGAACCGCTCTCGACAACGTAGATGCGGCGTGTAAACGTCTTTTGGTCTACAAAGTTGCGCGGCCGCAGCGCGACCGGGAGCGCGTCGTGTAGAACCGAAATCCAGTGCGCCGTGCGGTCGCCGTGCAGCATGACGGTTGAGTGGCTCGAATCTGGTGGGGGATTTGCTGGCACTTGGCATGGGGGCTCGGAGGTGATTGGAGCGCAAGACATGTCTGTATGGGTGGCGCAAAGGGACCAGTGCTCGCTCTTCTTATACACCTCATCTTGACCAGCGACACTTTGACCTGCGCTTTGGTTATTGTCATTTTTGTTTGAGTTGGGGCCTCCAACTCGCAGAACGCATCGGTATTGTCCAAGCCCTGTCTCCCGTATTCTCGCCAGTAATATACCTGCTTCTTGTGCCGTGTCTTCCCGCCTCGAAAGGGATTCCGATGGGGCTGAAGGTTTTTAGCACTGCAGTACAACAATTCTTGAAGTCGAGCCAACCAGGCCGCATTGATGCGACGGCCAAAGCGCATCACCGCGACGCTTGGGCCGCTTTGATCTGAATGACAATTGCCCCGAATAATAATCTGGAGCTCATTCCAACTCGATCAGGCAGCAGGCGAGCCGTGGATGTCAAAATATTGGTTCAAGTCGGGTTCAAGATTACACTACACCTGCATGATCTCGGCATCTTGTGGCGGCTCACTTTCGGCACGCCCCGAGACTGCGAGCTCTTTGGGAACTCGCATCTTATGGGTTCACCGATACTCAAGCACTTGACGCAATTCTGTGGCAAGAATTATATACAACCAGGAAGGTAATCGTGTCGGGAAAAATCCAATCAGCATGCAACGGCTTGGTTTAAAGCCGAACAGGATTTTTCCGACACTGATTCAGTAAAATTGAACCGCTCAACCCGAGTCTCAAGCCATATTATGGCTTCTATTCTTCACCCTCCACTGAATGCGGAGCAAGGTTCCCCCGAATCTAGTGCCTTTCGTCCATCCGCGGTACATATTTCTGGTTGAACTCGACCGAAATGAAACCGGGCGAAGCTCATCCCCCTCTACGGAAATCTTTGCTGTTATTCTCAATAGCACGATGGCCTGCATCTCCAAAACCGGATTCCTTTCCGAGACGTACATGCAGACTTGACCCGTTTGATCCGGGGTAGGCGTACGATCATGGAGAGACCAACACACTTTTTAAACTTTCATACCACTTTCATATGACTGTTCACATTCACGGCACATGGGCTACGTCTGCTTGTCGATTTCGAAATCTGAGCGGAGAAATACTCGCGCCAGTTCATTACTAGTAGACTCACTGCGTTCCGGGGACCCCTAGACTCAGATCAGTCTAGCTGGTTGCGCCTCTGTTTAGGTGTGTTAAGTCTCCAGACAGACCCTGTCTGGGCGACTAAACGGATCTTATGGCGAGCTGAGTGCACCCGCCTCATGTCTAGCCGCTATCAGTCCGGCTAAACAGGATCAGCTTAGGTCAGTTTAGCCGATTACGACCTCATGGACCCTATGGACCCCCACTGACCTCCACCGACCTTCTCTGTAAATCCACAAATAATATTTCATTCAAGCCAACTGATATATGTTTAGCTCTTCGTAGGTGACTAGGAAGGGCTACGCTGACCCACACTGATCTAGACTCACACACACTGATCGAATCACACCTATACATAGCCAAGCAGAGCCAAAAAAGACTGTGTTTAGTTGCCTAGCCATAGTCCTCTGTGTATCTATTGCTAGGAGACCTAGACTCAGGCTGAGTTTAGGAAGGCCCGGAACGCAGTGACTACTTGGAGCGGAAAAGGATGTGCCGCCTGTCCGTTGAACAATCATCTCCATTTGAAAGGCGAGTATATATCGCCATTTTCTCAATCAGAATCGAAAAAATTCAACCGAAACGTTGCATTTCGTCACGGGTGTGTGAATTATAGGGGATCTCATTCCTTCAAATATGGGATTCGCCCCACGAGAACCCTGGCAAAGTCATCAGTCAGGTATATTCACGAGTGAACCGGAAAGCGGGCAAATAAGAGAAGAGATGAGGAGGTACTGCTACTACTGTATGACCGGAGGGCCCGGGAGGGGCGGGAGTCCGCCGTCGGGTTTCTTTCCGACAACCACGTCGACAGGAGTCTGTCCTTGTCCAGAAGTATGTGGCAGAGAATAATTAGAGCGATTGTATAACAGTGGTGACCGGGAGAGGATTAGACCAGGGACCGGTCGCGGGAGGAACTTCCGAGGAAGGTAGAAGTTAACTTCAATCTGTTCCATCCTTGGCATAGTGTAATCCAAGGACTCGGCGCCGGCAGGGGCCGGGATCCGACTCGTCTTACATTCCCTTATCCGCTAACTAACTTCTGCTAACTTCAAGCGATGCCGGAAACAACAAATTTACCTTCTTGCCTTGTGACCTGAACAAATATTTTAAGGGTCTTATTAGGCCTTATCATAACTGCCTTATAAGGTGATTATAAGGCCTGATAGGCGCCTTATAAGATTGGTTCATCTTATCAGATTCGTTTTTTTCCGACAAGAAGACGTTGGAAGGCCACCGAATGACTGGGAGACGTTCGACATACTCAAGGGCTGTCTGGGAGGCTCACACAGTGAAAGTAGAAACTCTGGCTGCGACTTGGGACTCGGGTGATTGAAGAGGATTCAGATAATAATCTGAGCAGTATCAGAGAAAAGTAACAAGCCAGGTTAATCTCTGAGCATGGGAAAGTCAACGAGAGCAAACCACGAACGCGACAAATATGATAGCAAAAGAATCACCTAAGCTTACCTTCGTAATGACCTGGCCCCGAGTCGAACGAGGGCATCATCGTTTCACTATAGGCCGAAAGGAACTCGTTCCGTAACGCATCCATACCATACGGTCTTGCAAGGGTGTACTGTCCAGACATGGTATGCGAAGGAATGATCCCGACAATCTGGATGCGCTTCAGAAGGCCACAGTAGTGCAATCTTCTTGAATCGGACCCCGGGTTGACCGAGAAATCGTAGTTGGGACCTGGGCGTTGCTTCTTGTTGTTGAATAATAATCCTAAAAGAACTATGACAGTTATTATCATCTTTTATTCGAGTGTTTTTGATGGCAAACCAACTGCCAACTTCGTGGTCAATATTGATCAACTTCAACTTTAGACCACGAGCCGACATGATCCGGATCCTAAATAGGGTTGTCCCATCAATGGAGCCGTGGACGCCGCGTCATGTTTTTCACCAAGGTGTTCCATCCTTGCTTAGAAAAATCCCTGAAATTTTGCAGTATTAGGCATCATTGTATAGAAATTACCCAGAAAAACATGAAAAGAAAGATCTTCAAATGACGGCGCAGAGTTAGCTCGCGGCCATCACCGGTATGGCAAGCAAGGTCGCTTAACCTGTTAACCCTCCGAAATTATGGCAAAGAGAAGGGTCAGAAAGGCTGAGGTGACAGAAAAGCATTCTATATCAGAGAATTTTTCAGGACCATATGGACCATACCCGACCCCCATGCCAGAGCTAAACTTACGATTGAGGCGTCGGCGGCAGAGAAGCGCATCAAGATTGTGGGAGCCATCATTTTGCCGTGGCAGCCGGCATCAATTCAAAGTTGGAACTCGGAGTAAACCAGGAAGTGCACACTTGAATTTGGGGGAAAAGCATAGTCTACCGTGCGACCAGCAATAAATGACGAAAAAAACACTCATAAAGAACACCAGTTTTGGGCCAAGTTCTCGCAACATGTGCACAAGGACAACGGTGCAAAAGTGAAATGAATCTTACCGAACTCACGCATGGTGGTGAACTAGGAAATTTCCCAGTTCGCATTTGGTGAATGTCGGCGCCTGATCGGCCCGGCGGATTTCGGCGGATATGTCCAGGCGCATCATAGCCGGAAGATGAACTGAGACCAACATGTGTGTACATGTGTTTCGACCGAATTTTCAGGCGACGGTGACACCCGATTTTTTTGATGTGCCTAAAAATTGCTATAATTCTGAAGAAAATTTATCAGTCACCTCGGTCGACGAAAATCTATTCCGTCGAAATAGTGTCCGTCTACCCTGGTAGACCGAGGTAGACCTGGGTACAGAACACTGGCAGCTCTCCGGGTACGGGGTGCTGGAACGCAGTGCATCCAGTTCTGCTGATGCGCTCTAATGTGAGGGAGAAGAGCAGCGCCGTTGTAGTAAAGGGAAGGTGTCAAACCTCAAGTCGTTTTGCATGGTAGATCGATAGCAGCGGCAGTGGTCATCACGGATGCTGCTGGGACGACGGATGCTTACCGTGCCCTGCTGACGTGTAGCCTCCCGACGGATTTCCGGGACAGCATCAACTGCGGTTGCGCGTCTCGGCATTGTCCCCGTTTGCTAATGCGGCAGCGAGCGTAGGTGCTGGGCACAACTCTCCGCCATGTGAACTTTCAAAATGTCGTTCAGGGGGATTGAATGGCTTAGATATATATCTCTGCTTTTTTTAATTTCCCACTGCCATTCACTCGGATGCGTACCCACCTGTCCGCAGTTTATCGTGATGAGCCAACGATCCCACGGCCTGACAGTTGCCGTATAAAGGGAGCCTTGCGCCAAGTTACACCGCATAATGATATCCCCCCTTCTTCTTGCGCTTTTACTCTCTACGTTCCTTTCGTCAGCGCTCGCGGCAGAGGCGAAGACCGAGTGAGCTCCTTATATATAGTGACATATCCCTGGCTGATGCTCTTCGGCGCGTGGGCCTTTATTCGTGCCAGCCGTAGCCCCCGCCCTTGTTGGATTGGCACTTTATGCATTGTCTGGCATTGTACACTGGATTCGTACGGGCCGTGGTTGCCAGGTTAGCGTGGCTTAATATTTCTCAATCTAGAGTTGTTCCGCATTGGGAAGCGCTTCATGCTTCCCTTGCCTATTGGGATGACTAGTACGTGTCTAAAATCATTGACATTTCTACGTATCCTAACATAATTGGGGAAGCGATGGCTGCTGGCTTTGCCGTCAGGATCTTGGTTCACAACTCTCCCACATCGCTCGGAATCAACATAGCGACGACGCTGGCGAGTATATTTATTTACGCATGAGAACCCGAGTCTCATCTATTCTGTCCAACAGTTAATCCTCCTCTCTGTTCGTTGAACATCTCTAACCAATTTTTGTTCCTAACCCTCCTGCCCCTAGCCGTGTCTATTCCTTGCAATAGATTATGTGATCCTCGGACGTCTAGCGGGACTATTCGGTCCAGAAGTCTCAAAGAAATGCATGTTGATCGCCCCGACGCGCGTTGCGACCATCTTTGTCTGGAGCGACGTCGGCACGTTTTTAATTCAGGCCATCGGCGGCTCTATGACCACCAGCAGTAAGATCGACACAATAAATCTCGGGAACAAGGTACGTACACCTTCCCCTCCGCGCAGTGATAACCCCTAGAATAAACTCTCATGCAGATCGTAATTGTGGGCCTCGGTATCCAACTTGCATCTTTCGGGCTGTTCACAACACTCATGATCGTCTTTGGCTTTCGCGTGTATGCCGCTGCTGATCATTCCTTTGGAATACGCAGGCCCTGATTTTTTTTCTACCGCAGGAGAACGCGTTTCCCACATGTCTGGCGCGCAACAGGAAATGCAGATTTTGCACTGTTTAGCAAGGGCCCGGCGGCCGATTGGCACATCTTGTACTATACACTCTGCCTTAGCTGTGTCAGTATTCTGGTGCGTCCCTTCGTCTCCGCAGTTCCAAATGACTACTCTGACCCCGCTGCGCTGCACAGATCCGCTCCATCTTCCGTATGGCAGAATTTATACAGGGGTACGTCTCTCGCCAGGTTCTGGTCAAAACAGAAGGGTTGAACGTTGGAACGCAGGCACAAAGGCTACATCTCAACGCACGAAGTATTCTTCTATTGCTTTGACGCGCTGCCGTTGTGGATTGCGATGACCTTGTACTGCTCGGTGTGGCCGCCGCGGTTCTTAAATACAACCCGGGAGGCAGAGGCTATGGAGTTACAGAAGAATCAGGGTAGAATGTATATGGGGGATAACGCAAGCGATTTATAAGATTTAGAGTTAATATTTAGATAGTTGGGACTTGGTTGGGACATCATTTTTACTGGCATTGTTAGATTAGACAGTAATGCCCTAATATTCGTTATGGTGCACACAAATTCGAGGATAGCCTCATTTTCCAGGTGTTCTGTCCAGTCCTGAGTTCGCAGCTAGTCCAGGTGAGCCTCTTTCGGCATATGCAAGATGAGGAGGCTGTATTAATCTTTCCTCTTGGAATAGAACCGTGAACCGTGGTTAAATCTAAAAAACGAGCTGCGTTGCGTTCATTTCTCTCCCTCAGACCCTTTCATCAATCGCACCCAATTTATATGGGGAAAACCGTCGACGTCGTTGACCGGGGGCTGGTCCCAAAAGCTCTATTACGCGGAGGAAAGTGAGGGGGTTCGATTCCTCCCGACAGCCTCGAAGAGAAGTTGGTCAAAGTTTGGTCGTTGCCTTTTTGAATTTGGACTTCGCGATAGGTCACAGGTGATTGAGTTTTGGAACACATCGGGTGAGGTCTGTGATCTTGTTTGTGCCGCTGCTTATAGAACACGTCAAAGAGAGCGATTGAAATTATAGGTCGTACAACTGTCGTACATAACAACTAACTCAATTGCGCTTCGGCCTGGCCCGCGCTCGGCTATTCGGGCCGGCTACATCAGCAAGCTTATGCATCGGCCCGGTCGCAAATAGCCAGGTATAAAATGATCGTTCAACTCTCCTCCCATCCAACAACATGGCCCCTCGATACAACATAAATACCAAAGCCTCCCAGCTCGTCTCCGACTTTGCCGAGAACATCAAAGGCAAGGTAATTCTCGTCACTGGCACCGCTCCCGGCGGTATTGGCGCCGCCTACTGCGCCGCCGTCGCGAAGGGTTCCCCGTCCCTCATCATCCTCCATGGTCGCTCCGCCGAGTCCATCCAAGCTACCGCCGACGCCGTCAAGGCCGCCAACCCTGCTGTCCAGACGCGCCTCCTCCCGTTCGACCTCGCCTCGTTCGAGAACGTCCGCCAGGGCGCCGCGCTGGTGAACAGCTGGGACGACGTCCCGCACATCGACGTCCTCGTGAACAATGCCGGCATTATGGGCGGCCCTTACGCCAAGACGGTCGACGGTATCGAGCGCCACTTCGCCACCAACCACCTCGGCCATTTCCTGTTCACGAACTTGATCATGCCGAAGATCCTAGCGTCCAAGACCCCGCGCGTCGTCATCATCAGCAGCAACGGCCATAGGCTGCACCCGATCCGATTCATGGATCACAATTTTTCGGTATGTACGCCTGCGTCTATTGGGACTGCCAATCGAAAATTGCACTCATCCTCGGGATACTGTAGGAAGGCAAAGTGTACAACAAGTGGTTCGCCTACGGGCAGTCCAAGACCGCCAACCTCCTCATGGCCATCTCGCTTGCCCAGAAACTCCGCAAGAAAGGCCTCCAGGCCTTCTCCCTGCACCCCGGCGGATACCAATCCAACATCGGCCGCGACCTCGACTGGTCGACGGATATCGCGAGCTTGAGTACGCATTTCTGCATTGGGTTTCTTGCTGGCTGATTGGGCATTGTCTAAATTCACAGTGGAGACCGACGCCGTCCTCGGGACCGTTTACCCCCCGAACTATACGTTCCCGAACTACGACGCGGACACGATCATCGCGACGCACGTTCTGTGCTCCTTCAGCGACGACTTACAAGGTCTTACCATCTCAAACTTGACACAATTGTTTTCCGAGCTAACGCGCCCGCACAGGACATAACGGCGCGTATTTCACCGACTGCCACGCCGCGGACCCGTATGCCAAGGTGGGGGGATTCATGCCGGAGGTGTGGTCCTGGGGAACGGATCCCATCGAGGCAGACAAATTGTGGACGCTCAGCGAGGAGCTCGTGGGGCAGGAGTTCAAGTATTAGACGCCGTGAAACCCGTATTCTTGTGTAGCGAGGATGAAGGAAATATTCAGCCCGCTGATAAAAGTCGGCAGAGGGCTGAGATCTGAGGTTTGAAACTAGAAGTGGGCGGGGTGTGTGCTTCCCGAGTCGAGATAGAAACACGACTGGCAATTTAAACAAGTGAGTTGGAACAAAGCGTGAAATGGAATAGCCAAATAAAAATAAAAATCCTGGCCGCCTTGGAGAATAATGACCCGACTCCGATTCGAAAGGAACGATTCATACACAATAGAAATAGCAATTGCAGCTGTCCACTATCGACTCGGGTTAAGGGAGGGTTGTCCACAAAAAGACGCAATGACTTTGATTTCAAAGGGATGCCATTGACGACCAATCTGAAACTCTCGACTAAGCATGCTTGGATTAGATCAGTAGATTCCAAACGTATTGGAGTCTTGAATCACGCAAAAAGTAGATACATAACAGGCGCCGGAATCCTTTTAGTCATGGATGCAGAGAAGAAGCGCCAGTGGCCTTGGAGAGAATAGAAACCTGAGGAAAGTTTGCTACGAAGAAAAGAAGGGAGTGCGCGAGGAAACCAAGAAAGCCAGTCCTGCCAGTCCGGGGTCCACAGCAGGATTCTAGGCCACAGATCCAAGCTCATGGAGTGCGAGAGGCAATGCTCTAGTGGACCACATAGACGGAGCCACAGAGCACGGCGCGATGAGATGAGATGTTGGAGCAGGTAACGGCGCGGCTCGTCATGGCCGATGGCGGTTTGATCCGGGGGAGATGATTGGTCAGTCGGATCAGATCCAGTGACGACTTTCCTAAGTAACAGTACTTAGCAGTAACTCGGTAGTACTAGTAAGTTTCCTCCTTTCCAGTGGGAGCTGACAGTTCGATCCAGATCCCGAGGACGAGGTTCAAGTTGTCGTGAGAGTTGGGTACCACAATATCCCGGATCTGATTTCCGTGATCCGGACTCCGTCGACCGTGTTTCCGTGTAGCCGCTAGCTTGCTTATTGACGCGAGCCACGACATCGATTCATGACGCCGCCCGGCCGCTGCAAATGAGGAACGTCGAGGATTAGTTACTAGCATGCTGTTTATTAGTTTCTAGCGTAAATTAGCTGTTAATAGCACTGATGCTATATAGCTGTTATTAACACCTGCTAGCTATGGCCCTCAGAGGCATCATATTTCTAGCATAGCATAGCACCTGCTGTAAACTTTCTAGCACACCCTATAAATTAAATCGACTTGTAGTGAGAGTTGGGTACCGCAATATCCCGGATCTGATTTCGGTGATCCGTAGACGTTCCATGTTTCCGTGTAGCCGCTAGCTTGCTTATCGACGCGAACCACGACATCGATTCGTCGACGCGTCGCGTGCCGAGGAGACCTGCGAAAGTATAAAATAGCCATTAAACTCTCACCTAATACAACACAATGGCTCCTCGCTACGACGTGAACACCAAAGCCTCCCAGCTCGTCTCCGACTTTGCCGAGAACATCAAAGGCAAGGTCATTCTCGTTACTGGTACCACCCCTGGCGGTATTGGTGCTGCTTACTGCATTGCCGTCGCCAAGGGGTCCCCATCCCTCATTATCCTTCACGGCCGCTCCGCCGAATCTGTACAGGTCACCGCCGAAGCCGTCAAGGCCGCCAACCCGGCCGTCCAGACGCGCCTCCTGCCGTTCGACCTCGCCTCGTTCGAGAACGTGCGCCAGGGCGCCGCGCTCGTGAACAGCTGGGATGATGTCCCGCACATCGATGTCCTCGTGAACAACGCCGGCATCATGGCCGTTCCGTACGCCAAGACAGTGGACGGCATCGAGCGCCAGTTCGCCACCAACCACCTGGGGCATTTCTTGTTCACGAACTTGATCATGTCGAAGATCCTCGCCTCCAAGACCCCGCGCGTCGTGAGCGTCAGCAGCTACGGCCATAGGCTGCATCCTATCCGATTCATGGATCACAATTTTTCGGTAGTGCATTGGTTGAGACTCCCAATCATAAAAAATAGAGCTGATTCTTGGGGTACTGTAGGAAGGCAAGGTGTACAATAGGTGGTTTGCCTACGGACAGTCCAAGACCGCCAATCTCCTCATGGCGGTCTCCCTGGCGCAGAAACTACGCAAGAAGGGGCTGCAGGCCTTCTCCCTCCACCCGGGCGTGTACGCCTCCAACCTCACCCGCGACCTCGACTGGGCGAAAGACCTGGCGAGTCTGAGTACGCTTCTTTAATACCACGTTTCCTTTCCTTTCTGATTTGGATCACGTATGTACAGTGGAGGCCGACGCCGTCCTCGGCACCGTTTACCCGCCGGGTTTCACCGTCTCGTACCACGACGCGGAAACGATCATCGCGACGCACGTTCTGTGCACCTTCAGCGACGACTTGCAAGGTCCGTGCTCGTGTTTGAAACTTGGCAGATTTGTTTACCGAGCTAACGCGTGCGCAGGACACAACGGCGCGTACTTCACGGACTGCCACGTCGCGGATCCGTATGCCAAGGTGGGGGGATTCATGCCGGAGGTGTGTCCGTGGGGAACAGATCCCATTGAAGCGGACAAGCTTTGGACGCTCAGCGAGGAGCTCGTGGGGCAGGAGTTCAAGTATTAGTAGACGCCATGTTATTCTTACGTAGCAAGGATGAAGGAAATTGAAGTACCGAGCACGTTGAAAGAAATCGGCTTCGAAGCGATGTACCGCCAGAGGGCTGAGGTGAGTTGAGGTAGACACAGGACTGGCGATTGAAACAAATAGAATAGTAAAATAAAAGACATCAAAGAACTGGAAAATGGCCCGACTCCGATTCGAACGGAACGATTTGTACACAATGCCGGCAAGAGCAGCAGTTACGGCTGTCTGCTATAGGCCCCAGTCTGGTTGAGGGAGGGTTCAAGACACGCAGTGTATGGGGAATCATATTCACACTGGGGAAAGTGTGAGGACTGATTTCAAGCGAACAAGATCATCGAGGACCGAATCATCTCGAGTCGAACGGGTGCGAGGCCATGCTTGCAGTAGAGGTAATTTCCGACAGAATCCCAACACATTGGACTCTCGAGTCTTGGAGAAAGTGGGTGGATAACGGGAACCAGACGATTCATCCAGAGAAGAAGAAGAGCTAGTGGACCTGGAGAGCATAGAAACCTAAGGAAAGTTCGCTGAGACACGCGTTCAGCGCCCCACGTCATCAAGTTCGCCTGAGCTCAATTCCAATTCAGGACTAAGGAGAATTGATCACTCCGTTCGCTCGGCGATTGCGCTCCAGACTAAGTAGACACTGTTGCGCGAGTCCGAGTCGGCGGTAGGACATCAAAATTCGGGACAAGGTAAAAAAAAAAGTAAGGACACGTCACGCACGATTTCCATATCCGGACAGAGAATAGTCTCCAAGGAAAGTCGACTCGCAGGTCTGAGAGAAGGGAGCATAGAACCAGAAACTTGAAACTGCGTCGAGTCCTGTAAAAACACTCCGAGTGCATAAGAGAAGGAAGTTCCACGTCACAGCCTGAGGGATTCGATTGGGCCGTCGTGGTCTCCGATGAGCATCCGAACACAATCAGACAGTTTCGGGGCTCTCTGATCGCCACTTGGTAGGCAGTTGTCCGACGTTTTCGTGAAATGCGCTGCAGGAGGACGGAAGTCGAGGAAGAACGTCGGCAACTGCGGCCCGAATGTGTGGCGGTGTCGAGGCAGTGTCGTGATCCGAACTTTGGCCGAATCATCCTTGCTCTCGGCCACTATGTACTCTTCTCCCCGTCTTGCCCTGGTTGCATGCCGAGGCGCTCCTTCGCTGTAACGCACTCCAATTCTTGTGAACTACCTTCTTCTTTTCTGTAACTGTTCACTTTCTGCCCGACTAGGGCCCGGCACCAGAGGTTGGCGGTGTTATGTATAAAAGCCTGTAATTAGAGGTCAACCAATGTTTAAAAAAACCCTCTAAGTAGAGGTCGGTCCTTCATTGATACATTATAAGTACTCACGTGGGTGCCGCGCAACGCCGGCGATGGGTGAGACAGTGAGCAGGGCTACGAGCTCGTCGTCTGCTAGTATGGTCGTGTTTGCCCCAAGCTTTGACTGGCTGAGTCATCATCACCCAAATCTGGTCGACAGCGAGCAAGGCCCCTTCCTCGCCGCCATCAACGACGACAACGCCTTCGCTGCTGCAAAAATGATTAAAAAATACCAAAAAAATAACACTGTTCGCAAGGACACTATTAAATACATAGAAGCAGAGGGAGCGTAATCAAGCCAGAGACTCTTCTACAAACGATGCCGCTGTCCTTGCATCTGTTGCCGTCTCGGGCACCGGGTCATCGACATGCCCCACCCTCTCGCCACCATCAGCCCGCTCGTCATCCTCTTCCCCCTCGCTACCGTCATCCAGGTCATCCGGGATCACGCCAAGGCTCCCTCGCCCCAGCGCGATATATTGAGGTACGTCCGTCCAAGTCTTCTGAAAGCGGTCCCTCAAATCCTTCTGTATCTTCGATTGGCGCCGCGCATACGCCGTGAACCCTTCACGCAGGACAGGGTCCAACAGCACGTCCGGTCGTTGATCCAGCAGCTCGAGCCACCACGCAGCCCTCCAGGTGAGGAACTCCCCGACACGTCGCATCTCTTCCTCCACAAGATCCACCTCCTCAGTCCACCTCCAAGCCCTCGCGCGCGTCTTTGCCCACTCGACGCGCAAGGCCTCCGCCATCTCAGCGTCCGCGTCGTCCCCCAGCGACAGCCATATCCAGGAGGCCGGCCTCTCCTCTTCCTTCCTCCTGCGCTCCGCCTCCGCCGTCTCCGCCGTCCTCCTCTTCTTGTGCCGCAACTTGTGCTGCGGATCCTGGAACGTAGCGCGCGGCCTCCCCCGCACATCGTCGGCTGACAGCACCCTCAGCTGGTGTTTCCACTCCGTCTCCTCCAGCACAGGAGCAAGCGATACGAGTGCGAGGCGTGCCGCACGATAAGTGGCCGCTGTGCGGCGAATCCGCTCGTCCACGTTTTGGATGGCGGTACTCGCCCGGGTATTGGCAGCGACACCGCGCGCGTTGTCGTCCTTGTACTTGTACTGCTGTGTGCGAACGAGCAGCAGTCGCCGCAGCTCATCCAACGCCTCATGTGCCTGCCCCACCCGAAGCTGGAACTCGAATCTGGCGTGGCTTGTCTTAAGGCGCGCACGCGGCAGCTTGGATGGGAGCCAAAGCTTCCAGGCATGAACGGGCATGCCGGCGCTCGGCTGCAGGCGAGCGGCGTGCGCCCGAGCAGCCTCATCGGCCGCCCGCAAGGCTGTAACAACTGGCGTGAAGGATTTTTGAATGTCGATCCAGCCAACGATCTTCCGCTCGAGCTTGTTGGTCCGCTCCTGCAGCGCTGTCTTCTGGCGATCTGTGGCGTGCGCCTTGATGGCGCCTGCGTCGAATCCCAAAACCCGCTGCTGTTCCTCCAACTGAATGCCCATCATGATCATCTCGGTCGCATGCAAGTCCCCCCTCACGTCGTCCGCGTCGTCGCCTTCCTTGGCGCCTTTCGCCTCCTCTGCTAACCGCCCGCGAATCGCCTGCACCGTCTCGTGCTTCTGCGTAATCCGGAATGGATTGGGATTATTCGTGTCCTCCTCCCACAACTCCATCTCCCTCGTCCATTTCGCGACCACGTCGGAAGGGAGCCCCTGCTCCGCCTCGAGGAGCGCCAGCTGGTGTGTGGTCATATTCTCCACCGCTTTCTTCACCCGCTCCAAGAGATACCCCCCCAGGCCGATGATCTTCTTGTGATTCCAGTCGTTGAAGTGATCGTCCAAAGTGTCCCGCCGCGCGCCTGGACCCATCTCCTTGGTGCTATTAGCGAGCGGGTTCGCGTTGGCCCATCCGCGCTCAGGCGCCTCGCCATCTGTTTGGCCGACGAAGGGGGTGAGGTTGAAAGAATATAGGATGTTGCATGCTTCGATGTGCGCGGGGAGGTGGAATTTTGGGATCAGCCACACGTAGTACCGCTTCCCGGCGCGCTCCCTGAGTTCTGGATTGTATTGTGACAGGCGCCGCCAAATGTTTTTATGCCATTGGCACACGATATCGTAAGAAACAAAGAGCTGGACGAGCTCATCGTAGCCGACAAGACTATTCCAAAGCATGTAATCCATATTAATGTACCTGCCTCAGCGTGAGTCATATTCAGTGTGCAAGCGCAAAGAACAACATACCGCTCCCCCTTCTGAAGATCGCCAACGCCATTAGCGCGCTTCATATTATGACGAGCGCAGTCAACCGTCCCGATTCCCGAAGACGCGGTACCATATGACTCGCGGTCAGGCTGATCCACAGCGTCATGAGCGACGCAGGTGCTTTTCTGCATACCTGAGGTCAGTAAGGCCCCGAAACGTGAAAGACTTCCCATACCTCCTGCTCCAAGTCCCAGTGCTGATCGAGATGCTTCATGTACGGCTCCAGCTTCGAGTAAAACGCAATCCCGTCCCCGAGCGATGGGTCCTCAGCTTCACTTGAGACGTGCTTCCGCTTCATCCTGAAATTGGCGTCGATCGCCAGAAACAGGGCGTACAGGAAGCGCTTCTCTCTCGGAGCCCTCCTCCACTCTCCGTTGTGCGGCAGATTCTTCCCAGGCTGGGGGCATGCTGGGCATAGCAGTGCGCACTCGCCCTCCTTCGTAGCGTCGGGCCCCTCGGCCGCATGTGCACGACCGGCGCGCTTGAGCATCTGAAGATGGCGCCACTGCCGCGTCATCCTTCGAAACTCATTGTAGCGATTCTTCGCAAACGTCAGTCCTTGTAAAATTGGCTTGAAACTATCGTGACACGTACCCGAGGCTGGAATACACCATTATTGTTCGTCATCCGCGCCAGCGTGTTGTAATAATGGTGGGCGGAAACCTTGGACTCCAAGGAAAGTAGATGAAACTTGCGCAGAACGCGGAAGGTCGCGGCGGTCGCCGGGTTCGTCGTCGTCGCAGGGTACAGCCTGGCGCGCAGGAGCTGGACTTCGTGGCTTTGCGCCAAAGCGCAGGTACAAAAGTCCAACCCCACTTCGTGAACGCCATTCGAGTCGACGATGCAGAAGTCGTCGCGCGTCTTGGGATGGTCGAGGATTTCTTGCTCTGCCCTCTTCGCCACCGTCCCCGGACATGTGCCGTTGCGTCCATGGCCAAGCTGCATGCGCAAGCCCAAAGACTTCAATGTCACTAGCTCGAATGTGCTGTCCGTCCATATCTAATACCATATATATTATCCATTGTACGAGAAAAAAATGCCACATACCTCAACACGATGCAAGGGATTGTCCCGATGGACAGAGACTATGCACTCCTTGCAGAACAACGCCTCGGTATCACAATCTCGGCAGCGATAGATCGCGTCAGCGACAGGACGCGGGCAATTGGCGCAAGCTGTCTGGTGACAATAATCGCCGCGACCTTCGTGGCGCACGACTTCATCGAGAAAAGCGCCCCGGAAGCCGTACCTCCATTGACGCATAGGGTGGTCCTAAACATGGGCCAGTTTTAGCCAGAAGCGTACAAAATGCAAGTTAATTGCTCACCGAATCGCGAGCTTCCCGAGGCCCGGGTTCTACAGGGTGTCCCTCATCAAAAGGGAAGACCTCCTCTTGCGCAAAAGGAAAAGGCGCGTCCGAGAGATCCGAGAAGTCGACAGGGGTAGCCTCCAGGTCTGGTTCCAGTAGCCCCCTCTGCGCTGGCCTCTTCGTCGGCGATGCCAGCACAGAGACCAATCTTGTCGACGTGTGGGTATGGCCATCCCAGTCGGTGTGTATTGAGCGGTGCATGAGTCGTTCCTCCCGAGCATGGGGCAGTTCCTGCTCGTCGTCATCGCTATCCGACAAAACTGCGGTGGTGAGGCTGTCGATTTTGCGTTTCGGCGGCATAGGTGTGCAATCTGAAGAGAGCGGAGATGGACAGAGGGAGAGCCACCGGCGGTAGGGGTTGGCACCCCCACCGCCGACTACAGTTTGTTGACTGCTCACGTGGAAACCAAGGAAAAGCCGTGGACACCATCTGATGTCCCATCATTATGATGATCAACACAGCCTTGGGCCAATCTTAGGTCGCGTGCTCACGTATACTTCTTCATGCCTCCTTTCTCCGACAACATTTTCGCCGAGGTCCTCACCTATTGCGCACCTCCCGTTGCTGCCACTTTCGCCCTTGTTTCACGCCACAGCGCTCAACTTGCTCGCAACCATTTATACACTCGCATTGCTCTTCCCTTCTCACGCGGCATTTTTTTATGGCGCACACTCGAAGAAAAGCCTGAATTGGGAGCGATGGTAAGTCTATCATCATAATTAAAAGCAGACAGAAACCTCATCTGACTCTAGCTCCGACGGCTCCACCTGAAACCCTCACCCGCTGACCGTGCCGCACAACACGCCGGCCAGATGTTCGCGCGTGCCCTCTCGAGTATGACAGGGCTCCGTGAGCTCTATCTCGACTGCGACATCGACCCCAGTGCCCTTTTACAATATATGCGGGCCCCGCTGCTTGCTTTTCGCTATGCCTTCCTCATGCCCCCCGACATCTACCGCTTTCTCTATCGGCAGCCAACCATCCGAGACCTTTGCCTTTGTCGCGGAATCCCATATGAAATCGATCCACCCCCCTTTCTTCCAAATATCAATGTTCTGCACGCGCGCCCACTGGATATTGAACAACTGCTTCGAAACCGGCCAGTTGCGGAAGTACATCTGCGCTATCGATACTACGACATCGGATTCCGGCCACGGACCCATCTCGCCTTCATTCTAGAGTCTGCTGTGCCTGTCCAGCAGCTACACGCTATGGCGTGTCAATTTGTGGACCACGCCGACCTGTTCCCTTATATTCCCAGCGTCAACCACCTTGTCATCTCGGCAGATTTCTCCTGGGGACGCGATGAGCCGTCGGTGAGCAGCTAAAAACATATATTTCCACTGTAACTCATCCATGAGATCCCAGCCCGAGTACCCCCAACTCATGATCGACCTCTGCAAAAAATTTAACAACCTTGTCGCACTCCGGCACCTCACTATCGTCACCTTCTTCGGCAATGAAGCGGTTCGCATTTTTATAGACGCTCTCCGCGTCCACTGTCGGGCACCCCACCTGCAAGAAGTCGTTTTCCACACCGAACACCGCTGCCTGATGTGGCACCACTATCGGAACCCACTCACATCGCAACAGACCATCGAAGCATGCCCGGGGCATTATGTGGACGATGGGTCCGGCCTTTTACATCATGCTGGATACATCAAGTTGGACGCCGCGTTCACTGCTGATGATGACAGATTCGAAACCGCGGCGTCCCGCGCAGCCTCGTCGCCTCAATCCGTTGTCGATAGTTATGAATTCCCAGAGTAGGACACACACACATATTGTAAACTGAAGTCTCAACTATATGATATTCAACTTTGATTGCGGTACAAACGGGTTTCGGTACAAGCGATTCTGTTATAAGCTGTGGTACAAAAATTCTGCGATAGTTGCGGTACAAACATTTCTGCGATAAGACCAAGTCTGGGAATCAAATAAGTAAAACAAATGTGAATCAAGTAAGGCTCACGTTTAGGATTTGTTGGGGGCGCTCAGAAAGTCAAGCTCGTCTGCTTCGTTGTCTGCTTCGTTGGGTGTGTTCGACGCGTCGATCAATGCCTGAGTCATTGTCGCCGTATTCACATGCTTCCCGTAGATATCGGCATCTGTCAAACCATCCTCGAAGTCGTCGCCAGGCACAGGCTGCCATGGCCCATGGTACGGACATTTGGTGCGGCAATGCTGGTGGAGCCACTCATTCACGGAATCTATGTTCTCTTTGATTACAGCCGAAGCACGATACCCCAGATCGTGATATTTTTTGTGGAGCGCCTCGACAGCCATAGTTCTGGCCCCAGTCAATCGCGATCATACGCCAAACGAAAAATGAGACTTACTCATCGGTGTACAACCGAATCTCTGGGAATCCGTAGTTCTCGTAGCATTCAAAGATGAAGTAGGTGCCGCGAGTGGACCACGAGTGGTACTTATGGTTGGAAAAATCTTTGCTTGGCACGAATGGAATTTTACATGGCCGGAAGCCGTCGCTGCCACGAGGAGGCTGGTGGCTCGTTCGCGGCCCATAACGTCTGGGACGTGGTGGCTTGGCGTTCTCGCGTGGGTAGTTGAGGGGCGGAAACGAGCTGAGCAACATGATGATGTTGGCAGAATCTGTCCAAGGCGGTGATTGCTCCGCAGCTCCGCAGCCGAATTTCCTGCACGTGACAACGTGACTCATTAATTGTATTGTCCACGGAATTTCCTGCGCGTGACCTGGCCCTCGTTCCGCATCATCATCATGCCTCCAAATATTCCCGCCGACGTGCTCTTCGAAATTCTCCATTTTTGCAGCCAACACGACATCGCCCAGGTGGCGACTTGTTCTAAGCTTTCTCACGACGTCGCCCAACCCATTCTCTATCGAGACATCGCAGTCTCAATCTACAGAGCTCCCAAGGTCCTCCGCCCAGTAGCCGCATCGCCCGACTTGGGCAAATTGGTTAGTGCTGTATCTTTGCCATAGCAACATTGACCAACCTAGCTCACCTTTAGGTCCGCGTTCTCCGTCTTCTGGGCCATCAGTACGACCATCAGCTCATCCCCATCTTCGAGGAGGCGATTTCACGGATGCCGGGCCTCGTGGAGCTCGAAATCCACACCTCCGTTGACTGCGAAGCTTTGGTGCGGGGGTGCTGTGCCTCGCTGCGTGTATTCACATTTTACCCCTCCGTCAACGACGCCATCTATAAATTTCTCGACATCCAGACTAGTATCACCAAAGTCACCCTTGGCCATCTCAACCGTAGCGCTCCAACGCCGAATCACCGACCCAATATTTTACCCCTCCTCACTCATGTACAGGCCCCCGCTCGAGACCTCGTTGAGCTTGTCCCTTCGCGGCCCGTCCGATATGTCAAGTTCCTGTACACGGATCGGGAGATGAAGGCACGCGAGGCGATCCCCCTCACCTTCCTCCAACATGCCCACGTCGTTAGACTCGAACTTGCGGGCTTTCATCTCTCCAAACCTATCGACTTGGAGACCCTTCTACCGCACCTCACGCATCTCGTGATCATGCAGGATCCTTCGTGGGGAAAGAGATATTCTGCGGTACGTCTCTTTGTCCTACAACCTCCACATCCCTTTAAATGTCTTTACAGCGCGATTGGCAGTGGACCCTGGGTGAGCTCGCCCACGTCGTCAGCGCCCTTGAGCAGCTGTCCGAGCTCGTCTTTATCACCACTTTTGCGCGCAAGTTTGCGCTGCGGCTACGGAAGGACTTCGAAGACCATGCCATCCCGTTACATGTCGACTCTTCGTGGTGCACAACGATAAAACGTGCTTTTCGCTGGCCTGACCCTCTCTCTTCGTCGGTACGGTTGGAAAGCCCCGTTGAGAAGTGCCTCAGCCATTTCCATCCTACACAGTTCGTTCCTTTGATTAGCACGAAATCCAATTGACTTCCCTAGCAATGTCTTCGTCGATACCGCATGTATTGTAGGACATAATAACATTCGATTCTACGACATCATGCCCATTCCTCAGACAAACAGCCGCCTCGCTTCATGGGTGCCCCGAGTAGCAGCAAACGTTACAAAGAGTGACGCGCGAGCCCGCTGGATCCGCGCCTCCGCTCTCCTTCTCTGCTCCTGCTTCATTTCGCGTTCGGGTGAATCCTGACGCCTCAACAGCTCGCCTGTCGGAACACGGGCAGGGGGGAATCTGGGGCCGCGCTTCGGCGCGTGGCGCAGCTGCAGAAGCCGGTCCACGCGTTGCTTGCGTGCCGCGCGATCCCGCTTCCTTTCGCGTTCTGCTGAATCCGGACGCATCGAGGGCTCGCCCATCGGAACACGGGTGGGGGGGTATCTAGGGCCCCGCTTCGGCGCGTTGCGCAGCTGCAGAAGCCGGTCCACGCGTTGCTTGCGCGCGACGACACGCGCCACCAGCTGCGCCCGTCGTTTCTCCCGATCCGCAGTGGAGACTTGAGGCGGCATGTTCTCAGCTACACCCTCTGAAGCCGAGTCAGCGCTAAACCAACGCGAAACGCTGCACTCACGCTGCTTCCTGGCCACAACACGGGCTTTGAGTGCCTTCAGCCAGTGCTCGCTTTCGGCCTCCGAACGCGAAACTCCTGAGGCGCGTCGTACGGTTTGTAGCCAACCTTCCAGCTCCTCTGAATGTGGAGCGTTGGTGCGCACATTGTCGAGGGCCTCTGAATATAGTCGTCAGTGTAATGATTCCATGTGTGAGGTTCGCCACTTACGCTGCTTTAACTCGCGGCCCTGTGCATCGAGCGACATGCTTGCGGGAAGGTCTTTAGTCGAAGGATCCGGTGCTGCCATTTGCTAGGAGTGGAGAGGGATAAATCCGGCACAAAATAGCGAGTATCCTTATCGGGGCGGAATATTTTGGGCACGAATAATAATATTACAATGTTACAGATTCAAGGACACCTACCATCTATCATCTACTGATAGATGTGATGCGCCGCACTCGGGGGGCGACCCGCGATCGTTTTGACAGCATCCTCGAGAGAGCGCACCACACGAACCTCTGTCGCTCCTGATCGACGGGTATCCGCATGAGCATCCCGCCTAAGAGAATCAGACCAGCCACGACGCTCGAAAGGTTACTCACACTTCAAAATAGATGGAGCCTGTCTCGCGGACGACGAAGAAGAACGGGCGAGAGTTGATGTCCAAGACGGTAGCTTCGAGGTTGGGCGGGGTCGGATATACCGCTCTCCATCCGATTAGGGCGGGCACAGGTTCACGAGGCGCGTTGCGTGCCTGACACTGCACATGGGTGGCCCGGCAATACTTCCACCATTCGTACCCTGCTTCGGTCGCAGTCGAAACCCGTTGCCAAGGAGGAGTCCCATGTCGAGCGGTCTTGCATCCCCTTCTGTTGGTGGACGCCGGAGATAAGGAACAAATGATGAAACCACCAGGAGGAAAGGGACGTACAGAGTAGTGTAGGCCCCACGTTCGGTCAAATAGTAGTATCGCGCGATATGGGCGCTGTGAGACTTGTGGTTCCTGAAGCCCTTGCTAGGAAAGAACGGGGGATCACAAGCTTCATAGCCGTCATCGAGATTGGGGGGGCGCGGCAGCAACCAGGTGGGACATCAAAGACGGATGAAAAGTAAGAGATTGAGAGCAAATACAATCAAATTTGGTCAACCTCCATTAGGGCGAGATATTTGATTGCCAAGTTCGCCTACATTGGGAAATCACTTTTGCACCAAATTAGCCCTGGATGAGGCGCCGCAGGCGCTCCTGCAAATTGTGGCGGTACTGGCACGCAATGTCATACGTGAAGTGCACACCCCGCAACTGACGCAGCAAGTGTGCCAGTTGCCGCTCGCGCACGCGCCGACGTCTCCTCTCATCCCTCAGTACGTCCAGCACCCACTGTGCGCCTTGCTCGCTAGACGATGGTAGGCACTGATTGATGTCAATGATATAAAAAAATACCTCCAGGACCATCCGACAATGTAATTTTGCAACAGCGCCTGCATGGCATCAAGGTAGAGTCTCTGTCTCTCTTCTTCAAGCACTTGTTCCTCCCTGGAATTTTTGTCAAATTCGAACGAACACGGACAGGAACACGCACGCGAAGGGGCGCCACACCGCAAGGGGATCAGACATAATATTTCCCAAGTTCTTCGACATGCTCACCATTTTATACAAGATTAGACAAACCCTTTAATTTTGATTTCCTCTAAACAATAGATCTAGATCCTCCATTGCGCTTCTGATGCTTCTTCCCCTTCGCGTCGCGCACGTTTCGGCTACGCGTGGAGCGAATCGCCAGGTGCTCCGGCGACATTTGTTGCGTTGGGCCCCATTGCACCGACCCGTTGTCCAGGGTCTCCCGGCGCGACCCTTCCCCCATTGGTTTCCCCACCCAACCGGGCGCAATGATGCCCAACCCCACTCCACGCTTTCCGTGCTCGTCCTGCGTAGGCGAAATGAGCCATCTATGGCGAGGAAAGGCTGACACGTGAATGCATGTGCGTACATGTGCCAGCGAGGGATAGCCTGTTGTTTCGGGCTACAAGTAGATATCAGTCTCGGAAGCGCTTTCCATGGATTCACTGACCTAAAGCAGCCCATAGTGGTCGTTAGGAGGAGGAGGTGGAGGTATTGGTTGAGGTGATCTGGCAATTCCGTCGGTGCTTTTATAGTCTGTGCACATATGTTAATTTCTGTAATTGCACATGATAGCTAAGTGGCTAGATAGTGCGAATGTATACAGAGAGCGCCGGAGCGACATATACCATGGAGGGATCCCATTCAGAACGCGCTAGGTAGATATCCTCACTGCGATTGCCTACTATTGAGAAAAGGGATGAGAACACGGTATAATAAATGCTCACCCGATCTGCACGTATTGAAAGCCGAGAGGCGCGGGTCCGATTTCCGCGCGCTCAAGAGCCTTCTTCCAGGCGCCGACTTGGATAATCTGGGCGGCGACGGCCGCCATCTCGCGTTTGGCCTGCTGGCGCTGGCGCATTGCACGCTTGACCGCGAGTTCCGCCTGCGCGTCTTCAACGACGCGTCGCATCGACTGGTCGTACATTTCCTTGGCACGGCCGCTGCTTATTTTGTACCACGGGCAGTAAGGCAGGATGCCGTTGGGGTCGAACTCGTCCTCCGAAGATGGATCAGACCAATCCGCCTCACGTTCAAAGCAGGCGTAGTCTAACAAGCATCCGCTGGTTGCGCCGTTAGTTACATGTTTGTGAAGGTGGGAGGAAGGGGGCGTACTACTTCTTCTGAGCGGGAGGGGGGCTGGTGGCTGGCGACACAGATAACGCTGCGGCAAGGCGGGTTGGTGCTGGTGGCACAGATAACGCTGTGGCGAGGCGGGTTGGTGCTCGCTTTGCATCTTTCTTCCGACTGTTCTGTCGCAGCCGGTCAAGTGCAGCTACAAAATATTTTAGCAGAGGTATGGTGACGCGCCAACAGCTCTCACCGACGCGGTTCTGCCTCATCGTGGTCTCTTCAGCGGTCTCGGCGCGCCGCTGCCTCTGGAGTTCCTCTAAAAACTGAGAAAACAATTCAATGAGTGAAGTTTAGAGGCTTACCAACTCGCGCCTGGCGCCGTTTCTTGATGGTAGCTTGAGGGCCCAAAGTTGGCCCGATGCCAGCTGCGAGGCGATCCATGGCAAGCCCATACTGCTGGGGGTCGTTCATGTCGAGACTCATGGAGAGGTGTCACACCGACTGATCACACAGATGGAGAACAGACGAGTTTGGGATTGAATTTTGTCAAAACATACTAAGGTAGCCGCCAAGCAAACACCACCAACGTTCCAAATATGGACAAATGGACAAAATAAATGCACCAGATAATCATGCAGTAAGATTGGCCAAATCGGCTCCCAACATTTTATGGAGAGATGCTCTAGCTGCCTTGTTGACCATCCCACTACTCCATTGTGAGCAAGGAAAAAAAGTTTAAGCAAATTTAAGTCGGGATCACGCAAATTTTCTCACGGGCCACTCGACAACTTGCGAGGCTTTAAACTTTGTCAGTTCTGAGTTTGAGTCCAATCTGCTTTGCAGGTACATGAATGGGATGTCTATCTACAAAATGTTGGAGACAGATTTTGCCTATTCTCACCGGTTTAGCAGACCTGATTCGAAATTTTATCCCGATTTGGAACGTTGGTGGTGTTTGCTTGGCGGCTACCTTAAAAACTTTTGCGCGATCGGCGGCCAATTCATCCGCTTTCGAAAATAGATCCAGGCCCCGCCGGGCACGTTCTCCCGGCTCGCCGTCGTAAGCCGCCTTCCGCACCGCACCTCCTCTCTCCCGTAGCAGCTGCTTGCCACTCTTGAATCCATACTTCACCCAACGGAACAGCGCGCCGGCGGCGTATTGGGTTATGCTGCAGCGAGTTTCACGCGGTTGAAGGGGCGTGTTGCCGTGATCCACACTCCCCGACGGTATCAGGGCGGTTGCACCGGAGGGGAACTCCACGACGATGCGCAGTTGTTTGAGATATAGGTGGGCGCTAGTGCGCGGATTGAAGTCGCCTCCACACGTGATGCCACAGAATCCGTCGGGGCGATTATTGAAATCGCGGTGGTCGAAGGTGACTGTCCGCGGGCCGCAGTTGAAAGTGACTGCAGGAAAAATTGAGTTTGAGAAATTGTGACGAAGATCAGGATGATGTTCGAAGAGCGCTTTCAAGGAAGCTACATAATCCTGGAACATTTTGGGCGCAAAATTTGCCAGAGCGCCTCCAGGGAGTTATTAGGCGAAGACCAGTCTGAACGGGTTCACGACGTACTGGACTGCAGCCCACAGATGCGACGAACATTCTTGTTCTTCAAGATTTTGCCGACGATCGGGCGTAGGCGCGGGGGTGTCACAAGCATGCCGGGGCGCTTGGCAGTCACCATCAGCTGAAGACCATGAAACAGATTTATTACACATACCCGTTGCCCGCCACCGAGGGAAGCGCCATGAAGGAAGGGAACGTATGAGTTGCCGCGACGGTGAGAGGAATCTTCGGGAGAAGTGGCGTGGCAATCTAGCGCCTCTTCGCGTGCACGGTTGAGTTCATTGATGGCATCCTGGATGACGTCGGGCCAGTCCGAATCTTCCGGTGTCCCTACAAAAATTGTAACGATGCGTCCCTCGCTATCTAAAATGAATAATGGGTCTCTATAAATTACAGTAAGACAGATGAGGTTTACGGAGTAGGGACCACGTACTTGCCGTCCCACTGGATATACCGGTATCCTTCATCGAGTAACTCTTGGAGGCCCCGCAACTTGCGAATCTGCCTCGGTGGTTGCACCCAACGCTTCCTCTTCGAACCGACCGGAAACGTGCGGCGCCCAAACCACGAGCCCGAGCCGGAGGTTGGGAGATCTTCGGCATCGAAGGTGGTAGTTTCATTGGAAAGCTGGCGATGATGTTGGGAGTGCTTCGGCAGGGGCAAGCGTCCGTACGGGCCGCGCGCAATAGCCTTTTCCTGGCGTCTGGCCTGCCGACGCTGGCGTTTGTGCGCCGATTTGTGGCGTTGCGCATATGTCTTGAGGGGCGTGCAATCGGGGGGAATGCTTTTCGGAAGCTCGGGACTTGGTGGGCGTGAGGCGGGAGGCGAAGAAAGAGGTGAAGGAGTTAGAGAAGGGGAGGGCTCGACGGAATCATCAGAACTGTACGCATCATCTGCGTCTTCCCAGCCACTGTCGGCCCCGTCGGCTTGAATTCCATCACGACGGTCGGAACGCGTGGCATCTGAGGCCAAGGAGTCCGCAAGGGCAGCTTCCAGGGATACCTCAGTGAGAACCGACGCGAAAGACGCGTCAGCAGGCAGCGTGTGGGTGATAATCAAGTCGAATGGGGAGTATTCCTTGCCATCCCGCAGCTTGCGATACATCGAGCCTCAGCCCGCTACAATCTGTAAGGTTCATAGTAAGTAAGTACGCAGCATAGCTACAAAGGAGGTGGGGTGTGCCACTCAGTCGACCTCCGCGAGTGGCACAGGATTCAGCATAGCGCCTCTGGTTAGGCACCGCGCATTACTCCCATGTCAAACTGGAGGCGGCCGGGGAGGGAGGGGGCAATAAAGCGCGACTCACCAATATTTGTGCTTGG
The DNA here is from genome assembly GCA_029289565.1 of Mycena galericulata. Lineage (NCBI taxonomy): Eukaryota > Fungi > Basidiomycota > Agaricomycetes > Agaricales > Mycenaceae > Mycena > Mycena galericulata. The sequence continues at coordinate 221,802 of JARKIA010000114.1, read as the reverse complement.
TGTGGGGGTGGTCTGAGATGAAGAAAAAAGTCAGCCGTGATGGTGGACGAAGAGCGGAAACGGCGATCAGGCGTGATGTCACGACACACTCTATCTGAGGAACAGGGCAAACTCCGAGTTTCGAGCGATGTGACAGCAAATCAGCGTTCCGGACAACTTAAACAGCTTACTGCCATGTATGCGCAGATCCTTGAGCAAGACTTGAACGGTATGGCGCCGCAAACGAGTCCGGCGCGACGAGGGCGGGTTTGGCGGGGAGCCATGAGGAACGCGCTGAAACCACTGAGGTGAGCTACTTAATGTCAAGTACATGGTTCGGACAATTAAGTCGACTTACCATGACCCATGCGTAGGTCCCTGAAGAGCATTTGAAGGATTTTTGGAAAGCCGAAATCTGGGCATATTTTGAGGACGAGTTGTGGAACATGTACTTAGATGAATCCGACAAATGTGCCTCAACTAACGAGGTGAGCTGCAGAGACGTAAGTTGACGATTAGGATGATTCAGACAACTTACTGCTATCTATTTGCAGGTTATTGAATGCGAGTTGAGGGGTATAGCATTGCGAACGGGTCCCGCGGAACCAGGGGGGGTTTGGCGGACATATATGAGGAACGCGCCGTAGTGCCCACGACGAGCTCCAGAAAGATATGTTTCTTATTTGGATGATTTAGTCGGCTTTTTACAATCCTTGCGTAGGTCTTTGAGCGCAATTTGAAGGGTATAACGCGGCGAACGAGTCCTGCGTAGCTAGGGGGGGTTTTGGCGGGCACCTATGAGGAACGCGCCGTCGCGCGCACGGCGAGCTCCAGAAAGGTACATTTCTTGTTTGGGTGATTTGGTCAACTTTTTACAATCCTTGCGTAGGTATTTGAGCGCAATTTGAAGGGCATAACGTGATGAACGAATGCCGCGACGCTAGGGGGTGTTTTGGCGGGCACCTATGAGGAACGCACCGCGGTGGCCACGACGAGCTCCAGAAACGTAAGTTGACTTTTAGGATGATTTAGCCCACTTACTATGATTATTGCGCAGGTCTTTGAGCGCGATTTGAAGGGTATAACGTGGCGAACGAATGCCGCGACAGTAGGGGGTGTCTTGGCGGGCAGCTATGAGGAACGCGCCGCAGTGTCCACGATGAGCCCACGCAAGGTAGGTTGGCTCTCGAAATAATTTAGTCAACTTACTACAATGTTTGCGCAGGTTCTTGAGCGCAATCTCAAGGGTATAGCGCAGCGAACGAATGCCGCGACAGTAGGGGGTGTTTTGGCGGGCAGCTATGAGGAACGCGCCGAAACCACTGAGGTGAGCTCCAGAAAGGTACATTTCTTGTTTGGAGGATTTAGTCAACTTCTTACAATCCTTGCGTAGGTCCTTGAGCACGATTTGAAGGGTATAACGTGATAAACGAATGCCGCGACACTAGGGGGTGTTTTGGCGGGCACCTATGAGGAACGCGCCGCGGTGGCCACGACGAGCTCCAGAAACGTAAGTTGACTTTTAGGATGATCTAGCCCACTTACTATGATTATTGCGCAGGTCTTTGAGCGCGATTTGAAGGGTATAACGTGGCGAACGAATGCCGCGACAGTAGGGGGTGTCTTGGCGGGCAGCTATGAGGAACGCGCCGCAGTGTCCACGATGAGCCCACACAAGGTAGGTTGGCTCTCGAAATAATTTAGTCAACTTACTACAATGTTTGCGCAGGTTCTTGAACGCGATTTCAAGGGTATAGCCTGGCGAACGAGTCCCACGGAGCTAGGGGGTTTTTTGGCGGGCATGTATGAGGAACGCGCCGCAGCGTCCACGACGAGCCCCAATAGGGTAGGTTGACTTTAAGAATGTTTCAAACAGCTTACTATAATCCTTGCGCAGGTCTTTGAGCGCGATTTGAAAGGTGTGTCACGGCGAACGAGTTCCGCGACACTAGGGGGTGTTTTGGTGGGCACCCATGAGGAACGCGCCGCAGCAGGCACGACGTGCTCCAGCAATGTAGGTCGACTGTTTGGATAATTCACTCGACTTACTATGATCCTTACGCAGGTCCTTGAGTGTGATTTGAAGGGTACAGTGTCGCGAATGAGCCCCGCGGAACTAGGGGGTATTCCGGATGCGGCAACCTCCTACGAGCATCGCCACTCATCAGATCTTGCAACCTGCCCTCATCGACAAATATATGGGGCATTCAAAACGAAGCGCGCGAGGCGGAACCGTCGAAACCAGGTATCGACGGGTGGGTTTCTATTATCTGCGACATTCTAAAGATAAAATAGCGCACCTCCCGCTGATGCAGCACCTGACAAAAAAGCCCGCGCGCGAGCTTCTACAGCTGCATACTACCAGAAAAAGTGTGGAACTTACTCTTTGTTTCTAAACTGATCAACCCCTCCAGTGCTTCACGGATTCGGGAGAAAAAGAAAGAGCAGATGCGTGAAAAGCGGAAAGGCCTCCCTTTCCTTGTTTTAGGAGTGTGGATGAAACTAACGAAATACCCAGGTTAAAAAAAGCGGTTCAAGACAGGGAGAGGCGGCAGAAATATGCCAAAGCCAAGGGCACGAGCGTTGCTGCGCCTCAAGCGCAGTTCAACGGGCTGAACGGCTCGGAACAAGAAGTCTCGGAAATGTTAGCAGCCATGCAGGAACAACGCCGCCGGCATCTGGAGCATTTACCCCCAGCGCAGAGCGACTCTGTGCTTTGCAGGGACGCACATTACCCAGCAGATGAACAATCGGACAAGGACCAGTCGGTGGCGACACCCTCGGGTTCACACTTACGACGCGATCTTGCAAGGCAAGTTTTTTTGGGACTATTATTATTTTTTGTCATGAAGTTGTAGTGCGTCGGAGGCGGAGATGCTTCCCCCAAGCGATGAAGAGGAAGACTCCGACGAGGAACCGGGTGCACGGTAAGGTCCGGGATTTTGTTGCGCACAGTACCTGATATTTAATCAGGAGCATCACCGAAGTCGCACAGGACAACGAGGGACAGGGCAACGGGTCAGATGAGGATCGGGAGCCGGATCCGAGGTACGGGCTTGATGGCATCGCGCGACAGCGACTGATTTTGAGCAGTTGGTCCAGTGATGAGGAAAAGGAAGAAGAACATACGCCAATCAGTGATGAACCACGTTTGAGAGGCGACCGAAGGTGCGCATAACCTTTTTTTTTCCACCAAGTTCACAGAGCCTTGTAACAGATATCGTCCCCGCCTACGGCTTGAGACACCGAGTTGCGACAGTCCCAGCCCCGAAATTCAGGCAAGATTGCCAAGTTTTTATGATGCCCTAGATAATTATGTCCGGCGAGCACGCAATTGATTGCCATCTGTCAGGCGGGATCTGCGGTTGTCTGTGGTGTTCTACATTAGGATACTATCTGGTAGATTTTCCGCGGAAGCGTTTCTAGTTCATTTTGAGTAATCTATGTATCCTGAATTGGGAATTTATTTATTTGGGCTTAATCGTGAATAGCGGGCAAAAAAATTGCATTGGGGCGACAATCGGTGAAGCAGCATTATCTACACGTCAACCTCGACCCATTTCTGGACTCCATTCCCATCCGCCTGGTTGTAGCGCTCGTGATACCACGCAAGCGCCTCGCGGCGGCTGGTCTTCTTCGCCTTGAGCTGGTTGGGGATGCCGTTGCAAAGGCTGTCGGCTTCGGCGCTGAAAATATATGAGCCAAAGGGTGCGTGAAGCAGTGGGTAAAACCTACGCAGTGCGATACATCCCGGGCTCGCGGCCAATAATAATGACGTACCAGACCTCGCCGGAGCCTTCTGGAAAGGCAGCTTCGAGCGCAGTCGGGGTGCGGGCGGCCTGGTGAACGAGGAGCGGGGAAGCTGCCGCTGCTGCTTCAGTGGAGGCAGCCGCAGCTGTTGCGGCGGTGGAAGCAGCCACCTCGGCAGCGACGACGGCAGGGAGCTTGGCTGAAGAGAATTGTGAGCATGACAAGATTAGATAACAAGGACGGTGGCGAACCTTGGACCTCGACTGCGAGACGTGTGGCGTCGAGAGTAGCGGAGGAGAGGCGGGCCACGAGGGCGACCAGTGCCGCCATCTCGGAAGAGGTGGAGGCAGTGGTCGCGGGTGCTGCAGTGGTGGTCATGGTGAGGGAGAAACTTGTCGTTGTTGAGGAAACTTGAGGTATTTATTTGAGACGCACGGCCCACATGCGACCGATCACGCATGAGGTGGATCCTGGAACATCTGATGGGCTCCAGAAATCCGAATCGAGGAGATCTTGGAAGTTCTTTGATTTGGTGGTAAAATGCGTAAAGGCTACCTGTTTAGGATAAGAGACTTGCAAAAACGCGTCGATACGAATAGCATGTTACCGAAGAAAGTTGGAGAATTGTAGGGAAATTTGTTTTGTTGGTTGACGCGTCGTGACCCCGACACCGTGCCCCACCTCTCTGTCTGTCACTGAGCTCGTGTTCAGTCTCGCGCGTGTTTTGTACTCCCTACCACTGGAACTTGCCTTCGCGTCGAGAAACAATGCCAAGAGGCAGAGTCAGCCCCTTGCCCGCAGAGCAGCAGGAATTCTTGCGGTCGCACCAGGCGGAATTCGACAAACTTCAGGCGGCACATACACTAACTCCCTTCTGGAGCAAAGTGTCAAGAGAGTGGTTCCAACGCTGGCCCGTGGAGCCCCGGTTGGGGCTCGCCATCTTGAATACAGGCGGGGTCGCAATCGAGGACTCCGGTGTTCCCCTCGAACATCAGCGCGCGGTCGGTGCAGCGCAGGAAGCTGATAGAAAGGTGGATCTTGTACATCGCTGTGGCCAGGATATGACTTACCGATACTCAATAGAAAATTCACAACTGGTTCAACAATCGATCACAAAGCAAGAAAACAACCGCGAAGGCGGAGGGAGGTACCGGCGTGGCGGTGGTGGCAGATGTGCAGAACTTGTTGACGACCTTGATCGGAAAACGGGGGCGCAAGCTGCACCACACCGAGATTTGGCAGAAGCGGAACCAGCAAGCGATGACGGACGCGCTGAGGGCGGAGGGGTACGAGGAGTTGATGCCGGCGTGGAAGGAGAATGAGTCTGCTGAGGAGAGAAAGGCAGCGGTGGGTCTCGCCCGTAAAGCACAGATGGCGATGAGGCGTAAAGTTGTGCGTCGAATGTGGGCGGCTGCGAAGGAAGGCGAGAAGGCGGAGGTGGAGAAAATTTACAACGCGCAGGGGAGTAAAGGAAAGATTCGGGCGGAAGAAAAAAGGTCGCCAGCTGAATATCAGGAGTAAGTGGGAAGTCCCCTCAAGAACGATAGGGCGCTGATCGTCTTGTTTAGAGGCCTCGACAGCATCGGACCGATCCTGCGCGGAATGCATGAGGTTTTGCACGAGGTGACGGGGTGGATAGGTGCGACCGTAATGACGGGCCCTACGCCTTCCCAAGGAGGGAAAATTGGGACCCAATCGTGAGTTAACCTCGAGTGCGAACATATGTTTTGTTAAACAGGTCTAGATATTGTTTTGGTGTCACACCGGCTGGGAACACGTTGGAGCAGTCAATGCCCAGGTGGGACAAGGAGGTCATGAAGCCATTGGGCCAGTTCGGGAAGCGCTGTTTCAGTAAGTCGAAGTTCGTGTACAAGGTACCAAACCTTACTATGTTCGCAGATCACGAGATTAGGGCAGAGCGTGCCCTGCCACCTACCACCACCACTGAACAGTCCAACAATCGGGCGGAACCGAATGTGAACGCTATGGCCGCCCCAAGCAAGCGCCAGCCGCGAAAGAGGCCCCCGAAGAGAACTCAGGCGGCAAACGAGGGTGGGGAAGCGATCAACACCGCCACTCATCCTGACACCACCAGTCTCGACACCAGCACTGATCTTGACACCGATATCGACCCTGCCAGCTCCAGCGTCTTCGCTACCACAAACACCGGCATTGACGGTGATACCATTCACACCCGGAATGCGGATGCCACCTCCATTGTCTTCGGCAGTACCACCACTAGCACTTACGATGATTGCAGTCGCTCCGAGACCACAGGGACCCCCAGCGGCTCTGGCGCAAGCATTTTTGGCGCCAACAGCAGCGCGTTCGACTCCGGTAGCTTCGATGACGCTGTCGCCTTCGAAAACGGGGGCGAAGACGACTTTGGCATTTTTGAAGACACGAGCACCGGCAGCGGCGATAACGCCAGCATCTTTGGGCGCAACAGTGCCGACAGCGGCTCTGGCTGGGGCACGTTTGTAGACTTGAACCCCCTCGTGAATACGGAGGCTCACGTCCGATCCACGCTACCTACGCACCCTTTCGAGCTGAGGTCGATTTCAGCGGATTCGCCGTCCCGCCAAATACTGGACATGGACGCTCCTTTCATTTACAAACCGGATCTCTCAACTACTCCCTGGACTGCGCCTCCCTCGAACAACCCCGCCCCTATGGCACTGTCGAGTTGCGCGCCGGTCCCAACGACGCCCTTGGCTGCGCCTCCCCTGACCAATCCCCCCCCTACGACACCATCGAGTCGCACGCCGCGCCCAACGCCGCGGAGGCTGGTACCGCATTCCGCACCCGGCGCACGTCGTAACTCAAGCGTGGGTGCGCCATCCCCGCTTCGCTTGGTGCATACTGCACCGTCCACTCCTACCGGAGCAGGAGCAGCATCCGCTGTCTCGACTTCTTGCCCACCGACACCTCCTGCGGGGAGCGTCGCCACCTCGACTTCTTCCCCACCGGTACCCCCTCCGGGGAGCGTCGCCATCTCGACTTCCTCCCCACTGGTACCCCGTCCCGGGAGCGTCGCCATCCAGACGATGGAAACGACGGCATTGCAGCCGGATGACTTTCCAGAGTCACAACCGATGAGTAACGCACCGCACGCAGCGAAGCCAGCAGCCCGAGGCGGTGGGCGGGGCGGTGGGCGAGGCGGGCGTGGTAGCCGAGGCGGACAAGGAGGGCGCGGTGGGAAGTCGCAGAGGGAAGGGCGAGGAGGGGAGCTAGGGGGGGGCTTGTTTGGAGGGGAGATCTCGCTGGGGGGCTCGTCAGGGCAGGCTTCGGCGACGGCAGGGCCTTACCGGTTTCTCCAGACGTATGACGATGACGGTAACGTCATCCCTCTACCGCTGGACACCCCAATGCCTGGGCCGTCTGCTGCGAGAACGAAGGAAATCCGGGAGTTTGAGAAGAAGCGGGATCAGCAGGAGGCGAAGGACAAGAAAGCAGCTCGCGAGCGCGCAAAATTTACGCAGGAATACGGTAACGTGGTCGTAATGCCTCCCCCGCCTGCTGGAACGGAGCCGCTGGGAGCGCGAACGAGGCGTGCACCTTCAAATCGAGATGACTACGTGTCCGCCCCGCTGCGGAAACGCACACTCGCTGAGATCCGGGCGGCGGCCTCGGAGAAGAAACTACTTGAGCGAGAGGCGAAGCTGCCGACGAAGAGGAAGGGGAACGCAGAGAACGAGGAGCCAGAGCGTTCGAGCAAAAGGTGAGTCGCCGACTTGGCTACGAATGTCGTTAACCTTACGTTCTTTTTCCTGCAGGCGCAAACATTGAAGATTTTTTTGAAATTGCTGCGTAACCAGCCAGCCACCGTGTAGTATTAGTATTGTTACTGTTGCCCACGTTCAACCGTGGTATCTACAAATTTTATCTACGCTTGCTTCTATATGATTGAGTCAGATGTGGACTTGTGAAAAAAAATATACATATATATTTGAGGTCTGTTTGGTATGTATAGAGCCATGGGTCTCAAGCTAAGCAGTAGGCCTATGGCAAAGGGGTAGGCTCCCCGGAAACCCTCGCCGTGTCTCTGTTTGGGATGCGGCGAGTTCGAGCCGCCATAGGACTACTTTTTTCTTAAATTTTATTTCTCATTTTCATTTTTTATCTCGCTGATCGCACACTACTCGTCAAGTACATGGTGTATATTATGAGCGGTTTTATAGATATTCAGCTACGCAGAATGTGGCAAGGAACCAGGGGGGGTATCGGAGGAGGACCCCGAAAATCTCCCAACCAACGTCTGATTATGGCAATTGAGGAGCATAGATGGTAAAAGGAAGTTTCAATTAATCATTTTGCATGTATATACTGTGGAAACGAGCCCAATATCGCGTCAATGTAGTGGAGAACGCGTAGGATAGGGAAATCTAAGAAATACCAAAAAAAACGGTCAGAATGCGCTGGTATCGAAGCGGAAAATCTGCCAGAGTGCTTTATGCAATTTACTTACCTTATTTGAAATTTCAGACGCGTTCAGAACGGGCTATTTCCTGCTGTACGTGGATGGGGAAGGAATTATGATGAACACTAAGAATATATCATATCAGTCTCATTTCTTTGCTTGAGATGTTGTAAATAAAATAGAAAGCTTACTATAAGTAATGTGGTAGTTAAGAAACAAGAAAGACGCGTTATATCGCGCCTAACGCAAAGGGGTGCCCAGGAGGAGAATTGATGTACCTGGCCCGATTAGGCGACGCCAAGCCTGATCGGACGATCCGCCGGGAACTGGTCGGGCCGACCCAAGCAATGACGCACGAGCGGTTAAATTCGGCTGCCAAGCAATGATCCGCGATCTGCTCCGTGAGCGGTTGAATCCGAGATCAGAAGCAATCAGCAAATAGGCGCATACAATGGCGGCCAGCCAAATCTACGACGATGACGAGGCGCCGTGCAGACTGGGGAGGCCATTCCCGACCTGGAGCTTGTGCAGGTATGTCTTTCAGATCTATATCCTGATTATCCGACCGTTCATCGGTCTATTGAAGCGGTATAGGAAACGGGAGCTCAGCCTGTAGGACAGTTATAATATGCCCTGGCTTAGCCACAGGTGCACGTTAGAATGCATACCATAGCTTACCAGGCATGGTACGTATTATAATACGCACCCTGTTTTGCCAGCAAATAATTAAAAGAAATGGCAGCAACAAGGATTGAACTCAGGACCTCCCAGGCTTCATAGTGCCAAGCACTATAACCACTAAGCTATCCAGCCATGATAAACAAAGTTTTGGCCCCGGCTAGGTTACGGCAAGCCTTTAACCTACCCGGGGCTGCTAATACCCAGACCTAGGGCAGGCAAGCTGCCCTAGGTCTTCGAAAGTTGTTTGCAATGCTTATTATGTGTTTTGTTGATGTTCCTAACCCTAACCTAACCAACCAACACCTAACCAACCTAACCATCAAATGCTTACCAATCATCAGCATCTACAAAATACTCTATACCTTGGTCCTAACCTCTAACCAACCCTAACCCCTAACCTAACCAGAACCTAACCTCCTAACCCTAACCAAGGCCCCTAAGGCGGGGCCACCTGGAGCCAGCAACAAGCGGATTTTGTTTATTTATGGTCTACCTTAGCCCAATCAATTTGTTGACTCTTTACAGTGTTGTGGCTTAGTTGGTTAGAGTGTTACTTGCATACTTATGTAATCTTGGAACACCTATAGGCTTTTGTTCGATCCCCGTTGCTGTCTTTTATTTCATTTATTTTAAGGTACACATTATAATACGTACCATGCCTGGTAAGCTATGGTATGCATTCTAACGTGCACCTGTGGCTAAGCCAGGGCGTATTATAATGTGGCTACCTGGACTGGTGGAAACGGGGAGCAGCGGGTAATTTTGGCTGAAGGCGGGTGGCACTGCCATGCGCCCCGCCGTGCACGGACCAGTACGCGAGCGACGCCGCCCACGGCGGACATGACCCCATTAGGCAAGTGACGACATGCACGTGAGTACCTCTAATGTTATCTATAAATCCGACCTCTAATTAGAGGGTTTATCTAAATCCTGCATACCTCTAACCTAGAGGTCGTTCATGTATAAAATCGCCGTATACGCCTGCCTGAAGTGTGCTCATCGGAAGACCTCGCTCTTCAATGACCAGTGCCACAAGGCCGCAGATGCCATCCTCGAAGACGTGCGGCGAGGCTGGTTGTCAGATCCGGTGGGAGTTGCGCTATACAACCGCTTGAGAACTGATGGGAACGGGCTTTCAATCTGGCATTGCAACCGAGGTACAAACTGTGTTGAGAATGTCCACACACATCTCAGACGGCATTTTAAATCCCTCGGAGCGTCTGTAGAGATGAGTGTTGCACTCCTATCTGATTTTTGTTATCGGAAGAATGTCGAGGTATGTTCTTTATGCCGTTGATATACAGTGTTGAACTCACAGGGCTGTCTCTACCATGCAGTCCGGGTCCCTGCATCGAGATGGTATCGTGTATGATGGCCATTACGATCCATGGATTGAAGACGACATCGACATTGTGTATCAGTCACTGCCATTTGATGAACCCCGCTGCACACGTCCCGGCTACATCAATGTCTCTCTTTTTAAACCCACCCATGAATCATTTCTCGTAACAATGCTACCAGCCTCCATTCGAGAAAAGTACAATATCCCTCCATGCGACATTCCACTCCAAAACATGGATGCAACTTCGCTCCTTCCTCTTGTCCATTTATCCGGAGCACGTACTGATTGCTACGCATTTCTGGCTGCCTCCCAGGATACCAAGTACGCGTTGACACCCATTCACACTAATCAGGAATATTCGCTGTTCAGCAAAGTAGTACGCTCTGGAGGTCTGTTTGCTTCCAGTTCAAGCAGCCCACCTAATTTCGAGGAAATGGCGAAATGGTGGTCGTCCAAAGTGGATGGGAAGTCCATATTTTTCAAGCTTCCAGAGCATTTTATTGCCCACTTCAAGACGTGGACTGCTGTTCGAACCGAACTAACCACCATGCAGTTGACGGAACGTGATCGCGCAGGTTTCATGTCCGTGATTCGCTCAGATGCCCATACCAGCATTGTATTGGGTGAATCCCTTTCCCCCGTTGTACAGGGTCGAAATTCGGTCGCTTCATCTGTAAAAATAGCCACCAAAAATCGTCAGCAGCGCCGAATTGAAGCCCCCCCTCCAGACCTGGATCCGATTCAATCACCTGAGCCTCCGAGGCCTGATCCATCCCTCTTTATTTCCAACAACTCTACAGGGCCCGCAGGACTGCAGTTCGTCATGGCACCTGTATCCACAATAACACCAATTTCGACTGGGTCCCATAACGCCGCCAAACCCATCAAGAAAAAATCATGTGCAGTTTGCCAGAGTCTCAACAAGAATGGAGAGAACTGCAAAGGACGAGGATCCCGCAAACTTTGTCCTTACTTTGGCTCAATGGGTGCAGTCGGAGCTAAAAGATGAATTTTCCTGGAATGGCAGGTGAGCACATTCATTCGATAATTCATGGGGGCCGGCTCTTGCTGACAAACTTCTTCAGGACTGAAAACTTTCTATTCTTTACTTTCTTCTAGTTCCAGTAGCTATAGTCAAATATGCGTTGAATCAACACTATGAAATTTCCGAAATTTCCGAAGAAAATCCACTATTGTTGCTTGAACTTGGGTCCGGACTTACTAGAGACATGTAATACACGTCACATTATGTGGGACATTGGAAAACCGAAGCATGGGAGGCGAGATAGAGGCGAAGAGGGTGTAAACAAAAATGAAAAACGAAAAAAAAGGTAACTGAACGCGTTTGAAACCACGCCAACTAAGCACCATTCAAAATGACAAACCGCACAGCACTCCACCTACGTGAATAAGACTCTTTGGAGTGAAGAGGTTCTTACTGTATCCATCCCTATACTACCGAATATTTGAAAAAAAAGTTTTCAAATAATTCCCAGGACATAGCACCTGGGCCTACGTGTCTCCTTCTGACTGCGATGACCTCAAGCACCTCCACCGTTGCTGCAGCCGAGCTCTTCATCACAAGCTTCACGGGTGGACAACCACAGGCTGCAGGCCTTCCGCAAGAGTTCATCACAACCTCTGAACAAATGATCTCCGATACCCTCGCTCACGCATGGGCGCCGTCAACTCTCGACAAATACACGAACGGCTTGGCCCATTTCAACTCGTTCTGCGACGAGAACGGTGTCGCCCTCGCGTTCCGGCTCCCAGTTTCTGAATTTCTTCTGTGTGCGTTCGCAGCTTCCTACGCCAGCACGCTTGCCGCCGGAACAGTCGAAAACAAGCTGGCCGCTGTCCGTGCCTGGCATATTATCAACGACGTAAAGTACGCGAGGGGCCTTCGCCTGGATTATGTCCTCAAGGTGATCGAGAATCTGTCACCTGGCTCGCAAGCACCAAGGCCACCGATCACGCCGGAAATGCTCTGGCTGCTGTTCAGCCACCTCGACCTGACCGATACCTTCGACCTTGCGGTATTCTGCACTGCCGCCGTAGCCTTCTGGGGGCAATGCCGACTCAAGGAGCTGCTGTCGAAGACAGAACGTTCCTTCAACCCCGTCGTTATCCCAACTGTCGCAAACCTGAAGCCTCCCTGCACACCGGCGGGCTCCCGTGTCCTAAGGCTGCCATGGACGAAGACTAAACGATCGAAGGGAGAGGACTGCCTCCTCGCCCGTCAGCACGGATTCTCCGACCCCATAGCCGCTGTGGAACAGCATATCCTCGTGAACAGGCTACAGACCTCGGATCCGCTGCTCGCCTACCGCACCGAGAATGGCGGTTTACTTGTGCTCACGAAGCTGAAGTTTTTGAGAAGGTGCAATGAAATCTGGGCACCCTTCGGTTTGCCGAGGCTGACGGGCCATTGTTTCCGAATCGGAGGAACGGCCGAGTTACTTCTGGCTGGGGTCCCCCCGGACGTGGTGAAGATGATGGGCCGGTGGTCGTCCGACGCGTTCCTGAGGTATTGGTGATCCTTGGAGCGTATTGCTCCCCAGCACGCAGAGCTCGTTGATAGACTTGCCGCATATCCATCCTATGTAGCACCGAGTTAAACACACATCTCTTACACCCTCCGGATTGACTTCGTCTGTGGGCTGTCGTTCGCATTCCTCCGATGCGCCTGCGGCTTGCTTCGCTCGGGTGGACTCTGTCCGCTCACAAACCCCTGGCCGAGTTTAGTTGCCTCAGTCCAACCCCCAAACCAGGGCGGAGTGACTTTCCGAGTCCTCAAACATATACATTCCACCTAGAAATCGGACCCCCGCAGCAAAGCACGAATCCTCTGTTGCTAAGTTTCAGCCCTTGTGAAACCATACTTCCGTCTCATCTCGTACCAAACCCTGTTTCTGGTACATCCCGATACCAATTCCTAGGTTTCAGGGCTGTTTCATGGTACCCTGACTCCTCGTCCCCTTAAACACTACCCTCCGACCTGTTACAACCTGTCGAAACTTGGCTACCACCCCTTCTGAGACGTGTTTGATCCAAACGCATCGCGATTATGAGGTCACGTGATGGTTTTGCACTCGGAAATGAACAACCTGCGAGCCTCGAGGCACGGGAATTGTCTTTTTCACCTGTTTCAGAAGATTTCCAAGTCCATAAAATCACCCCACTCATCATCAGCGTTGACCGAGCGAACTTTGAGCCGCCGTGAGAATCTGATAATGTATTATATTTTTGAACCAGCATTGAAGCTGCTCAGGCTAGTGAATTCAGTCTCTCTCCTGCTAGTGGTGTGTTGGAAGTACAACTGCTGTGCATGCACTGCCCACTTCAACAGCTTGGTTTCCATAGCATTCTTTACAGCTCGTCGTTTTCAGCATTCCTTCCATAGCTCTTTACAGCCCTTTACAGCCCTTTCGAAGTATATATTCTATACATGTTTGAATGAATTCCCCGCGCGTTTGCAACTGGTTCACTGCTTAATCTCGTCCTCGAAATCCAACAAGGTGCCAGGGCAGTCTGGGAGTACTGGATATGGACTTCAAATCAAGTAGTTAAATATAATATCTTCTGCTGTGCTCTAGAGCAACATTGATGCTCTGGCCTTCGGAACCAATGATTAGTCTTTGAATCTCTCTGTTTCCTGTCATTATCTCTTTTTTTTTTTTTTTTTTTTGGAGCGTTGGGTCTAAACCTAACGATACTCAGGCAGCAGAAGCATTCCGAGTCGTCCGCTTGTATTTCTGGTGATGGACCAGATGTTGCCGGGGAGGGTGTCCAGGAGGAAATGCCATTACGCACAATTATTACGAGTGTGGGACTCCAGCCTCAAGATATTAACCAATGCCATTTCTCACAGTATAAGGCTGTATACCCACTAAAACCCCCTTTGTGTAAGTCCAATCATCCGGCAGTGACTCTTCATTCAAAAGCAGACCACTCCAGGTGTTCAATACTAATTCTTTTTTGAACGATAGTGTTCCAAATCTCATCTTGTCTGTCAAGATCCGATCTCGAGTCATGGATGTGTTGACGGATCGCAGCCATTGGGTACAGATTGCGAGCTCTGAGTGAACTTTCCCTGGATGAGTTAAGACTCTGTCAACTCGCAACCTCCAAATCTCATGCCAGGCTACTGATATCAAGATAGCAAACAAACGGCCTTTCTCTGGTAATAATTTCCCATTTGGAGTTTTAAACTGGACAAGGTTACATCCTAATACCAACCCCCAGTTCAATTTCGGCCAATCTGAGTATTTTCTAGACCAGAGTTGATGGGTGAGATTCCAAATTAAATTTCGCTCAGGTGCATTACATTCTAAGGCAATATGCTCTAGGGTTTCCGGTACCTCACAGACATGACAACGTCCAAAAATTTCTGAGTGTTGGATGTGTGTCCAGAAATCTCCAAGTCTGAAAATGTCATGGATGCATTTCCAGTAGAATTCACGTGTTAGACGTTGGAAGGTGGTGGAGCGAATTGATTTCCATATCATCTCATCAGTTGGGGTGACCTGAGAAATTTCTTGGACTGCGCAACGAATTCGTGTGAGGCTAGTAAAGGTTGTTTTACGGTAGGGGATCGAGGTCAAGCTATTTATCACTTTCGTAAAAAGTCGTTGTGAGCCACCGCACAATGGGATCCCCGGGCAATTGAACATCAAGTCAATTTCCGTATCGATCTCAATCTCAGTTTTTGTCGGCCGCAGAGTGTGTTTGGCCGGGTTTGATTCAACTTTTTTGAAGTGGACTCTTGCGGAATGTTCCTTCAAGGCCGCTAAAACAGCTTGCAATAAATCAAAGTACGGGTTCAGCATATCCATTTCATAATGGTTCCGGTCCTTAACTAGAGCACGCTGAGACGGGGGCTCTCGAAGTACTGCGGGAAATATGCTATCAAGCCGCTAAATGCAAATGGACAAATGAACTATCCACTATACACCAACAACCAAATCACACTACAACCAATCACTCCTCTTGTATTGAGAGCTTTGAGTCGGGTAGTTCGGGGTTTGAATCAACGGTTTGTTGACCCTATAGCTAGTCTGTACTCGTAGGGGTACTTGCTAAGATCGCTACTCAATTAAGGTGTCTTACTTGAGTAAGGTTCTTGGATATTGTCTGGGTAGTTCTGGTCTTATTTCAAGACTAAATGCGGTACAATGTACGATGTTTATAGAGTTTAATGACACAAGGTCGGGTTCGGGTGTCTAATAGACGGGTTTGTGGTTATACACCAAGGTTTTTGGATGGCTTTCGGCCTTAAAAGAGCTTTCGGCTCAGTACAGATGTTCGGCTTTCGGCCTTAAGAGAGCTTTCGACTCAATATGATTCAACGAGACTGGTTCTGACGGCTTTCGGCCTTAAAAGAGCTTTCGGCTCAGTACTGATGTCGGCTTTCGGCCTTATTCAAAGGGTTTTCGACCCAGTTCTCGAGGTTTCTTATATTTTTAAGGTCTGATCCAAATCCAAATCTATTTCTGGTGCTAGGTGTCTGTGGGCTAGGCCCGAGCTAATCAAATCTAGTGGAACAAACAAGGACAACCAACTCTGGTGCCTGCCTCCAAGGGATATGCGCTCCCGTTCCTGCCCTTTCTGCCCCTTATTTATACTACTCTCAACCTGCTTACACTACTTGGTTTACGCTACTTGCTCTCTAATATGACTCGTACGGCCTCCTGTCTCCGTCGGCGTCCCTCGTTCTTGATTGGCCAGTAAAGGCGTGCTCTGACAGCTGCACACGGTCGTTGGTTTGATCCATCAAGGAGCTCTTCTTGGCAACTGATGCCTTGCTCAAGTAAGGTCTTCTTCGTCTGTGGCTCTATGTCCCGAGCCCGGAAGGGTCTTCTTCGTCTAGCCTGCCATCGTAGCTTCAATACGGTACCCCATAGTCATAGGTTAGCTCAACCCGTCTATCCATGGTTCGATTAGGAACCTAGGATGCCTTATCCGATTTAAGGATTATCGCGATCTCTATAGTGATGCTGGTTGCCTAGGTCCGGAATTGCCGGTTCTATTCTTGGATGCTATCCGTCTTGGCAGTATCTGCCTTCTCCCAATAGCCATTCCCATCATGTGGCCTGAACGCGCTAGTCCTTTGTGTCAAACACGGACAATCTTAGTCTAGTCAATCTTTTATGAAGGACTTGGTTCCGCCACTGTGCAAATATGATAGTTTCCTTCCCATCTCCTTGGTAAGTGTCCCAGCAAGCAGCCTTAGGCTTTATATAACCTAGTTTCTCTGCCACGATGGTCTAGTTCCTTACTCGAGTAAGACATATATTGGCCCCATTTGTGGAGGTACCGCTATAGATCCTCCCGGTTCATTCCCTAGTGCTATTAGACTTGTTAGGCTACTCGTTCGGAGCTCCCGAAAGCCTCTTAGGTATGTAGCACACATGCTTGACAGCTGGAAATGCGTAAAATGCGCAAATTCAGGTGTACTTGATTACACGGCTTATCATCTCCCCTATTCTTTAATTTTGACCGTCCCCGGTCAACCTGTGCACGGCATTCCTTGTCTCACAATTTCTGACTATACTTAGGCTGACGGCTACCATTTTCACCAGACAGCGCTAAGTCGACCTTTGATCACCGTTACGCGTACGCGACAGGTCACGTGACCGCGCAAGCGACCTCCGTGGCCATCATTTAATTGAGTCGGCTAATGATCGACGGCTGATCTCCCTCGGACTCATCGTCGAGTAGTCATCCAGCTCCTTGGGGACCTATTCGGTTGTATACCCCTGAGTCTAAGCTCTCTGTAGATACCCAACTTCGTCTCCTTAGCTCTCTTGGATCCTTATTCAAGTAAGGCCCATTTTCTATAGACGGTGGGTCCAGAAAGCTTAATTTTTATGTCATTCCAGGAATAACATAATTAAATTGGGCTTCCCTTCTGCTACTTGAATTGCGCAGCGCGGCCAATCCAAGGCTGCGGCTGTGCAATTCTATTGCAGGGCTAGGGCTTAACGGAGTAGGCCACTTTTTGGCCCCGTTTTTCTCTAAGTCCACTTTTTGCCTCTCTCCACCACTCTACGTTGTTTACCGACGTACAGTGGGCGCTCCTCTCTCTTCCTCTGTACGCTGTCTTACGGCGTACATTGGATACTCTCTGGTCTCTGTCCTGGCGCGCTCCTCTCTTCCCCCTATCTCGACGCTGTCGACGCCACAGACTCCGGCGAAGACCCCGCTTTTCTTTCCAAGCTCGTCGCCTTCTCCTCCTGTCGCGATGGCTTCGCCTCCGCCGCCGCCTGGCTTTCGTACTAGGGATAAGGACGGCAACCTCCTTGACCCGTTCCACCCTTTGCGTGACCCCTCCTTCGAATCGCTGCTCGACCTCCTCATAAACTACAAGACTATCAAGAAGACTCGCCCGCCTCTTTTGAAAGTCGCTATTCAGCTAGGCCTCCCTGCCTTGGCAAGTTCATCCCTTCCTTAAGTCTAGTCTTTTGGCTAATGTTTTTGGCTTCACAGGAACGACTTCACGCGCAGTTCACCGGCCGTCTCATGCCCACAGAGCTCTTGGAGCTCTTGGTTCCTTTACACGAGATCTGTCGCGAGGCGCCGGACGACGTGAAGGACGTTTTAAAACCGTATCGTCCCCATGTCGATCCTGGCTCCACTGTAAGTCGCCTTATTTCTTTCTAGTCCCCATATTAATTCTAATATTTCGACTCCTATAGTTGCGCCACCTCCCCAACAACTGGGTCATGCCCGCCGCGGATTCGTTTTACGAGGCCGTCACGCCCCCGAGGCCACGAACGCCGACGCCGCCTCCTAAGAAGATCGCTGCAAAGCGCCCGGGCGCGTCCAAGTCCAGCGCCGCTCCTCGTTCTACCGCGCCAAAGCGTGGTAAGTCCTCAACTGCTGCGCCCGAGCCGAAAGGCAAGGGCCGCCTCATCGAGTCGCCTCCTCCACCGCTTAAACTTCCAATTGCCCGGATGGAGGGGGTGGACTTCCTCCCTGGGGACCGTAGCGCTGAGGCGAGGAGGGCGAGGTTTAAGGCGAAGGCGGATGCCACGCCTCCTCACTCTCCTCGTCTCACTCGGTCGACCGCCGCTTCGCAGGCCGCCTCTCAACCTGTTGCCTCTGGATCATCGTCTGCGCGGCCCGAGAAGTTTTTCAAGGCCGCCGCGCCTTCATCTAACCCGAAGTCCGCTCACGGGGAGTCCGAACCTCCCAGGGTACCTCCTGGTGCTAAGGCTGTTAAGCCTGACGCGCCCGTTGGTACGCCTAAGCGTTTGTCCTCCATTGCGCGCTCTTCTCCTACATCGTCTGTTGCTCCAGCCTCGCCGTCGAAGACGACCCCCAAGAAACCAGTTTCTTCGACGTCCAAGTCCTCGGCGAAGGTGCCGGGTCCGTCTGGGAGGAAGGTTGAAGTTATTGTCTCTCCTAGACAGCTTCAATCTTCTCGCGCGCGCGACGCCTCTTCCGAGCCGGCCAAGGTCGACAAGCGCAAGGCGACTACACCTCTTTCTGACGAGCTTCCGCCTGCTAAACGCGTTACTCGCGCAGCGGTACGTCTGTTCTTCTTTTTATTTCAGTTCTTTTTCTTACTCGATTTAGTCAACCAAGTCCTCGGGCGAGCTTCGTAACGCTTCGCCCGGACCTTCTCGCCAACCTGCTGCTCGCCGCGGCCGTTCTCGTGGTGGCCCGCGCACCCGCCCTGCTGATCGTAACCCCGACGATGATCATCGTGTCTCGACTGCACAGCTGGAAGATCGTGGTCCCAGGAACGCCGAAGGGAATCAAGCTCCCCTTGGTGAACCTTGGTACCCTACCTCGGATAAGGCCGTCTTCTACGATGGCGTGCCAACCGAAACCGAGCCCAACCAGCGTCAGCACGTCCCAACCGCTCAAGTCCTCTTCGAACCTCTTCCCAAGTTGTCGAAGAAGAAGGTTACCAGCTCAACCGTGCGCATTCTCAACGACGTGAGTCTTTTTAAACCTTCTCTTTATTCTAGGCTTACCCCTCTACAGCCCGGCTTCCTCTGCACTACTTGCATAGAGCAGGACTCCCACTGCCAGTTCACCGGCTGGGGGCATCGCTGCACCTCGTGCCAGCATCGCAAGGGGTGCTCTTACACCAAGACCGACGAGGAGCTCGAGCACATTCGCGTGCAATCGGCGCCGTGGTTCGGAATGGGGAACCAATGTAAGTCCCTCACTTAATTTTCTATTCTTGCCTTATCTTGTTTTAGATATCGGCTTCCTTCTCGACGATATGCACGAGGCGCACGTCCGCGCTCAAAACGCTGCGCGTCAAGCCGCCTTCGCCGCCATCGAATACGAATGGAAATTCCTCGACTTCTTCAAACACGCCAACCGTGTTATTGAGACCATCGGCGTTGATGCGTTCCGTGCTCGTTTCACTGAAGACAACACCTCGCCGGACCTCATCGAGTACCTCGAGTACTTGGTCAACAACTACAACGCCGGGATCGACGCCTTCAACGAACGTCGGAAGCCTCAGAACATCGCCGAGTTTGACCCATCCCTCGAGGCTCACGGCGGGAAGTCTTGTCCCAGCCCGATCCCTTCTGGTGCGTCCTAATCTTTCTTTTGTCTTATCTTATTAACTAGTTTCTGTTTTTCTTGTCTAGTCGCGAACAGCGAAGACGAGCGCGACGCCGAGGGCTCCGTCGAGGAGGAAGAATCCATGGTGTAGGACGAGGTTGCTCAAAATATTCGACACGCCGGCCGCACAAGTTCATGCGCAGGGGAGTAAGACGACGGAAAGGTAACAAATGGTGAAGGGCACCATTTACATTCCTTTTCCTCTCGTTTCCCCTTCATTCACGGGCCTTTCGGCGGACGATATTTTTCATTTTATCCGCGCATATCTTACTATCCTGCTGTCCTGTTATGATTTCTTGGCTTATTCCAGTAGTCACTGCCATGTACTATTTCCGATAAAATAGCAGTAATTGACTTCTGGGATCTTTTTCTAGTGTGACTTAAGATTTTTCTAGTCAGATAATGACTTTGCGAGTTTTCAACCAATGGATTAGTCATCAAGAGTCTGGACCTTCGTTAAGCGCCGGGCGCTAACTCTTGGCCTAGGTCTCAATTTTGATGGCAACACCTCGGGATCTCGGCTCGGAACTTGCCGACGGACCTTTCCGCACAAGTTCGCCTCGCGAAAGCTTCTAAGTCCACTCCAGCCTGAGGGACTTTCGGACCTCTAGATAGTCACTAACGTAGCCTTTGGTACTCAGAACCATAGTGTACTGTATCAGTGCACCATATGATTCTTGATCGATCGTTTCTTTGCCCGGGTAAGGTGATTTGAAAATTCCTTTTCCTCTTCTTCTTAATCTGACTCGCGCCTTACTTGATTAAGACAGGCTTATCAAATATCGAACACCACTTGCGCACTCGGCTTCTTAGCCAAGCCCATTAGTAGTAATCCGTCGTTTACTCCGATCCCACTCGTATTACATTCTTTATATAACACGCTCTTTGATTCAGGAGTTTAAGGCTTATTTGAATAAGGTGTCTTACTCGAGTAACGCATTTAGTGCGTTATGTTCACGAGTATATGCTAGATTAATTGAGTCTAGCCCGGGCAACGCGTTTAGAGCGTCTCGGGTTCTCCTCATCATACACCTCGTCTTCTAGGTCTGGTTCTTGATCCTCTTCGTCATCTTCGATGTATTCATCAGATAACTCATCCGGATCAATGTCTACCCAGTCTGGCCTTAACTTTACTCTGTGGAATTGCATGTCCTTGCCCAAATACTCGTCTTTCTCGTCCTCAGCGGCTGCTAGGTCTTCAAGAGTTTCTTGTGACAAGTCTATCAATTCTAGTATTCTGTCTGATAAGTCGATCTTTTTCCTAGCCAGGTAAGGTATAACTCTAAATTGCGCGATCTTTCCATGCAACATTGCACCGTTGAGTTCACAACAAAGGTATGAGCCACCCTTAGTTCTTCTGACTACCACCATAGGTCCGTTATAACGGATTGCCATTTTGGTGTTCAACGACTTTTCCACGGTTGTATTTCTTACTAACACCATGTCACCAGGCTCGAATTTCAAGTCTTTAATGGTGTGTTCGTGAACACGTTCATATTTCCTAACTGCTGCAAGTTTCTCAGCGTCTACTCGTTCTCTCATCTCATCTACGTGTTGAACATGTTTGGCTAACGCTCTAGCGCGCAAACCAATTAATTCAGTAGTCGAGATAATTTCTCCGGGGTAGTCAACTAGCCAAGTAGCTTCTTCGATATCCAAGGGTATCACTGGGTGCGCACCACAGACTGCGAAGTAGGGTGTACAACCTAGACCTCTCCTTGTAGTAATCCTGTCCGCCCACAATACATGTGGCAAGAACCAGAACCATTTACGAGTATCACCTCCTGTAGCTTTAAACAATGCTTGACGGATATGAAAGTGCGAACTTTCCACTGGGCCATTAGCCTGTGAATTGTATGCTGAAATTCTTATTCCGCGTATCCCATATTTCGCCGCTAACCATTTCATGGCAGCAATGAACTGTGGTGCATTGTCTGTGACTATTTCAGACGGACAGCCCCAACGGCATATGATGTCTTCCAATAAGAATTTTCCTATTGCTTCACCATTATCTGCTCGTAAAGGCCTCGCCTCGGGATATCGAGTCAACGAGTCCCTTGCTTGAATAACGAATTTGAAGCCATTGGAGGGAACCCCCATGATCATCACATCCGAATGAATCTTCTGAAAGACACTAGGTGTCATTGTAGGCTTTGGCGGAATCCTTAATAGAGTCTTCTGCCTTACTTGACATAGGTGGCACGATTTAACGTACCAGTCTACGTCTCTGCTATAGTCTGGCCACCAGAATCTTACTTCAATCATGCTCTTGGTTGAATAAGCTCCTCTATGTCCTAAACTATCGTGCGCTGCACGCATCATATACATTCGGTACTCTTTTGCAACGACCAACTTGTGTGCACCACCCTCATCACGGCGATACAGCCTGTCGGTCTTCTCATCAACAAAGAATAATGAGGCATAGCGTACGAAAGTAGCGTACTGCTTATCTGAGTATCCTTCAGGTCTATACTCAGGTTGTTTGAGCCATTCTTTTACCAGTATAAGCCGGTCGTCTAGTTGTTTAGCGCTATCCGTCCTATGATCCTCGGGATATTCTTCCCTTTGTTCTGGATCTAGCTTATATTTTTCTTCTGGCAACAATAACTCTTCTGGTTTAACATGCGACATTAAATATTGAGGCACTTCTAAACCTTCTGTGCGATACGATTTCTCTACGAACTCCGCAGTACTTACTTCACTAAGGTACGCAGTTAAGCATTCCTGCTGGAAGTCTCCTTCAAAGTCCGCTTTTTCTATAGCTTGGGTATAACCACCTCGAGTATCAATTTCGTGCTTGAACTCCTCAAAATCTAGTGGCTGCCTCCCTTCTGTGTCCCATCCAGGATGGTCTTCAGGCGGTGGATTCTCATCGTAACCGTCCTCAATATTTTCTACCTCTTCATCGCCTTCGACTGGTCGCCTTCTTGACAATCCATCTGGCGGGAAAGTCTTTCCAGCTACATGCTTTAATCGAAAGTGGAACATCAGAATCTGTTCTATCCAACGGTTGATTGTAGCGTTCGGACCCATGCCTGGGTTAGCCAACATCCCTTTGATGTACAACGCATCTGTCTCAACGACCAACTTTCTGGCTCCTAACAGCCAGTATTTCATCCTGTCTAATGCCCTTAGTAGACCGTACAATTCTCTCTTAGGTTGAGAGAACCGCGATTCACGGTCATTCAACGGAATGGATAGGAACTTTGCGAAGTACTTCTTAGTCGGGTCTATTGGATCCAACTGATAGACTTCTAGCCCTACTGACTGCCAAGATGTATCTACTGCTAGAACTATGTCTGAATCCCACTCGTAATTAAGCGGTTTTAGGGCACGGCATAATTTTATTTCAGCCTTTATGGCATCCATAGACTTCTGCTGTTTTTCACCCCAAACAAATTCAACATCTCCCCGCAATAGTCTAGCTATGGGTCTCGCAATAATCCCATAGTCCTTGATGAACATCCTTACTTGTCCAACGACTCCGAGGAACTGTCTGACCTCAGAAACCGTCTCAAGCGCTGGCCATCTAGTGATTACACCAATCCTGTCTTCTGATGGACGTCTCCCTTCGAAGGAGCATATATGTCCTACGACTGGGAAACTTTCCATACATAAGAGGGCTTTCTTACCAGAGAAGGTGCCTCCGCAATATTTGAGTCTCTGCACTATTCGATTAACGTTTTGGAAGTGTTCCCACACAAACCGTCTAATGCCTGAGTTCTCTGGTATGGTCTCATACTTTAGTTTCTTATTCTGATAACGAGTGCCGGGTCCTCGTATTGGAACATCATCTATATAGGGAATAGTAACATGCGGGATTTCATCTCGGAGGATGTAAGTAACATCGTCGTGGAATATTGGTACTGAATTAGTCCATCCCTGCGGGAGCTTTACTAGCCTAAGAGCACCAAATGGCGTCTGAAAGGTAGTGTAGTCCCGACTATTCTCTGCAATGTCCCTATGGTCATAGCCCGAATAAAGATCTAGGACTGCACCACAGGCTCGTCCAGCGAAATGGTTTGCTAACTCTTCAGTGGCCGGAGGTACTCCTGAGTGAGCAATTGTTACCGCATTAAGAGGTTCCAATGCATGCACTAATCGAATACTCTTGCCATCTTTCTTAATTACCCCGAAGAATTTAGTCCGGTATGAGGCGTTCGAGGGCTCATAGACTCCAGCTTCTATCTTCTCCTTGATAAGTTTACAAACCATATCTAACTGTCCACGCGGAATAGGTATACTTCGTTCAACCCATACTTTGTGTTCAATAACTGGGAATTCTACCGGTGGGAAGAAGTCGTGTCTGAAACTGCCTCTTTCAGAGTCATCCCAGGCAAACGCTCCTTCCTGCTTCATCATAAACTCGTGCATAAGTTTACGCTCTTCTGGCCACAGAAAATCTCCTTCATGGATCTTATCTATGATTTCTTTTCTATCAGGGGTGTATTTCCCGGTTGGCGAATATTCCGCCGGGTTAGTTGATAACTCTGGCATATTCTCCAACGGATCACCCTTAATCTCTCTACGGATTCTGAATTTCTCTGGAAGGTCTGTAAACACAGGTCTAATCTTTAAAGCTACTGGCTTATATTTCTTGCCAGCGAAAACTTGCTTAATTGAGTAAGACTCTAGTTTTCTCAGAGCGCGCTTCTTTATCTGAAGCGCCCTTCGGTGCTTCTGTGAGTCAGAGGCTTCAGCCCGTCTCTCTCTGGCCGCCTCACGTTTCTGATAAGGCTTTGTCCAAAGTTTCTTTACTCGAGGAACGATATATTCTGGAACTTGGGCGCAGAAGCACTCAGTCTCGGAATGTTCCGGATGTTTCCCACGGTTCAAATTGCTCTTTTTGCCATTCAAATGGTCCGGGACGGCTTCATCCCATGTAAACACTTGAAAGGACTTCTCTGTCTTGCTTTTTGGCTTAACCGGTTTAAGGAACTCATTAAAGAGTGCCGTCGCCTGTTTGTCCTGCTTGAGGCTCTTAGCATCAGCAGAGGCGGCTATATACCCTGCCCGTACCTCATCTGCTGTGAACCTGCCTCCACTTCGCGGCTCTAGGTAGCCCTGGATTTCCAACTCTTTCTTCTCATTGAACCCAAATTGTAGCGCTAGTTCGCCATCTTGGGTTTTTGCCATCAATTCCTCGAAGATCGTTGAAAACCCGGCTCATCATTCTCGCTGTCTGACGATTCATCGCTATCTGACTCCTCTGATTCGTCTTTGACTTCTTCTACGGTCGCTCTACGGCTTTTGAACTCTGCTTGAGTAGTGGGCCCTGGGTGAGTAGGAGCCTTGAAATTCTGTGGCAGCGGTTCCGGCTTAGTAGCAGCAGAATAGGTCCCTCTAGGGTGTGTAGGCACTGTACAGCGCCTGCCCGTGTTAGGGTCTTTCAATGTTATTACTTGTCCACCGTTAGCTGAGTTATTAACTTGGCTTTCAGTAAGGATGTCAAAGGGCCTTCCCAAGAGAATCTTATATGCTGGCTGATCAATTATATGAACTTGAAGATAAGCTGCTATTTCACCAACGACGAATGGTACGTTCCTGGCTAAGCCTGCTGACTTCTTCAATTGACCATTTGCGCTCTGCATATAGATTTGAATGTCTGGGTCCCAAGTAATATTTAAACGCTCAGCCTCAGAAAGTGCCATAGACACAATCTGAGAACCGCTATCAATTACTGCTTCAATACGATGTTTTCCATCTACCAAAGGGAATATAACCCTTAGTGAGGCAGAGTCATTGGCCACAAATACTTGTCGAGGGGACTCATCGTCCTTTAACGAAGCCAAGTACTGTAAGTAAGGATCTGGGACTACCATGTACCCAGCCTTAACTCTAGGATCCAACGCTGTGTCTTCCTCTGTGGAAATATACAACGAGTCTACCCTGGGTAAGTCCTCGATATGAATTGCATCATAGTCTAATTGGCAGCTTATATCGTCTTCCATGTAAGGATAATCCGATTCTTGCAAGAGAGCATTAATCGGTTTAAACTTCAATGGACTACGAACCTTTGTGAGCATTTTTCTCATGTCCAACGCTAAGTGAGGAGAGGCTTTCACTAGTCGGCCTAACGGTAAAGTGACCTGAGTCCTCAATACTGTTTCCAACAGACTCTCTTCTTCTCCCATATTATCTATTGGAGCCTTAATTCTGTACGCCCT
This sequence comes from Mycena galericulata, assembly GCA_029289565.1. Classification (NCBI taxonomy): domain Eukaryota; kingdom Fungi; phylum Basidiomycota; class Agaricomycetes; order Agaricales; family Mycenaceae; genus Mycena; species Mycena galericulata. The sequence continues at coordinate 195,872 of JARKIA010000114.1, read as the reverse complement.
TTCTTTACTAGCAACAGGAATATTTTCCTTAGCTTTTAAGAATTTCGGAGTGCTTACTCGATTAAGAGCAGGTACATCTCTATAGGGTAATTCAGGCTCTTTCTCCTTTTCTGGCACTTTCTCGGGCTCTCCCCGAGTAGCTGGTGGAATTTCAGGTTCTTTAGCCGGCTCCTGTATTTCTATAGGATCTAGCACTGGTTCCTTGAAAGCCACTTTCTTCTTTTCAGGTCTCTTGGTCATAACAATTTCTATCCCGGGTAGCTTCGAAACAGCAACCGGCCTTTTTCTCCAATTATCATTCTTTTCAGCTTCACTTAGGTCCTCCGGCGGGTCAGCTGAGCGAGACTTAGATTTCTTCTTAGCCTCTCCCTCCTTCCTCGAACTCTCTAGTTTGGGGACGGGGTCTGCCCTTCCTTCGTGGACTGTCTAGTCTGTGCAAATTGTGCTTGGTTTGTAGGTAAGCTGCTGGAACCCCGAACAGCGTCTACTATCTGCGCCATTTGCGCAAACTGGCTAAGGTCAATCATCCCTGGCGTAGGTGCAACCTGCGTTTGAGGTGCTGCCTGCGGTGTAACAGGAAAATTCAAAGGTTGCTGAGTCTGAAAGACTTGCGGAGCTGGAGCATAAGCTTGAACAGTCCCTGGGTTGTACATTGCCATTGCTTGATTAGGCGCTACTTGAGTAGGCATTGCCTGATTAAAGACTTGTGGCTGGTACTGGTTCTGCTGAAAGGAAGCAACCGGAAGGTACGTTTCCATTCTAGCCTTATTTTCTCCAATAATCCTCTGTACTTGGAAGCAACGGATCTCATCGTCGCGACTATCATATACAGAGTTCAAATTGTCTACTATGTCTTGCTGAAATTGCGTAATCTGGTCTACTCTCGGGTGCGAGTATTGTTGCATAAATGCAGCTGGTGCCCCAGGAACAACTTTATTAGCATAGTAGTCATCAACCCTTTGTTTCTGACTCTTGGTCTCCGGCCATCTAGGAAAGGCTGAGCCGTCTCCTAATTTCATACGACCATTTTCTATAAGAATTTTGGCTGCATCAATGTGTTCCCTCTTATACGGGCAGTCTCTGACCATATGTCCACTGAGGTAGCAATAAAAACAATCCCTATTGGGTTGCCTAAATGTCCTATCTTCACCGTCGCGATTTGACGCTTGCCCAGCTTGGACAATATCTCTGTGGGGAGGAGCATCTCTGCCTTTCCAATTACTCTGGCCCATATACTGCTCCATAGTTTGTTTGAAATCAGCTCTACTCTTCTTAGACTCTTCAGCTAGTTCTGCCCGCATTTCTTTCTTGTGCAGTACTAGAGTGTCCTTGATTTGAGCGAATCCTGCCTCAACTTGGTCTCTAACTTCGTCTTTAATCCTCATTTCAGTTTTTGCCCAGTCTGCTGCCTGAGTAGGCGCTCCAGACGTTGGCAGAGCAGCCGAAGACAAACTCATACCCGTAGTAGTGGGTCTGACATTTATCTTTGAAAGCCTTTCAACTAAGATGAATAGCTCGTCAAGTTCTATAGTCCTTTCGGGCCTATCAATTTGAGCGGGCAAAGGGTTTGGAACGTTAGTCAACCCAGCTATCTGGTCGTACATTACTCGAGAAATCATATGACCGATTTCTAAAGCAAACGACGGTTCAAAGCATGTTAAATACTTGTCTACCAGTGCTGTGTTTGTAACCAAACTAGGTGGGTTTCTAAGCTTTGCTGCTTCCAGCTTGAACTGGATGTTCAAGCGCTTTATCAGACCTTGGTCTGACTTCTTTATCCCAACGTGTTCGTTGCAGATTTCTTGAAGACGGGTGATTGAACCAACCCTGAAAGCTTTGATATCGGGAAACAACTCCTCTATCTCGGCCACCCATTCATCAAATGTGCCTGGGGGGTTATAGCTGGACAGACTCGACCATTCTTCTTGTACAGATAAGGATGCAAATCTAAGGACTACGTCCTTCTTCGCTTCTTCATCCGTTACATTGGCTTCTTTTACTATCATCTTGCAATGCTTGAGGTATTTCATCAAGCTTGCGGCGGTTCTGCCATCGAAGGACGGGCTATTTCTGGTGTCCCAAGGGACCGGGACCTTTATTGTAGTAGTAGACATTGGTACGCTTAATTGAGTAACGTTTGCTTGAACTACAACGGTTGTGGGATTCGGACTAGGCACTATAGGAGTTAAAGGACTCCCTGGAGGACTAGGTTCTGGTTCGAGAGTTTCAATTCGAGATGTGCTGGGTTGGCTAGTAGCTAGTTCGCCCTCACTTTGTAAGGTCTCGGATCGTAATTCCTCGTAGGCTGTTTGTCTTTGTACTGTTTGCTGTGAAGCGGTAGTACGGGCTCTGTCTGCAGCTGAAGGAATCCTTTTCTTTGAAAAGGTAAGAGCTGGAACTAATCCGGCACTCCTTGATCTCTCAGTTGTACGGGTTTTTGGAGCAGGTTTGGTCCAAGATTGAAATTCTTGAGAACCTTCTCCTTGATACTCTTCTTCCGAAGATGAACGGTTTGTAGCTGGGTTCGTCTTAGGTGACGTGATGAACCAGCTTAACTCAAGCTTTCAATTGAAAGACTCGAGTTCTTCGCACTTGTTTGAGTACGACTTTCACTACTCGAGTAAGGACAAATCCTATTCCGAAAGCAAGTTTCTATCACAGTTTCTGCTATAATCCCCTCGCGGTGGGCTCCAGATGAGACGGGGGCTCTCGAAGTACTGCGGGAAATATGCTATCAAGCCGCTAAATGCAAAATGGACAAATGAACTATCCACTATACACCAACAACCAAATCACACTACAACCAATCACTCCTCTTGTATTGAGAGCTTTGAGTCGGGTAGTTCGGGGTTTGAATCAACGGTTTGTTGACCCTATAGCTAGTCTGTACTCGTAGGGGTACTTGCTAAGATCGCTACTCAATTAAGGTGTCTTACTTGAGTAAGGTTCTTGGATATTGTCTGGGTAGTTCTGGTCTTATTTCAAGACTAAATGCGGTACAATGTACGATGTTTATAGAGTTTAATGACACAAGGTCGGGTTCGGGTGTCTAATAGACGGGTTTGTGGTTATACACCAAGGTTTTTGGATGGCTTTCGGCCTTAAAAGAGCTTTCGGCTCAGTACAGATGTTCGGCTTTCGGCCTTAAGAGAGCTTTCGACTCAATATGATTCAACGAGACTGGTTCTGACGGCTTTCGGCCTTAAAAGAGCTTTCGGCTCAGTACTGATGTCGGCTTTCGGCCTTATTCAAAGGGTTTTCGACCCAGTTCTCGAGGTTTCTTATATTTTTAAGGTCTGATCCAAATCCAAATCTATTTCTGGTGCTAGGTGTCTGTGGGCTAGGCCCGAGCTAATCAAATCTAGTGGAACAAACAAGGACAACCAACTCTGGTGCCTGCCTCCAAGGGATATGCGCTCCCGTTCCTGCCCTTTCTGCCCCTTATTTATACTACTCTCAACCTGCTTACACTACTTGGTTTACGCTACTTGCTCTCTAATATGACTCGTACGGCCTCCTGTCTCCGTCGGCGTCCCTCGTTCTTGATTGGCCAGTAAAGGCGTGCTCTGACAGCTGCACACGGTCGTTGGTTTGATCCATCAAGGAGCTCTTCTTGGCAACTGATGCCTTGCTCAAGTAAGGTCTTCTTCGTCTGTGGCTCTATGTCCCGAGCCCGGAAGGGTCTTCTTCGTCTAGCCTGCCATCGTAGCTTCAATACGGTACCCCATAGTCATAGGTTAGCTCAACCCGTCTATCCATGGTTCGATTAGGAACCTAGGATGCCTTATCCGATTTAAGGATTATCGCGATCTCTATAGTGATGCTGGTTGCCTAGGTCCGGAATTGCCGGTTCTATTCTTGGATGCTATCCGTCTTGGCAGTATCTGCCTTCTCCCAATAGCCATTCCCATCATGTGGCCTGAACGCGCTAGTCCTTTGTGTCAAACACGGACAATCTTAGTCTAGTCAATCTTTTATGAAGGACTTGGTTCCGCCACTGTGCAAATATGATAGTTTCCTTCCCATCTCCTTGGTAAGTGTCCCAGCAAGCAGCCTTAGGCTTTATATAACCTAGTTTCTCTGCCACGATGGTCTAGTTCCTTACTCGAGTAAGACATATATTGGCCCCATTTGTGGAGGTACCGCTATAGATCCTCCCGGTTCATTCCCTAGTGCTATTAGACTTGTTAGGCTACTCGTTCGGAGCTCCCGAAAGCCTCTTAGGTATGTAGCACACATGCTTGACAGCTGGAAATGCGTAAAATGCGCAAATTCAGGTGTACTTGATTACACGGCTTATCAACGCAACAAAAAATCAGACGAGGCGCAAACTAGGAGAGGTTGATTTTTAGGGCAGTGTTGCAATGTATATAGAAGCCCGCCTAACAGAGCACTTGGAAAAGAATGTGGAATGTTAGGCTTGTTGAACGTCATTAGAAGAAGCTTGTGATCCTCTTGATTGTCAGTAACATATATGACAGTTAGATGTATTTCAGCGTTGAATTCACCAGGATGTTGAATATGAGGATGGAAGAAAATTGTCAAGAGGGTAGGTTCATGCCCAGGAAGGGTTAACCTCCTTGCTGGTATTTCGTTCAAGGTATCCTCGAATGCAAAGATCCGGAATCCTTGCTCAATGTTGTCCAACATGAAGTTGGGATCAAAAATCATGATTTCACCGGTCCGAATCGGCTGGTTATTTAATTGAATTTCCTCCGGCGTCAAGGACCCATTTGCACACAAATCCTCGGTAACTGTGGTCGGTTTCCATTTTGGATGTATGCTGTTAATCAAAATTTTCGCAGTTTCAATACACTTCCCAGGATGTTTGCATCCGAGTTCGACACGATCCCATCGGCAAGCTGGACATCCACAATTTTGTCGGCTAACTCCGGAAGGATTGATTGTGTGAGGTTTTTGTATGACTGTAGTTCTGCGTGTCGAAATAGTCAGAGCATGTTCCACTGATCTAACATTGTGATTTGCTCGCAAACAAACAGCTGCTTGACGGCGGCAAGCGTGATCATAATCGGACTTACGGACTGCTGGGTGTTTCCAGATCGGTATCTGTAATTTTACATCTCGGCTCATTGAAAGAGCAGTGAATTTGAGTCCGTATTTACGTGCAGTCGTAATCATTTTCTTGATCTGATCCGGTAGTTGTGATTTATTACTCGACGTTGGTAAGTGGATATCTTGCAGAAAAATATTGATAACTTGACCGGGTTGGATGTTCAGGTAGCTGGTTTCGAGCCATTTGGCTAGGATGAAGTCCACAAAGTAACACCAGGAGGCTCGTTGAGGCCCATGTGTCAAGTATGACTGAACATTCCAGAGGTTAATAGCCTCGTTACGTGCACGGATGTTCAAGATTTGTTTGCCACCCATCAGGACGTTGGAATGTATGGCACTGTCAGATATTCTGGCCCGTTTGCCGTCCCAGACAAAGGCATGTATAAGTTTTATTAGAGATTCTTCAATGTCGTCGGGCATTCCTTGTACTCTGGTGAGATATTGCGACCTGCCACCAACAAACATGTTTATGATATGACGCTTTCCTTCAATGCTAGGATTGGTTACTTTCCACCGTTCTAAATCATTCCTAATTTTGTCCACAGTCGAAGGCCAGGGGGTCAAGTACGGTACAGCATTCCCAATCCAGGCGCCTAGCATGCGGAACGTTTCGCCATCACGTACTATTCTAACATTTGGATGTATGCGTTCAGTTTGTGATTTGTTCATGCGCCTTTCCAGTACAACGCTTTCACGATAGGACCGGGTACCAAACGGTAGAATTACTGTTTTAGTTTCGTTGAATTTTGCGGTAGATGCAGTGCACCAGAGGTCGAGAACAGCCCATAGAGTTGACCACGAATCACGGGATGAGAGAAAGATTGTAGTATCATCTGCAAAGAGAGAAAGAACTAGGTCTTTGTTCGTACCCGGAATTTTTATCCCATTCAGATCAGCTTTACGAATGAGACATGCCAAAGGCTCTATAGCTAGATTAAATAAGAGGCATGAAAGGGGATCACCCTGTCTGACTCCACGCGAAACAATATACGGGTCACTTATCATACCGTTGACCATTACCACAGTTTTTGCATCTGTATATAGATTCAGTATTGTATTATAGAATCTGGGTGGGAATCGCATATGGCGCAATACACGTACGAGGTAGTCATGGTTGATCCTGTCATAGGCTTTTTCTTGGTCAAGAGCTACAATAACACCATCTTCTTCTGCGACTTCGGCATAATTCAAGAGAAATTTTGCAAGCTTGACTTGATCTTCAATTTTCCTACCTTTCATGAAGCCGGCCTGATCCGGATGAACCAAAGACGGTGCGATGTTCATTAGCCTGAGAGAATATGTTTTTGTCATTAACTTGTAGTCGGTATTTAACAAGGTGATAGGCCGGTAATTTTTTATTAGTGCTTTGTCTCCCTTCTTGTAAAATGGGCATAACCAACCTTCGTTGAAGTTTGTGCCCTTTGTGATACCGTTTGTCTCAATGTGTGTGTAGAGCCTGGCAAGGAAATCCATGATATTGAACATTTCTTGTGAGGTTCCTTTAGTTAGTTCGAATTTGATGTCGAGCAACCTGAAGAATTCATACGGTATGCCGTCCAGGCCCGGAGCTTTGCCATTTTTAGAAAATTTCAGGGCCTCTCGAATATCTGTCCCTGAGAGTTCTTTCTCCATCTCACGGTATTGGTGTTTGGAGAGGTGGACCGTACATTTTTCTAAAACAATTTCTGTGGCCATCAGCCGACTATATTCGTCTGGCAAGTCATTTTCCTGGACAGCATTATGATAATCCCGGGCCATTTGTGCCATGTGTCTCGGCCTGTTCTCGAATCTCCGTCTTGAAGAATTTATATCCGAATCGATCTTAAACTCATGAATTGTGTCCCGCATTTGATATCCCTTCGAAGAATGGGTCCAGAGGTTTGTTCGCAAGGTCTCACCTTCAACATCATAGCGAGCGTTGGATAGAGCTTTTTTCTCTTCAGCCTGTTCTTGTTGACAAGTTTCAATTTTCTCTTCTAGCATAGTGATGGCCTCCCAGCGATCTGCAAGGGGCATGTCATTGTCATGAATAATGATTGATAATTGTGCTTTCCACGTTCGGATTTTCCGGGTGTATTCGTTCGTCACATATCGTGTACAGTGTTGGCCGTAATCAATAACCGCGGCCTTGAAATTAGCCCAGAGAGTCTGTATGTCATTGTCTGTGTCTTCGCCGCGTTCGACACTTTCAACGGCTTCAATTAAATCTTTCGCCAATTGTTGAACTCGATTCATGAACTTTCGTGTTTTTAAAAGATAAAGAGGCATGTTCCACCGGCCATCACCCTGTTGAATTTCTGGCCTGCAAGTTATCTCGGTAAGGACCAATCGGTGGTCAGTTACCACCGGGCAGTGTTTGATAGTCCAGTCTCTAAATTGGTCAAATTTCTGACTGTCTACAAGTGTACGATCAAGTCTTGAGTATGAGCTCACGGTAAGCCCAGTATTCTCATCTTTGCGGTGTTGCCAACACGTGTAGTCCCTTGTATCCGGGAACGTTGTTCGCCAACCATCCTGCCAGCGAAATAAGGCTTTCAATCTTTTGAAAGAGGCCGGGACTTCATCCTCGGCATTAGAAGAGCGATCCATGGGATCCTCCACAAAATTCCAGTCGGCTTGAGTTATATCTGGTAAGGGCATATCGGGGTCAGATACCCATATGTCCCAGAGATCATCCCACAATTTACGCCTTTCAGCCGGCGTGTTCGGGGCATAGATGTTTAGTAGTGTCAAGGTTTCGTCTTGGTGCCAAGGTATGGAGATGAGTAGCACACGTCCTGGGATCAAAACATATTCGCGATAATTGTCTGTGTCAACGAACTTTTTGTTAAGTAGGAATGCAACGCCAGCAGTAGAGTTCGGCTTTATGGGGTGACCGGAATTGATGAGCTTAAACCAGCGTTGAAAGATGTTGTTGAATTGCACGGATCCGTCAAGGTCAAGGTGCGATTCTTGAATTGCGAGGATTCCTATCCTATTTTCATCCATGGTCTGTTTAAGATACCTAAATTTGTGGTCATCGCTGTGCATAGACTTGGAGCTGTCCCTACCATTGATATTCAGGGACGCAAGAGTAAGATTTGTCTTCGTTGATTTTCCGCCGCGCGGAAGTTTAGGAGGTTTATGTCTCCTTCGTATGGTTGCAATCATTTCTGCCCAACTATCTTCGTTGGATATATTTGTGTCATTTTGCGAATGTTGAGGACGTGAGTTCGGTAGTGTTGGGTTAATTTCTGTATCCATGTTCAAATTTGCATTCGCTGTGTTTGTATTATGTATGCGGGAACTTCGCAGTCCCTCTCCATCTCCCATTACCTGATTTGAGAATGAATGTACGCCTTGTCCGAGAAGGACATTGGACTGAGAACCTAGTTCACCACTCGTCGTGGAAGATGGGATCAACCATGGCGAGTCGGCGTCAAAGGAACCTGTCACAATTGGAGAGGGATGGGTTGTGTGCTCTTCGCTTGTCGCCGTAACAGCCAGAGCAACAGAGCCATCACAGAAGGGGCCGCGCATTGGGTAGTCAGGGCTAGGCCCCAGATCACCCCGACTCCTGCTGGTTTCACACTCTGAACTCGCAGCCTGCAGGCACTGACGAGAGGGAGGTACCACATCCCCGAAGCCCTCTCGTGATCCAAGAGGGCCCACGGTACTAAGTCGGATTTCATTTAGGTTGTGTTGCATGGTGAGGTACGTTTAAAGACCGCCGTCTCAAAGTTTGGATACAATTAATTTGAGTAAGCATGTTCGAAGACAAGACTGCTTGTGTATTGGGTTGGGAACGTCGACTGTTACGTCGTTTTGGTTGGTTAATTTCAATGTCAAACACCGTCCGAGATCGCCGAGGTTTCGATACGGGCGTCTGTCGAAGTATAGGAGGAATATCTGAATTATATCAGAGCGAAAACTGTGTATGATAGCAGAGAACTAAGATAGAGAATAAGAGGACCTTAATGAGTATATATGAAAATATGAATGAAGATGGGCGAGTGCCCGAACAGCCTTCTACGATGCGTTTGATGCGAGGCGCGCGACTTGATGCGAGGTCACGTGGCGGGATGGAACGCTACTCTTCGCGACATTGGCGCGCCGTGGTAGTCGTAGATTTTTTGAATGTCATATGGACGTGCATCGCAGTCAATGAGATTTCTCGGGTCAATCATATAGGATCTGCGGAGCTCAGAGGCCATGTTCCGTGCCTCGAGCCGCAAATCTCTCCATGAATTACTATGCTCGTCGCCACTAAACTGTACAAGTGCACGAATTGTTCGGTAATGAACTCAGGTAATGAATTCAAATTCACAAAAGTTAAAGTACAAGGTACAGAAGTACCTACGAGACAGGAAGGAGCATAGGTAATGTACAAGGCAGGAAGGAGGACGATCGCGATACAAGTACAACGGCGTGAATGTACAGAGACAGGAGGGTGCATAGGTATTGTACAAGATAGAAGGGAGGACGATTGCAATATAAGTACAGAAACATGAATCAGGGCAGGAAGGGATGGACGCATAGGTAGTGTACAGGATAAGAGAGAAAAGGGAGCGCGAAATAGGGATCAGAGAGAGGGTGCGCAGGGTGGATGCATAGGTAGTGTACAGGATAAGAAGGAAATGGGAGCTCGAAACAGGCATCAGGGAAGAGTAGGGGAAAATCGGGACGGGCAGGATGGACGCACAAGCAGTGATAAGGGGAAATGGGCACGCCAAAAAGGGATCAGAAAGGGTACGGGCGGCCGTATCCACCACGGCCGTAACCACCCCGGCCGAATCCACCGCCATAGCCACCGCGGGCACGGCCGAATCCACCGCCGCCGCGGAAGCGGCCCCCACCTTGTCCTCCTCGGAACTGGCCGCGTCCAGCGCCACGGTAAGAGACCGTGGTCCAATTGTTAGTGGGTGGCGCCATGGGGGAAACAGTCAGCGATGTCGGTACGGACGAATTACCTGCGTCATCGTCGTCGTCCGGGATACCATGAGCCGCGCGATAGCCGGGTGAGTTGACAATGGGACAATCGGAGATGTAGTGGTCGATGCCGTGGCATTCATTGCACGACATTAGCGTCGGGTGCTGAGGATCGGAACCCATCCAAGGTGTCGCTTTGCCCCGCATGTGAACGTCAATGGTGAAGCCCGCGGACATGAGGTGGTTTTGGAGGCGTTGAATGGCGTCCCAGTTTTTCGAAATGGGTGGAATAAGAAGGCGGTGAGCGATGGTGGGGATAGCACGTCGGTTGTATGCGCGACGCACTACGGTGCAGGTGCTGACCTGCGCCAGATTAAGAGCTACACGGATGACGAAAGCCGGCGAGTGTTCTCCCGGGACGTTGCTATGGTCGTCTCTCGCCATCTGAATCACAACGTCGTCAGCAAGTAGTTTGGTGAGGGCGGCGTCCTTGAACTCAGCAGGTTCCGCGAGACCTGTAAGTCCAGTGTACACAGCGAACATCCACGGCATGTCGGGGTCCACAGGGAGGCAGTAGAAGGAGATGGGTAAATCATCGTGGACGTTGTGGAAGACGGGGCTCGCCAGCACAGCTGATGTAAAGGCGTCTGTGCAGTTGATGGCGATGTTGGTCCATGGCATGCTCAAGTGCCTGCCATCTACGACATCCTCCTTCGGGGTCGGAGGGTATATGTCGATCTTATCTGCGTCGGGAATTTTGTTGGATACGAAGGTAGCTTTGATCGCGCCAGGGCCGCGACCACGATCAAAGAAGTCGGAGTCGAGGATGACGACTGCGAGACATTTGTCTGCATTATAGGTTAGATTCAGTGTCGAGGTAAACCATGTGTAGCGCACTTGGACTCTTGTCGAGCAGCTTGACGACTTCATCGATGTGGTTCGCCCGAATCAAGTCTTTCGTCCATCCGCGCGCCGGAGGGTTGTATGATTTCGGACTGTCAAGGTTGACGTCCGACTATAAAGCAATGAGGCAACAGTTATAAAGGTGAAGGAGGGACGTACAGCGTGGGGCATGTCCACGTCACCCATGGCTGCAGACTTGGATACTTTGGAGGGGCGAGGGGACGACGGAGCGGAGACGATGCGTTTGAAATTGGGTAGCGGCGTCGGGCCAGCGGGGCGGGTTAAAGGCAATTCCTCAAGTTTTTTGGAGACGATGTTCAGGACGGTAGCCGTGCGGGGAGTTAATTTCGCGTACTCCTCCTCGGAGTGGGAGGGGGGAGAAGCCAGGATGGGCGATGAATCCCGTCTGAGTCGCACACCTTTTGTGTTCAGGCATGTATGAGCTGTGCGATCTTGTGTTCAGGTAGGACAAATTCTCAAACGCACCCCAATTTTCATTGTATTCAATTTTAGTTCACATGATGCTCCAGGCGGCTTCCCGTCGGGTTTGACGTGCCGCTCCCGTCATCGTTGTATTGCTGTGAGGGCGGTTTGCAACACGCGAAAGTTGTGTACTGGAGTCAGGACGGGCGGTCGATTAGGGCACCGAAGAGAACGCGGGTGGAAGGTGTGATGTACCGGTTTTAGAACGAAGTCCGAGGGTACTAGACTCCGAGTCTAGAGCTTCTCGGAATAGACTCGGAAGGTCCAAATCGTCATTATTGACATCATTCGTGGATGCGACGCTCGACAACGAGCCGCTTGCGAGCCTTGTTGCGAGCAGCACAGAACTCGTCCTTCGCCAGGGTCAGCGATGAGAAGGACAGCGATGAGAGTAAGTTGGATGGAGATTAGTCGAATATCTGTCCCTCAGAACTTGTACGATGAAATGTAGGTTAAATTTTTGGCGCTCGTAGGCGCTACCATCTAGCTCGTAGGCTAGCGTATAAACTTCGTCGTGGCTCGTAGACCACATGGCGGGGGTCACCGTGGGCTGTAAACCCGAGCTGTAAACTCACTCCTGGCACCTTCCCCAGCGCCATTCTCGACCCTCTCGCCGCCGACCAGTGACGGACCGGCGTGAGAAAGCGGAGATGGTGGTGGTTCCGGATCAAGGAGCCCCCCTCCTGTCATTATCTCCTTTTTCCGCAACTTGAAAACTTGATTCTTTTTTCGTTCGGCCAGACATAGTACATAAGCCAACAATCGTATAGTTATAGAGCCAATCAAAACTCTGCGCCAGAGAAAATAAATGTGGTACAGCGTAGCCCGACAAGATATGCAATTCTATCGAGCGAGTATTGTACTGAATCGACGTCTGTCTCCACCCTTACAGTTTGAACTTGCCCTCGTTAGCGTAGTCGTGATTCAGAGCTTTCCAAATATGTTGCGCGACCTTGAATGGTGCCTCTTGAGTGACCTGAAAATACACAGAGAATGAATATGAACATCGACAGAAAGGTAGTGTCATCACGCACAAGATGGCCCGCGTTCGGTATCCTCGTAATGGAGGCCATGCGGCGTCCTTCGTAAACACCACGATGAGTCTTATTTGTTCTATTGTAAATCAGCGCTCCGTTAGGAAAGAAGAAAGGCATATGAACGTACACCAAATCTATTTCAGCTCCGAAAATACAATGGACGGGAATCCTTGGACAGAGATCTTTCAGGCGCTCGTTTCCATCCACACCGTCTTGGTGATATATGTAGCCAACGGCTTCCTGTTCACGAGTGCATGATAAAGTGACTCCACTCCCTCGATCCGGGTATGTTGCCGTCGGAAGATCCCGAAGTCCATATTGCTATTTAAGAGTCAACAAAATAGTCCTCTTGAGGAATGTCACGTACAATGAAGGCGTCGAGGACACGCGTATCCCAACGCTTCCAAGGAAGCCGCTTTGCGAACCACGCGCGCGCAACCTCGCGAGACTCCCATGTGTCTCGACGCTTTTTGACTGCGTCTATCACCCGCGTCACTTCAGAGAGCTCGGACCCTTGGGCGAAGATTTCTTTGGTCATCATTGTCGGTTCAATAAGGATCATTGACGAGTAGGGAAGCACTTCTGGTGAATTGGAAATTGTGGACAGAACCCTGTCGAGTATTTAGAACCACCGAAAGACACAGGTATTCGAGGATCTCACTGTATACAAGCTCCGGCGGAATGGCCAATGGAGACTACTCTGTCACTTGAGACAAGACCCGATTCAAGAAGGGTTTGGACTCCCTTCGCCCAATCGTACGCTGCTGTTGTCACGCATTAATCGACCAAGAAGAACAAGACAATGGAAACACAAACTGATTCCTTGTGGTCGTTCCAGGAGTGCTTTTTCGTTAATGGCGGCGGCTTCACCGTGATTAGGTGAGTCCATCGACCAGGCTTCGGCGATGATGACGCTACAGCTGGCTGAAGATTGAAACTGGTATAGATATTCGATGACGGGCACCCATGTTTCCTTGTCTGGCGGATTTTCAGGATGAGGTCGGGAGAGCAAGAAGCAACATACGGGTTCCGACACAGTGGGCGAAGACTAGCGCAACGCGGGTGGCGCCTGAATGCTTTAGGCCATTGGTAGCGAGGGGCCGGTAACGCTTGAAGGCAAGACCCAATCCGGCGATTGAGCTGTCGCTGCTGTAAAGTATGTGGCTTGTAACGTCGTCCATGGTGGCTCTACTGGAGAATGGGCCCGGGGAGGACTGAAATGAAGGGCTGAGCTCACGGGAAAAAGGAGGCCAAAGCTGCGGGAACATCACACTGCCCGTCGGCATGTTCCCAGATTAGAGTGATGTCAACCGTAAGTAATCTCGTTCGCCCACGGCGTTACTTACACGCGCGCGACAGCGTGTTCACTTTCGGCGTTTATGCGATAACGGCATTGGTCGGTTGTGGATGCCCGCCGACCTAATAGTAACTCTGTCCGCCAGGAAGCAGAGATGTTCCAGCGGTTTGGCTCAGTTCGAAACGCCGTCACCGACCCGGCTCACCTTGAACTCAGAGCAAACTGGCTTTAGTAAAGTTCTAATTTTCGCTTGTCGTGCAGGTGATTGATTTAACCGATCATCTATGCTGTCCGAGTCCAACACGCCGATCAGTACAACTGCTTCCGCATGTTACACCGCCAACACATTGGCCCAATGGCCAATCGACACAATGCAATATCTGTGCGTCAAACGCGGCGGACATGTAACTCTGATCACAATGCATGAGGTCTGCACGACGTACCGGGTGCTGCTATTTGGCACCCTCATAAAAATTCGCTTATCTGGTTTGATTGCGCTGATGGTGGGACGGGGCGGAATGGGTGGGAAAGGTTCGGGATGTTCCTGACAGGGCACAATAATTCTGGAAAAAAAAAATACAACTAACAGAGGGACACAAGATCATATTAGGGTTAGCACAGCCACGTAATGAACATACCTTCTCAAAGCGATGAAAAAAATTGTGTGGAACACAAAAGAAAGTTGTTCTCTCTCTCAAAAAAAATACATTCATATTCAGAAAAACAATCATGTTGCCAGAAGGAAAGAAAAAGTTTGAAAAAAAAAGAAACTTTCTTTTTGAACTTTAGTATAACTTTTTAGTACAGTCATAAAACTTGCCCAAGGTTGTAATTCTATCATGAGATTGGGCTAAAAGAATGAGGTGATGGCAAACAGCCGAAAAACTCAGTATCTGATCAAAACAGCAAAAAAAACACTGGGTGACTTCCCGTAAGATTTAAATATTCCAGCAGAATTTCTGAGCTTTCCTGACGGTGCCAGTGATACGATCAAAGGGAAAAGATATTCACGCTACCTGTACTCCCGCAACTAAAATAATATATATACTTCTTGATGAAGTGGAAAGATCCACCATTTGAGCATCTTCTCACACCACAGTCGTCTTAAAGCAGCATAACCACGAAGAGCGGTGGCACTACCAAAAGGGCTCAACAGGGATCACTCTGAAAAAATGATTTAGCATCAATTTCGATGGGAAAAATGGCGAAAATGACTGGGGTCAGTGCAGGAATTATTTTAGGGCACTGAGGGTAATATTGTAACGTTGAAAGATCTGTTGTATACGAATGGTGTGCTTGCAGGTGAGGATGTAGAGTTTGTGACAGGAGTGACAGGAGGTGACAATCAGTGATTTGGTGCCTAAACGGGATATTCCACGATACAAAAGTCTATTCGAGGGGGGGGTACCCCCGAATAGATTCAACATATCTTGACTGATGGAAGAATAAATCGCAATCGCTTTGGGGTGATGCAATTGATGGGGTCCTGGTAGTTGACGTCGCATCACGTCGGCAAGTACGAAAAATATTCTTGGGGAATATTTAATGCTTACGGGAAGTCACCCACTGAAATGGTAAAAAAAGCCTGTTTTATTAAATGTGCACATAAATCACCATAAGTGTGCATGGGTGGTGAAGTGCCCTACTAGTACTTGGATCAATTTGACTATTTTATCCCGTCAAAATCAGAATGGGGAGTCAAAGCAATAATCTCTTATCAAAGTAGTGTTATCTCATTTTATCACCTTGGTGGGGGGTGCCAAACAAGTGCCAAATAGAACTTGTCTACTTGGCACCCGGGTACTGCTGACGTTGGGGGGTTTACCGAAGGTTTTCCATACTGAGGAGCTGAAAAGTATGGCGGTCAATCTGCACATTTAATAAAAACGGGTTTTTTCCACCGTTTGAGAGTTTTTTTGGTGCTTTGAGCACATGAACAAGTTTTTTTAGGGCCGTTGACAGTAGCTGATTCTTTTAGCCCACCATCGTGATAGTTTTCTCTGTCGAGCAAGTTTTTATGTCCCTATTCAAATGTTACTGAGGTTCAGAAAGAAAGTTTCTTCAGTTTCAAGTTTTTCTTTCTTTCTTACAATATGATTTTTTTTTTGGAACACAAATGTTTTTTTCTGGAGTGAACAACTTTCTTTTTGTTAATATGAAACTTTGTTTTTCGGTCTGAGAAACCCTAATTTGATGTCCATACGGCCTGGCCACTCGATTGCCATTTATAATATACCCCAAAGAAAATTGGATTTATTAGAAGGATTTAGTGCTAAGTCAAACAGATCAAGTCCAATTCAATGGCCAGGTTTGCCATCAGGGTCGGAGTCGGGGTGTTCCGTACTGTTCGATGGCCGTATTCCAAGATTGAGTGTTTGAACATATGGTGCAAAATGTGGAGAATGAAACAAGAGCTTATTGAATGCCTGGAATGTGCCTGATGGCATACCTAGAGGTGGCAGATCTATGAGGCCTGGTGGGAACCCACTCTGCAGACCATGACCGAGTGAAACAGTGAGGAAAAGGCTGGACTGGGCAGGATGTCTCCAGGAACTGTGTACCAAGGAGGAATTGTACAACACTTGGGGGAAATCATCTATAAGGAGCTGCATGGTGTTGGCGACAAGCTCCGGTGGGAAGTGTGGCAAAGACATTGAGGTTACCTTGACTCAAAGAATGAGGCAACACTGCAACGACCGGGCCGTATGGGCATCAAATTAGGGTTAGCACCGCCACCTAATGGAACTTACTTTCTCGGACCAAGAAACAAAGTCTCGTATTGACAAAAGAAAGTTGTTCACTCCAGAAAAAAAAAATCACGTTCGAAAAAAACAATCATGTTGTAAGAATGAAAGAAAATGAAGAAAATGAAGAAACTTTCTTTCTGAACCTCGGTATAACATTCAAGTAGGGACATAAAGTTTTGCTCCAACAGAGAAAACTATCACAACGGTGCTAAAAGAATCAGGTACTGTCAACGGCCCAAAAAACTTGTTCATGTGCTCAAAAGCACCAAAAAAACTCTCAAATGGTGAAAAAAACCCGTTTTTATTAAATGTGCAGATTGACCGCCCTAGAAAAGGGGAACAACGCAGAAAAGAAATAGAGAAAGGAAAGATTAGGGTCATTCACAGTTCCCTTTTTCCTGCCCTTTTTGTCTCCCTCTTTCTGTTCCTTTTTCTGCTCACCAGTCCTTTTTTCAGGTACACCAATAAATAAATTACATATATTGAATTTACACTCCCTTGAACTTATTGGGACCATACATGTTTGAAAGGTACCTTCAGAAAGTGAGTGGTGAGCCCCAGAGTCATAGTATCTGCTACAAAATAAAAAAAGGGAAACAAAAAGCGCGGAAAAAAGGGAGTTCACGTGGGGGGTTTCACTGTAGCCCTTTTTTCTTCCCTTTTTCACTTCCTTTGTCTCTGGTTTTCCGTGGGTTTTGCACTTATACATGTTTTCTTTTCCCTTTTTACACCTTTTTACATAGCTAAACTGAAAAGGGAAAAAAACCGGGCAAAAAACGATGGGAATACCAAAAAGGAAGAAAAAAGGGAAGGAGAAAGGAGCGGAAAAAGGGCTACTGTGAACGACCCTATTCGAGGAAATTCAAGGGGTTTCAAGTGGACTGTCCATTGGCCTTAAATCGTCCCAAAACTCATTCTGTTTGAGTTCATGAGCTGTAAACATGTCGAGAATTTCATGGTTGGAAACAGGCAAGCCTACGGATATTGTTTTGGGCTCCAAGACCAAGGCAACATGCCAGAGAGGACATAATTTCATTACAACACCCTAGATATCTCAATCTTGCGAGGGTTCCAAGTTTCTGTGGTTCCATTTTCAACGACAGTTTGAATAGGGGCTCTTTGGAAAAAATCCCCGGTGAATGTGTGGAATGACTCCGAATGAGTGGCTTTATCCAGTCTTGACTGTTCAATGAGGAGTTAAGGTAGGTCACACAGCTCCTCAAATTACAAGTGCTTATGTAATAAGTGATCATTCTTTTCTCAAATGAGATGGGCTTTTTGAGAGTACCTCAAATGGATAAGACTCAGGATAATAGATTGCTCAGCTAGGTCCCCTTTCGGAATGTGCCGAGTTGTAGCACTAAGTACATCCAGCGTCCGGAAATGTACTACTGCTACACCACAGCCTGCACATGCTTGACGAGCTCGTCGCTTTTAAGGCTGTCGATCTCGGGCACACGAACTGTAGTGAATAAATAAATGTTCACTGAACTCAATGTATATGTGCTAAAAGCCTTCAGGCCAAACCAGGGGCATTTCTTGGAAATTTTTGAAAGCTTTGTGTGCAAATTTAGCAACCTGGCAAACTGTCAAGTGATTGAATATGAGAGACTTCAGTATTGTTGTTGCCATTGATGGGGACACCAACAGTATGTCATGTACATGTCCACTCATGCCGAGCAAGATGTAAACCTGCCAGTTTACGACATCTCCCATTGTCCTTATATAGGTGCACGATTGATTAGTACCATCTAATCAATTATCTACCTTTTGGTGTAGCGGTTATGAACACGCCTCTGGCCTGCTTACATTAATTGATTAGATAACATTGGCAGAGGTCACAAATTTGATCCCCACTGTATGGGTTTTCCAGTGGTTATCAGGTCTTATAAATCAGCCCCAGGGTTGCAATCCCTGCCGTTGGTTTGCAAGGTCACTTTCGGTGTCCCACGGTGTCCAGTGACCTTTATCCATTTTGGTGGTAACACTAGATCCTGGGCCAGCGATGCATCGGCCCTTCTAATTAGAGGGCCCAGCATGATGTATTGTTCCCTCTAATCAGAAGGGCTCGCCATCTATCGCCTTAGAGGGATCATACATTTGGATCAAGAGGCACCCACCGGAAGATGCCAAGACACAGCCTCGAAGGGTAGGGTGGGTCCGGGACCCCTTATTTCACTTTTTGGAATCTGTTTGGACGGCTCTGAAAACGTGTTTAGAAGGGTTGAAAAAAAAATCGAGTTTTTTAGGGGTACATTTCCGCGTAGCACAGTGAAGAATGTCCATTTTGTATGACAGAAACCGATTCAAAACACTGCAGATTCACGCAGAACAGCCTATATTAAGCCCAGATTTCAGTAGAAAATTCCCTTTTCGGTCACTTTTCCTGCGAAAATTACCCGATTTGGGTGTGGCTGTGCTCGGCTAATAGGGTAGGATGGGTCTGGAGGGTCTTACTGCACTTTTCTGACCCTGTGTGGCAAATTTGAAGGACAGGTGCCTCTGATTTGGATAGGGTAGCGTTGTGATAAGGACCGCGGTGCTATGGCAGTGAGCTGGTGGTGGTCAAGGGTGGCATCGTTCGGCCAAAGGGGGTTTGTTATTGGGTGAAATCCACTTTATAACGTGGGGCGTAGGTGGAATGTGGAATGGGGTGTATGTTCCTTGGGATGTTAGCAAAAATGGGTCAAAAGAACAAAATATAACTGTTTCTTCATCGGATTTTCTGGGAAAAGATCGCGCTCCTAGGGATGATCCTTAGGTGGGAATGGTCCGTAGCCTTCTTCTTCGAGTTTACACAGCGACTTGCCCTCCTATGGCCTCAAGTACGTGTGGTTTATCGAGAGAATCCTTCCAAGGGGATGGTTTCAAAGCTGACTGCAACGTCAACGGAGTTGTGTGGTATTCCTGGGGGGGGGGGGGGGGGGGGGGTAATTCGCCAGGATACGACTTCAGTTGTGTCGACGATTTGCCAATTTTTTCTCAAGTCCGTTCCCACTGCTACAGAAGGATGAGTTCACACAGGAAGGTGCACTGGGCTCAAGTGTCATAAATGTGTGTGTGTGAACCTCTTTGGAGGAGGCTCCTAGGGTGGGAGTTATAATGCCTCTGAGAAGCAAGAGAGAATGTGTGTGTGTGAGGGAACTCCAATTGAAGGGGCGCAGAATGCTTTGTTACAAATGGGAGGGAATCTGACCCCTGGAGGTTCGCTACCTAAACTAGGCTTTTGAATGCCTTCTGCATGTTTGAGGCCACAAACATCCGAAAGTTATTGTAAATACTTTCTGCATATTCTACTAATATTATGGCATGGATTATTTGGTTATCCTCCCTGTGTACCGCGTGGAGAAAACCGAGTCTGAGCGAGTCAATTAGCGGTCCCGGTCGACTCTGGAGTCACCGCGGCCCCTGATGACGATCCTTGAGTACGAATTCGTGCTTCCACATGGTTGTGCGCCACCATTTTCCTGTAAATTGTAGTCTGGGCATCCTCGTGTGTGCGTTTTACGTGTTTCGGACATAGCAGTCGTGCCTACATGTGTCGTGCCTGGTTTGGAAGGATTTTCCGGGAATATTGAGAAGACGACCCTTACATGGGTGTTTATTCCGGAAATATTCGAGAGTTTCGGTGTGTTCTGGATTTCCTGGTTATTTTTAGCAGTTCCGCGGTATGGTGAAAGTTTTGTTTAGGTGGGGCATGTCCAGGGTTGGTTTAGGCAATGGTTATGGTGGAATTATTCCGGGAAAATATGGAACTTGGTCGTAGTTGGGGCATTTTTCCGGGAAAATATGGAAGTTAGATGGCTCCGTCTAGGTTGTGGTCGCGTTTCTAATGTTTTTTTAGCGTAATAGGCCTCCGGACTGTTCAATCCATGATCTGTATAGGAATCTTGTGTCGGTGTGAGGGTTGTGGCGATTTATTTCCGGGAAGATATGGACTTTCTTTAAGAGGTAACTTGAAATACCAAATCGGGAAGAGTGTTGATGGGTCGTTTGTAGCGCCTTTGAGACGAGAGGGCATGCACAGAGCGCATACTGCCCTCACAACGTGTATTTGCGCAGCCATGAAATCATGCATTTTTGCATTTCTAGTACGATTACTAGTACCTCTCGTCGGTGGTATACAAGTAGAGTTAGCGTGAGCCCGAGCAGCTAACTATAATATCGAAGATGTACGGAGAAGTCGGTCTAAAGATCTGTTACCACTTGGCTCTTCTATAACCATGGACTTGGTATAACAATCTATAAAGACTAGACTGTCTGCCTACTAGATATCATACCAAGGGATAAACAAATACAGTCCGGACGGACAACACACTAGTCCTAGGACTCAAAGAGTGAGTCCTAGGGGTGCCAAAGTCACTCAGAAAGTCTATAAATCCAGTCCTAGGGGTCATATTCAAGGGTTCTATACTACGAAACTGAGTCCCAGGACTCGAAACTGGGACTCTACTGGGTCCTAGGGGTACAGAATCAGAGTGCTGCAGAGTCAATTAGACATTTAAACATGTAGACAACCTGCGAAGAAGCCGGACGTGTTGCGAGTCAGCTTACCACATCAAATCCCGTCATCCTATCGGAGTTTCGGGTGGTGGCCCCACAAGCCGAGTTTAATCGTAAGACAGCGGCTGGGTGCTCAGAGCAGTTGATATCCTAGTTGGGGATATCAGATACAAGGATCAGCAAGGTGGTTCCTTGCGCCAATAGGAACAGTTAGGGAAGGGCTTACGTTGAGAGCCAGCATCCTCAGAATCAGCAATATACCCATATATGGGTCCTAGGAGGACAAATTAGGATGACGATCCAGTCCTAGGACTCACGAATCAAGATGGCAGCCGTTGTACTTTTATATTTATTATCCCGAGACCCCTGCTCCATTACTCATTTATCATTACTGTTTGTTTTCTCTGTGTAGTATAAAAGGCCTGTAAAATTCCGCATTCCAGGACTGCATCCCCTGCCCCGTATTGCTGCCAGTTTGGGTCTAGCTTACATAAAGGTGTCGGTGTTGTCTGGGCTTCCCACGGAGATTCGTTATTAGACGTCTCTTTTGTGTGTAGTTCAAATTGAAGTGTTGTTTTGTTGGCATTCACGGAGTGCTTGTGTTGAGTTCACGCCGAGTTGTACCAATACTCGAACGAAAGGTTTCTGCTGGTTGTTACCACAGGTCAACTGTTAGCATCGCTCCCGAGTGTTCGGTGACAGTCTAAGTTGTGTGAAATCAGCACCCGAGTGTTCCTGAGTCTGCCCGAGTGTAGAAATCTTGTCCTAGGGCCAAAGATTGGCCTAGACAAACCCTCTGAAAGCTCAATGATTGAGTCCTAGGAGTCATCTTCCCCCCTCCCTTGCCAACTTCGTATCGAAGTTTGTACCTCCTTAGTCGTTCAAAGACTACTGTAACTATTGCGAAGTCCTACTAGGCCTTTGTACACAACTTTCCCTTAAATCCAATCCTTTGAGAGGTTCAATCTTACCTGTATATTTCAGGGTGACCCGAACTCAATTGTAGCATTTTGTGTGTGTGTGTGTTGGTTGTTTTGAGTGGTGTTAGAGCATCATTCATTAGCAGTCGCACTTTCAAGACCATAGACAAGTGCACCGTTTCAACGGTACGCGCAACGTCGGACTCAGGGTTGCAGGTGCAGGAACGGGACATGCCAAAGCCCACGCTGCGGCGTCAGCATGCTGTTGTGCAGGGAGGCAGCTCCGCAGCCTTGAGGCATACGAAGGGACGTCAAAGCACTTGAGCCTGCCCCTGGTGTGTGTACCACCGCAACTAGCCACCTTGGTAACAGGAACAATAGTGCATGCGGACCATGTCGCGGCGTGTGGAATGACCTATAGCAGGCCGAGAAGAGTGAATAGAGTGAATAAATGAAAGATGGAAAGAAATTGGCACATGCACCAGTACATCCCAGATTGGCCTCAGAATGATCCAATTGACCCAAGTATCCAATTTTCGGTGGAATCCCAATGCTAGGACTGGATTGTACAGTCAGCAAGCACCAAGGGAGTCAGATGTACACCACCGAAAGAGCACCCTGATGTCCCACATCAAACAGTTGGAGGGTCGATTTTTTCAGTGAAAGACATTGACAAACATAAATAAAGTAGCCTCCCGAAATTTCAAAGGGCTAGGTTCCAGGGAACATAGCATGAAGAGAAAGTAAGATGAAGGCAAGCGTGAGAGATGTCGTTTGATCGAATGTAAACAAGTGGAAACAACCCATTTAGGCCCGTTTCGGGTGGTGAGATTCAAAAAGTTTGCTTCCATATTGCATGAATATTGCGACCTTCACAATTTTGAGTAGACCAAAGTCCTTAAAATCTTGAACCAGTGGCCCTGTGTCTAGAGGTGTCACGTTTGTCAGAAGTCGAAGGCTGGCATCATCTAAAAGCGGCCTTAGTATTTAATGGAAGGGTAGTTTCGACAGGTATTCCTTCTTCAAGCATGATATCCTTCGTAACCAGGTCAGGATACATCAAAAGTTTGGACTTTCAAAAACTTTTTTTTGGAGCTCACATCTTGGCCAGTTGAGAACCACTGTTTACGTGGTACATAGGTATCTCAACGTGGTATTCCATATACTGAATTTTTTTTGGCAAGGAAATAAATTTTTTGTGGTTGATATACATCCGCTAATGTATCCTGAAGTTGTTCTGCCCTCATCTACGAAGGGCTGGAGGTCAAGAGATCTCCAGAAGTATACAGGGTGTATCGAGGAGTGGATCATAAGGTTGGTGCCGTGCAGTCACAGGGCTGGCAGATAAGCTTGGAAGCAATTTTGTCAAATTCCTTAGTCTCCTGGGTATCATATTGAATGAAACTTGTATCTGTATACCGTCAGGGGACCAAGTGAAGAGGGGCATGGAGAAACACATGTCCAGGGCATACCAAGGCCAAAAACGATTTCAAACGACATGAAGGGATATATAAAAGATACCTAACCTCATATACGAGGTGGAGGTACCATGATTAATGATTCAAAAGCAAAAATACGCCCAGTTTACAGGCAGGGCAGACCAACGGGACGTTCAAAGAGAATAGGCGCCCCGGGCGCTTTATCCACCCGAAACAAAATATTGTCTCAGATGCAATAGAAAGTGGATGAGAAACATCTGTATATATGTCTTCTGACGCAAATCGGCATACGGGAGGTAGAAGGTACAGTAATGTAGTGTAAACCTGTGGTTTTTCGGTGCCACTGAACCATTCGCATCGGAAGAACGGGATGCAGAAAGAACATATAAATCGGGGTATGAGTGCCTGTAGGATTGTTCGACATTATTGAGCACTCACTAAGATTATAGGTGCAGGCACAGGCTGGTTCGAGGGGGGCTGCATGCAGGGAGCCGGAGTGATCCAGCGAAACAACGGGACAGAATAAATGGCTAATATTTGGGGAGTAAGTGTAGGTGGCATGCCCAAGGATGTACGTACATGCACTGGGCATATTTGCTCAACCAGCTGGCGGTGCGGGCCAGGGTGCATGTGGGGAGCCAAAGCGATACAGTGGGACGACAGAGACAGGTAATGAAGTGGTAGTATAGGTTTAAGTGCGGATCTAGTGCCCCAGTAAGCTCGAACACACGCCAGGCATATCGGTGATAACGGCACGTATTTGCGCAGCCGTGTAATCATGCATTTTTGCATTATTAGTATGTTTACTAGTACCTCTGTCCTGGTGATATACAATTAGAGTCAGCGTAAGCTCTGAGCGGCTGATTGAGTATTAAGGATGCAAGTGGCAGTAGGGCCTCGGGTGTGTTACGACTTGGTTCTTTTACCACTGGATATCAGTATAACAACTCAAGGGCCCTCAGAGGTCATTGGGCTAGATACCATACCAAGGAGATAATATATGAAGTCCGGACAGCCACTACATTTGAGCGCAATGCATTAACTATACCCATGGGACCCCCCGCGGGCTTGGAAACACATAATATTGAAGTAGAATCGCGACTGCGTGGGGCCTTGTAGGCAAGTGCGCAGATCTATGACCCCCCGAGGGCGATCAGAAGCGTGTACCCTTGGCATGATAGAAATACTAGAGTCAGTGGAATTGGTGAACGGAGTATTCACCCAGCCACGGGCAGGTAGCAACGTAGTAGGATGCTGCGGAGGCGTCCAATAGAAGATTAGGGATTACTAAAGCCCTCGGGCTCAAAAACACTGAACCAATAGGAACAGTAGGGATGTGTGCGCGATCTGTACACGAATAGTGTCGGTGTTATATACCGAGCCGGGGACGAAGGACCGGAAGAGCCGGAGGTGCCGGAGGTCCGACAGTGGGTCCGGGCTGTATACGAGTGATCGCAACACCACAGGGGGTAAAGGGTGAGCGACTACCTTGACCGGCAGGTAGTCCGGTATAGAGGACGACGACCGGAGGTACCGGAGGAGGACGAGAAGTGCAGAGGTGACTCAGTGCAAGGAGTTAGAGCCAAGCAACGTTAATTATCAATCTGAAGTACAAGACATATTAAAGTGATATATATACTAAGTAGCTAATTGTATTCCATAATAGGAAGGAGGGTGGTTCTAAACAATAGAGCGTGTTGGAGGAAGTGATGAGAAGTCCTAAGACAATAAGGAGGAAGATAAGAAGACGGGTAAACGGGAAATGCTCAGTAATCCTTCATTGCGTAAAAACCCGATGATACATGGATGTCCAGAGGCCCCGGTCAATGACCGGAGCTCCGGAGGTATTGGAGGTACCGGAGGGGGGCAGATGAGGGCCAGGAGTTGGCCGGACGTCAGAGGGAGGCTGCACGGATATAACAGTCGGCACAGCTCGGAAATAGAATTATACCATAAAAGGGTTCTTGGCGAGCTAATCAAGCTTATCCATGGGCCCCGCTGATAAGCCGTGTAATCAAGTACACAGGAATTTGCGCATTTTGCATATTTCTAGTAGTCAAACACATGTTCTCTATATACAAGAGGCTTTCGGGAGCTCCGAACGAGTAGCCTACAAGTCTATTAGCACTGTCGAGACAATGTGGAAGACCCTATGGCGGTACCTTCACAAATGGGGCCAAGATCGGGCTTATTACATGGTCGAGACGGACTTCATGACAGAGAAACCAAGTCATCAGAAGGCTTGAGGCTGTTTGCTAGGACACATACCAAGGAGAAGGGAAGGAAATTCACAATACCGCGCGCAGGCGAACCGAAGTCGCTCAGAAATGATTGACATGGCCAAAGTTGCATCTATTTGGCATCGAGACCACGACGCGTTAGATCACGTGTGGGCCCAGACCGTCAAGTCCGACGAGATCCGGACTAGAGTTTCACATGTTATTCTACGGAAACGGAGTAACATCTAAATTTAGACACAGAGAGACCCGAAGTTTACCAAGAACAAGAGTTTATACAAGGGTTCGAGACAACCATATAATTAGGGATACCGTATTCAAGCTACGAAGGCTGTCGAGACGAAGAAGACCCTTGCGAGCTCGGGACATAGAGCTACTGACGAAGAACAGAAGAATAGTAGGAAAACGGAACCAATTCGAGACTCAACCAACTGAGCAGTTTCATGAGTCGAGATGACTCCTCGACCAACCAATTGGAGGGATTACATTCGGAATCTGTGGGAATTCGCGGTTCCAGCGGTCGGGATATGAGTAATTAGCATGGAGTACAGACTTTTGGCTTAGGTATAAATACAGGCAGGATTGTCGAGATGAGGTAGCACATATTGCCAGAGGTACCCCATTATCGTGGTGTATCAGCAGAGTAGGGTTGCTCAGGGTTAGCCCACTAGACACTGAGATAGAACCAATAGATCAAAGATTTGGATTTGAAAGTCTTCTTGACCGAAACCTACCTGAGATCTTGTATCAACACTACCTTGGGGCAACCCTACCATCTTAACAGACAACAAACCTGACCTTTGGTCGTAAAACACACACATTTGCCGCACTGTCCTTTGGACAAAGACCTATACTATAAGAACAGACTTGCGTCGAAACCGAGTAATCTTGTCGAGACAAACTCAGTCAGAAGAATTCTACGAGTACAACTTGCTCTAGGGTCGTCTATACAATCTTAAAACACCGTTGACACTCATTAAGAGAGGAGATTGGTTGATTTGATTAGAGTGTTAGTGTTGGTGTTAGTTAGTTGGATCTTGTCCAACTTAGCATTAGCATTTTGCGTTCTGGTTCATTTCACTGTTGCTTCGAGAGTCACCATTACACCGCATCAATACGAATCGACATGGCACGGACAGCAGTCTCGGTTATATACCGAATCTCCCTACTCAATATTCATGTACTATTACTCTCGTGTTTTCTCTATTTAGTATAAAAGGCCTGTAAAAACCCGCATTTCAGCACTGCATCCCCTGCCCACTTTGCTAAGACTCTGGTCAAAGCTTATATAAGGTGTTGGTGTAGGCAGAATCCCCGCGGAGATACATTTTAATCAACTGTCTTTTGTGTGTATTCAAATAGTATTGATTTGTTGGCTGTGAAATAAGAGCAACTGGTTCTTGCACCCTCCTCAGTGGTTGGTGCCCTGTCTGTACTGTCCTCAGTGGTCAGTTATCTGTTTGAGCCTTCCTCTGTGGTCGGTTCCCTGTCTGTGAAGTCCTTGTTCTCGAACAGTAGAATTTAAGGTGCCCTGCGGGCCAATCTGTTGGTCCCTCGGGTCTATTGAAATCCTCCTCCACCCCCATTTCCTTGTATCGAAGTCGAATACTTTAGTTGCTCGTCAACTTCTGTATCTCTAATTGTCCTAACAAGACTTTTATGACTGACTACGTTTCCATCCGTTCATAACATGAAAGGTTCAATCTTACCTGTATACTTCAGGGTGACCTGAACTCAATTGTGTGCATTCTTGAACAGTGTGTGTGTTGTGTGTAGTGTTGTGATTGGGTTGGTAGTTTAGGTTGCATTAGTGACCTTCTCGATCTGCTTAGTTGTTTCAGTTTCACTGTGCTGGTCAATAGCATTGTTTCATCGGGGTGGTGCATAGCGAGGGCACAGCCTGGGATGTGCGCGCAGAGATCGAGCGATTCAGGAGGACAGTGGCACCAGTAGCCAGACAAAAATGTGTGGAGAAGGCATATAATGTGTCCCGTGAGCACCCGGAGCACCCACAGAGCAGATTGGAGCGGTGCGCAGGCAGGAGCCAATGGGGGAGGGCCGAGCCAAAGCCTAGCCGAGAGGCCGCAACAGAGCAGATATGGGATGTCAAAGAGTTCCTTGCATAATAGTGGTATTATCACAAGGTTCTGGCAAGCGGGCACCTGTAGTGGTGAGCAAGGAGGGCCAGAGGAGGCGGAAGTGAAGAAGAAGAGTCCGATCATAACAGGAACAAAACGCAATCCCGTCCTAATTACGCTACATTGCTACACTCGCTGCACCTCAAGCAGACACTCAGCAGGCTTAAATACATGTGTGAGTACTCATTCATATAAGGTAGACCCCATCCACCCTCGACAAATGTCACGTGGTGTATTTCCATATTCGGCAAAACGGACAAAAACAATTAATATTGGGACTGTTAGGGCAGTTGGAGGAAATTCCTCCGACCAGATTACAGAAATACATGTAAAGAATCCATGAAAATAAATGCGGGTCTCACAGGGAGGATAACAAAATAATCCATGCCAAGACATTCAAAAAATATCGACAAAATATTTACAATACCTTTCAGATGTCTGTCACTCAAATAATGCACAATGCATTGAGAAGAGGTAGAATATATTCAAAATATATGCTGATCTAAGCATATCTTTTGAATACCTTCTGCATGTTTGAGGCCACAAACATCCGAAAGTTATTGTAAATATTTTCTCCATACCTTTTCAATGTTTTAGCATAGGTTATCTAGTTATCCTCCTGGTGTCTCTCAGATCTTCCTGCGTTGAGGAGTTACACCGTTCAGCAAGCCATGTCAACTCCCATCACTTGCCATCAAAGATTGATCTCAACCAATGCTGTTGGCAGAATGTGTAACTCCCCAACACAGGAAGATCTGGGAGGCCCAAATTTATTTTTATAGATTCTTAACATGTATTTCCATGACCTGGTCGGAGAAATTTCCTCTAATTGCCCTAACAGTCCCAATATTAATCAATATTAATTGTTTTTGTCTGTTTTGCCAAATATGGAAATACACCACGTGACGTTTGTCGAGGGTGGATGGGGTCTACCTTATGAGCCATGTTTATTGACAATCCTGGACACTAGGCAGACCGAGGGCAAAAACACCGAAAATGGTAATTACTGCCACCTGACAGCACCCCACCGTCCAGCTGTTGGGACAACACTGCCACCTGATCTAATAATGATTGCATGCGCCCGCATAACAGGACTACCCAGAAAGGAAGTCCCTCTAGACCGATGCATTGCGAGGTCTTCTAATTAGAGGGAACGATGCATTGCTCAAGCCTTCTTTCTCATTAGAAGGCCACGATGTATCAAAACCCCAGATACCCTGGTGGTAAATGGTGCCACTGGCTGGGACCATCAAGCAGCTTCTCTCCATCCGGTCATCCTACTGTCGCAGTGTCGGAATATTCACTTCCCTGGAATAGCAGCAGAGCTAAGAAATTCACAAAGTCCAATTTTCGAAATTCTAAGAGGTCTTTGGTTTGATAGGCCTATATAATAGGGTGCATTGGTACACAAGCTCTAACCCTTCTCTCTTCTCTTCCTCCACATCAACTCCCCTCTCCTCTCCTCAGATCTTTGGACAAACCACAGAGAGGAACTAATGTTGAGATACACGCTATCAGCGGCTCACTATCTTTTACTGTTGTTCTTGTTTATCATTGGACCTACTAATACCAACCGTAGTAAACAAATATGTCTCAGTTTTGCCTACGCACAACTGAGACGTGAGTACATTCATTACACATTTCTACTCATACTTACTCTAGTCTAGCTTCATTATATTCTAGGTACATATTACTCAGTTTTGCCTACGCACAACTGAGACGTGAGTACATTCATTACACATTTCTACTCATACTTACTCTAGTCTAGCTTCATTATATTCTAGGTACATATTACTCAGTTTTGCCTACGCACAACTGAGACCTTCATTATATTCTAGTTCGATCCTGTCCCGCGAGAGCGTCCAAATCTTCACAGGTTATGGGCACAGCAACCAACGACGAATACGAGAAAAAGCGGACCCTCCCTATACTCCAGGATGACTCATCCAACTGGGTACATTACCAGGAGATAATCTCGACACATGCGAAGTCGAAAGGGCTGCATTGTCATCTCAACGGCACTGCACGCAAACCCGCGGATCTCGTACAGGATGTTGTCGGTGACTGGTACATCGACGGCACCAACATTGCTTTGACCGAAGACGAGGTTGAGGCGCACGAGAAAAAGCAGGACGACTACGAGATGAAAGAGTCCAAGCTCCGCGATATAATCTATCAAACCGTCAGCACGACACGCTTCTCCCAAATCAAGGATGAAACCCTGGCTCATCGAGTCTGGGCAAAGCTGGTTGAGCTCAATGAGAACCGGGGTGACATGGTTCAATTGAACACCCTGACTCGTCTCCAGCAGATGCGATGCGGCGATGATGATGACTTGCAGAAACACCTTGCGGAAATGTCACAACTCAAAGACATCCTTGCGAAGATGGGAAATCCCCTTTCCGACATGCAATTCGCAGCTTACATTCGCGCTTCTATCCCCGAACATTACCGCTCCCTTCTCACCACCATTTCCACCACGGCGCGTCTATCAGTTCCACCACGTCCAATTACCAGTGCGCTCTTGATCTCCGAACTCACAAACGAGTACTTGAGCCGTTCCGTGGACAAAAAGATTGACAGCGACAATGCGGCGATGTCAGCCGCCAAGAAATCAAGTGGCGGCAAAGGCGGGAAAAGCGGCGAGAAGAAGCCGAGGTGCACGAACTGTAACAAGAAGGGCCATACTAAGCAGGAATGCTATGGGGACGGAGGAGGACGAGAGCACGACAGACCTGACTGGTATGTCAAACAGCAGGAAGCGGCCAAGAAGAACAAGGGGAAGACGGCCGCGGCAGCGAGTGAACCTGACAATGTCGCATTATCAATCGGCATCGACGATGTGGACGAGGATGAAGATATCTTCGAACCCGTCGCGTTCTTGGTTACGTCCGACTTCCGCGAGGACACCGAAGCCCACGCCATCTCCCAATCCACCGGCTGCGACATGATCATTGACAGCGGCGCGTCGCATAACTTCTCGCCGAATCGTGCCAAGTTCATAAACTTCAAGGAGATCCCTCCTGTCCCAATTCGCGCCGCAGACGGCCGAACGTTTAGCGCCACCGGGAAGGGCGATTACTGCACCGATTTACCCATGGGAGCAAATCAGCCACCAACCAGTGCGACGCTACGCAATACCTATTATTCACCCCATATGGCGTACACCCTAATCTCCGTCAGCGCACTCGACCACGCCGGCTATGCGGTACTCATGGAGGACGGAAAATGCGTGATCCAAACTCCCAAACCGGCACGCAAAACCATCGCCATCTTTCCCGTAGTCCGCAGCCTGTACCGCGCCTCCAATTCAGCTCAAACTACTGCTATCGCACACAAAGAAGCCGCCTACCTGTCGTCCAGAATGGTCACCATCTCGGAACTCCATCGCCAGATGTGTCACGTCAATCACGATGACTTGTTTCGCGCGGTGAAGGCGGGCACGATCACCGGGGTCAACCTCGACATGTCGTCCAAGCCTGAGTTTTGCGAAGTATGTGTGCAAGCGAAAGCGGCGCGGAAGCCCATACCAAAGGTGGCAACGAGCGAGCGGCCAACAGGATACGGGGATAAGGTCGTCACAGATCTAAAGGGTCCGATTACACCAGAATCAATAAAGGGATCGAAATACGCGATGAATTTCACTGACCTGTCAACTCATGAAGAACGGCCTTACTTCTTCAAGAAGAAGTCCGCAGCTCTAGAGTGCTACAGAGTATATGAGGCCTGGGTCAAGAATCAGCGTAACGCGACTGTAAAGATCCTTGGATCGGACCGAGGGGGAGAATTCACCTCCGAGGAATTTCACAAATACCTCGAGAGGATGGGGACTGATCGTCACCTCACGGTGCATGATACGCCCAGCAGCAACGGCATATCCGAACGTGGACAGCGTACGCACATCGAGATGGTTTGTGCAATGCTGATCCAGACGGGTTTGCCGAAATACCTATGGACCGAAGCATGGACACACTCCGTATGGATCCGCAATCGATCGCCGACCGCCGCGCTACCCGACTATAAGACTCCGATGGAGGTAGCAACCAAAAAGAAGCCAAACCTCTCGAAGTTACTTGAATGGGGAACACCGGTCTGGTACAAGTTAAAAGATGCAGGTGCATTGGATATTCGAGCTGCAAAAGCACATTTTGTCGGATATGATCTGCAGGCGAAAGGAATGAGGCTCTGGCCGGGTACGCGAAAGGTCATAGTGGAGCGGGACGTGTATTTCAGCGAGCGAGACGCAAAAAATCAAGGGACTGCCTCGATCGAGGGGGAGTGGGACGATGATGACATTCTCGAAAGTCCCGAGCTCTCGTCAGCGCCGAAAACACCCCCGAAGAGCGACGACGCAACAGGGAACGAGCAGAACAGAGGGCTTACCGACTCTGTGACCCCTCCTGTCCCCGAAAACCTCCGCGTGTCGCCTCCACCACAACCTAACCCCGCGCCAACCGAAATTCCACCGCCTGAGACTCCGGCCAACACAGCACCACCACCACCTCCGCCCCATGCCCGTAAACGGCGAGACAACGGCCTAGACCAGCCCGAGCCGAATATGGGACGTGGTCATCGTGCGAGACATCCGCCAGGTTTCTATCACAGCCTGAACTCCATGGCTGATGATGCGGGATCTTGCTCGGAGGATGTGGCCGCCATGTTTGAAGTGCTGGAGGATGAGGAGGATGACGACTCAGACCTTGATCTTGAGGCTGAGAACATCGAGGACTATACGTTCATTGTCGAGTTTGCGATGGTTACCGAGAGTGTGCCAATGAGCTTGCGCCAAGCAATCACCGGCCCGGACGCCGAACATTGGAAGCCCGCTGCCCAAGCCGAGTTCACACAGCTCGAGCGTCTTAATACTTGGGATATCGTCGAGGCTCCAATCGGCGCAAACATCATTCGCAATCACTGTGTACTCACCATCAAGCGGGACGCATTTAACCAGATCAACAAATACAAGGTCAGACTTGTCGCCAACGGGCGAACTCAGGTACACGGCATCCATTACACCGATACCTACGCCCCTGTTGTACGCCATGCGACCCTACGTGTCCTGCTCACTTTCGGTGCCGTCAACGACTGGGAAATCCATCAGGCCGACGTCAAAAATGTGTATTTGAACGCGCCTATTGATGAAACCATCTACATGGATATCCCACAAGACTACGAAAAGTTCTCCTCCAAACCTCTTCCTTTCGTATCCCCCGGGCGTCGTCTCGTCTGTAAGCTTAACAAGAGCTTGTACGGCACCAAGCAAGGCGGCAGATCGTGGTACCTCAAACTACGCGAGACTTTTATCTCGCTAGGTTACGCGGTTATGCAAGCTGATCAAGCCGTATTCATCAGTCGGGACAAGCTCACCATTGTTGCGGCAGCTACCGACGACTTCACCATTGTCGGAAAGACCCCCGCGCATGTCAGCCTTATCAAAAAGCAACTCAACAACCACTTCGAGCTTGTCGATCTCGGGGATATCAATTGGCTTCTCGGTATCCACATCCAACGGGACCGGAAGAACAAAACAATCTCCCTGAGCCAGACTGCCTATGTTGAGCAGATTTTAGCTCAAATGGGTTTGTCCGAGGCAGCTCCGAACCTGACCCCGATGGAGCCCGGCGTCGACCTCAGCGTTGATTCACCCGGAGTCTCGTCACAGGTTCTCACACATCCAGAGACGGCTGATTATTGCAAGGGTGTCGGTTTCCTGATGTACGCGACAATCACTCATCCGGAGATCACTTACCACGTATCGAGTCTTTCCCAATTCATGCATGAGCCCCGCTCAACGCATCTGAAAGCTCTTCGACGTGTTTTTAAGTATCTCTCGGGTACGCGTCATCACAGACTGGTGTTAGGCGGATCCCATCTAACGCTAACCGGATACTCGGATGCTGATTGGTCTTCTCACCTCGACCGTCGCTCCATTTCCGGCTACGCGTTCTACCTCGGGAATAGCCTTGTCGATTGGAGCTCGAAGAAACAGCCCCTGGTCACACTTTCTAGCACAGAATCCGAGTATGTGGCGCTTACTCATGCTTCCAAGAATCTGCTTTGGCTTCGGAAGCTCTTAACCGAACTTTCCGTGCCTCTCCCCAAGCCAACAACTCTATTCTGCGACAACCAATCTGCCATTGTGTTGACCAAGGACGGCGCGTTCCACGTGCGCACCAAGCACATCGACAATCGCTTTCATTTCATCCGTCAGACTGTCAGTAACGGCGATGCGACTATCATCTATTGCCCGACAAACGACATGATTGCCGACATCTTCACGAAGTCGCTTGCACGCCCAAAATTTGCTCATTTCCGCTATCTTCTGGGTATAGAGGAGTTCCCCGCTTTGGCGTGAGGGGGAGTGTTGAGATACACACTATCAGCGGCTCACTATCTTTTACCGTTGTTCTTGTTTATCATTGGACCTACTAATACCAACCGTAGTAAACAAACATGTCTCAGTTTTGCCTACGCACAACTGAAACGTGAGTACATTCATTACACATTTCTACTCATACTTACTCTAGTCTAGCTTCATTATATTCTAGGTACATATTACTCAGTTTTGCCTACGCACAACTGAGACCTTCATTATATTCTAGTTCGATCCTGTCCCGCGAGAGCGTCCAAATCTTCACAACTAAATCCAAGGTATGTCCTCTCTCAAGTTGCTTTAGCTCATCTTAGACTCTCTAGGCCTGGCTTACTTCTTTGACTGTGAGTTGGTGGGCTGGGTTCGGTGTGGCATCACTTTCTCTGGGCACTTGTTTTTCATAATGTCCCTTGTATCATTAGAATCTTGCGTGTAGTAGCCTACAGTATACCTGTATTTTATTGACCTGCTCTCTTTCATTCCCCGAATCCAATATGATTAAAGTGGCCGCAGGCAAGATAAAATGATTGGATTGATGCTGTGTCTATGTTATAAGCAGTTGTTGATGGCAACTTGTCCAATGTGCATATCTTCGCGTAGGTGTGTCTATCTTGCATAAGCATATCTATCGCAGTCTATGTGAGGTCTTGCATAGTCACCACTAGACTATTGTGTCTGGTATACAGTGGCGCTATAAAGTTCTGCACATGGCGTGCATTGCTTAATACCAGACTTTTGAGCACTTAATTTACTTAGGTCATGGTGTACAAATTGTAGCCTAGCGTCTGTAGAGTATGCCTAGATAAAATGGGAGCATACGGGAGCAGGGGGGATGATGAACGAAGCAATGACATCATTATCACATCAATCACGATCACGTTCCTTTCGAACCACCACCATCCCGCCTCTGTACAGTGTTTGTATCACCCTTTTCTGCACCAGAATCATTCTTGAACTCATGCAGACATGCTATAGACTCTTCCTAATGGTTGTCTGCACACCAACCAAGCGAGCACACATCATCCGGATGCACAAGAAAGAAAATATGGATTTCGCAGAAATTGGCGCCGAACTCGGGATCAGCCGGTCCTGTGCATCTTGGAACTATCACCAGGTGTTGCAGACTGGTCAACCCTACCTGCGCATGATGGTGCTGACGTCCATCATGAGCTTTTTCCGCATGCAGCACCATTGACCATTCATAGGGCCTTCCAGCAGGAGGGGCTGAATGGTCGTATATGCTGACTGAAGCCTTTGCTCAGCAAAATCCACATCAATAAGCGAAAAGCGTGGGCAGAAGACATGCTCAAATCGACCGCTGATGATTGGCTCACTGTGATCTTCTCAGACGAGTCAAAGTTCCAACTTTTTGGGTCCGATGGGAAACAGTACTGCTGAAGGAGGCCCCACAAGGAGCTGGAACCACAAAATGTCAAGAAGACGGTGAAGCATGGCAGTGGGAATGTCATGGTATGGGGTTGTCTGACTGAACACAGACCTGGCTGGCTTCATTGCCTCGAGGGACGGATGGATGCCACCCAATACTGCACCATACTCGAGGAATCCATTCTGGGTACCCTCTCCAACTACTCTCTCAAGCCCAGTGACATTGTTTTCCAGCAAGATGGCGATCCCAAGCACACATCTGCACATGCCAACACTTGGTTCCATGACAATGATTTTGCGCTGGGCACCGTCGTCGCCCGACATGAGCATCATCGAGCATCTGTGGGAACAGTTGGATCACCAATTGTGAGCCCGCGAGGTTTTGCAGACCAATTGCGACGAATTATGGGAGGTTTTAAAGGAGGAGTGGGCAAACTTGGATATGGCTTTCATTGACGCCTTGTACAACTCGATGCCGTGGCAGGTCCAGGCCTTACATGCTGCCAAGGGGAAGTACACAAAGTACTAATTTTTTGGAATTTTATTGCTGAACCTTTAGGTTTGGCTACCCTGGGGAACTTGGATTTCGCCCAATTTTTGCTACAAGGACAAACAAAGATTTTGTCATATAGAATTGGTCATCACAAAAAATAAATCTAAAGAAAGTGGAGTAAGACATAGAAATACAAAATGCAAGGATATATTCTTCCACTCATCATTGATGTGAATCCTCCTGCACAAGCCCATCTCACCACCTGGAAGCAAACAAATTCTCTAATTTTCTGTGATTAGTCATTTCTGCTTCGTGTTCGGGCCAGTATCCGTTGACGTGTGAGAGTTCTGTCACAACCGGAGACCGTGGTGGCACGACCACGTGCTGCAAAGGGGTACGCTCAAGGATTGCTCAAGGACGTGTTTCTGAGGTACGTCAACCCTTAGATAGACTACTCTTTTAAGTCTTTTATGTAATTGGGATAATAGCGCGATGCAGCCATCCAAGCCATCAGATGGAATTTTTGCAGTGCGGAACTTGATGGATAGCGGCTCTTGTGGCACTATGCTGGAAACTAAATAGCAGTTATTAACTTTTACTAATAATTCCAGAACCCAAGTTCCATAGCTAGCACTTGCATGCAACGTCGGTGATTTTGAGGTTTCTTGAGGAAACATGGGCAAAAATACTAAAAGTCACCAAATTGTGCCAGGCATTTTGAGCTCAATTCCATATGGATTCAGGTCAACTCAAGTTTGGATGGGGTTATTTTTGTGATTGCTTCTGCTCTACTTATATACACCACTCTTGGAAATTTTGATGAAACCACAGAGTGAAATTTTCCCACACCTCTAAAATATTTTGTTCAGGAAGAATGGTGCCCAAATGGTGGGTCTTCAATGGTGCCTACACTGTTGAAATTTTTACAATTTTATTTGAGGACATTTGGCCCAGAAATGAGCTCAAACCAGCGCAAGCAAAACTTTATAGCACCACTGTATGCGAAGAATGTTAAAATCAATCATCCATGTCCCATTTCTTGTTTTCAGCATCTGAAACTGCTGGAGCACCTGCTTCTCGGGCGAGATGAGTTCCGTGAGTGCTGGACCTGACATATACCGCTTCTCTGGAAGTCTGGGAAACTGTAATTCAGCTGCTATGTGGGCTGTATGAGCATTCAGGATTGACCCGAGAGCTTATTCTGATACAGGCCTTCCCAAGGGTCCCCATATAGAAATATTATTAGCATGCTATTTAATGCTTTGTTATTACCATATACATTTCCAGCACAGCACTACGAGTCTCTAATGTTATGCAAACCATAGGTATGCTCCGAAACTCTACCTGATCCATATTCAACAGGTTGGACCATAATTTCTGCTGAGCCTGCTCAAGCCTGGGGTGACGGAATGGCCTAATTGGGCTTGGCCTAGCGGGTGCTGCGGGCTTCTGGCCAGCCCTGAATATCACTAGGGAGGAAACCCCAATCGGGGGCTGCATCCTGTCTATGTATCCCATCCTAAAGGTTCAGCACCCGCTTGAAGAGGCCTAATCCCACGTCATTTGTAACAATTGAACGAGCTGGGAGGAGATTTTCCTGCCACTTTGTTTGTGTTTGTCACCATCATGACAAGCAATCTGATGTAATTTTGCTGGCTACAAATGACAAACCCATGGTTGACTGCCAATTTTTGTAGGCATACTCTACGGACCCTAGGCTACAATTTGTACACCAGAACCTAAGTAAATTAAGTCCTCAAAATTCCGGTATTGAGCAATGCACACCGCGTGCAGAACTTTATAGCGCCACTGTAGACTGGAGGCAGTCTTTCACTCTAGCTGGTCTATCAGGTCTTTATAGACGTCCGTAGGCATCTGCTTTTTCCAGATGTAGCGGACAGCTTTACAAACAGATACCAATTCAACATATACAAACAATATGGAATGCTCGCTTGATCGAAGTTGAGAACATGACCTACACACAAGCGAGCAGTTTTAATAATTTTACTAGACACAAAGGATGGTGAGATGTTACTTTTCAACATGGACCGGATGACAGGATTGCTTAATTCTCATATATAATTCGTTTTTATCATGAGAAAGCTGTCCAGTGGGGGCATCAAACCGTGCAGATTACGCTGACCACGTGCCCACATAAACATTTCATGTTTTCACAAATGCAAACAGCTGTAGCATGGGAAAATACATGAAATGCCATGGACGTGATTTTCCGTCAGTCAAATCCCAAGACTGCAAGGTTGGAAGATGCCAGGGACCAAGTTCGAAAATAGAATACTTGGGGGACAGAGACAGTCAAATGCCTGCATTGTGCATATACTGAGATGGAATGTGATGCCTTTGAAAATTTCCAGA
Organism: Mycena galericulata; assembly: GCA_029289565.1. Taxonomy (NCBI): domain Eukaryota; kingdom Fungi; phylum Basidiomycota; class Agaricomycetes; order Agaricales; family Mycenaceae; genus Mycena; species Mycena galericulata. Next base: position 157,562 of record JARKIA010000114.1, on the reverse strand, counting down.
CCATTGCCAGTGATGAGAAATTGAGAGCTGACCACAAGCGAGAGTATGCAATTTCACATTGGCGAACTCTCAAAAATTGTCGAAGGTCATGCCGGCATTGCAAGTGTGGGCTTGCAAAAATCATCAAAGTAGACTCAGCCCCTCTGCTTCTGTATCTCATTAGCAGACAAGTCAATTGATATTGATCCTGCAACAAATCTGACAATTGGAAGTGAACTCCGTCCTCATGCATTGAGGGGAGTGATCTATAGTGGAGGGTTCCACTTTATAATCAAGCCAAATGGAGCAGTTTGGTACCACGTGTAAGCCTGATGGTTTCCAGCATATAGTCCACCGGTAGTCAACAAGCAGTTGTTGATTATGTTGCCTTTTGGTCTAGCATGTGTTGGGTGCAGGCTTCCAGTTAATCAACAACTGACAACAAGAAAGCATGAGGTTGCGGGTTTAATCCTTGCGAGGCAAGAGGCACGCGGAACTAAAGTTCATGACATCAACCTCCAAAAGTTTTGACATGCTGTGCACATGAGGAGGAGGAGGGTCCGGATCACGGTCCGTGCACAGCTTCCTGCCTTTCGCGGCCATTGCGGCCAAAACCTCGCTAACAATGTTCCTCCTGCAAACTTGGGCTTCCCTGGCTCACCCCATCGACTAGCCAGATAAGCCTGCATTCCCTTATATATGCAATGGATCAATAGCACTAGTACCAATGCCTAACTCAATGTATCAACTAGCCTCTCTTTGCCCGTAGCATAAAATATGAGTGAGAGAAAGATGGTGGATTTATTTTTCAAGTAAAAAACCTTGAAGCATACAGTGTAGGTGGAAGGAGAGAGCAAACTGGAGATGTCTGTGCTCGTGCCGCTGAAATTTCACGTATGTGATGGCATTTACATCATCCATCAAAACATCAATCGTTTCGATACGATGTCTCAAGGTATAGATATATTATTCTGAATACACAGAAGGGCGTGAAATATAGTAAAATGGGAGGGTAGCCAAGATCCTTGAGTCATTGAGTAAAAATTGAGACCGCAAAATACAAGTTGACGATTCTGGCGGTCAAAAGGTGTCCATCAGCACAGCTTTCCATATTTGGGGGGGTTGTCAAGGAGGTCTGTGTTCGATCGGACACTCCCGCATGCCTCTTGTTGCGAGGTGTGAATTGTCAGGTGATCATGTGATTGAGTTGCAAGGTTGGTCAGCCCTTCCCAGGGTCCGTGTTTGTTCATGGTTAGTTGTGGTATCCAAGTTAGGAGAGCCCACTCCAGGCCAGGTTCAATAGTGGCTGGTGGAGGGAGGTACCTTAAAAGCCCTTGGGTGACCCTGTAAATGCACTTCCTCAAATATGGAGGGGAAGGGTGTAAACATGATGGTTTACAGCATATATGGCCTGCCAGCCTGAGTAGTCAACAAGCAGTTGTTGATTATGTTGCCTTTTGGTCTAGTGGTATAGCACGTGTCAGGTGCAGGCTTCCACCACGATGGAATTGAGACAGGGCAGAAAACCGAATCAGAAAGGCTGATTCACACCCAACCTCTTAAATTTCTGTCAACATGCTCTAGAGATAAGATGATAAGGTGTGCAGTCAGAGTCATATAGGCTCTGCTTGACCAATAGTTCATGCTCTCTTCCCCATTTTTAATTATTTCATAGTTTCATTTGTGATCCTGACAGAGGCCTGGCTCAGATATTGTTTGTTTGAAGAGCTATTTCCATTACAGAGGGCCATAGGAAATGTTACCCCAGATCCGAGAATTATAGACGTGATCTATTTACTTTTCGGACCAGAACTGAGAAAAATGAATACAAGCACACTAAGTAAAATGAGGTCCTCAGAGGTCCATCAGATAGTTTCCCCTGCCCTGGAATAATTGACTCAGTGTTCAAAATAAATTTTCTACTGTGACCCTTACAGCTATTGGCAGTACCGAAGGCGTGAACGAAAAAATTTCCATTTTGAGCAGTTTTTGATCCTCGCGAAAGAATTGTCCATATCTCTGTGAGTTCTCATCGGATTGAGTTGAAACCTAGCTAGATCTTCCGGAATAATTCAAGCGCAATTAGTGATAGAAATAAATGAGTGAAAATATCACATTTTGGATCATCTGGCATCTAAGGATACATGGGCCGTAAATAGTGCTGGCAGGGTCCGGTTCGGAAATCGGTCCGAACCTGAACCAAACCTGAACCGAACGGGGGTTCAGGTTCAAGGTTCGGGCTCCAAAGATTTTTTCTGAACGCGTTCGAACGCCGAACCGCAAATCGCCGAAAATAGCCTATTTAAACGCAAATCAAGTCATATTTCGGGGAGTTTAACAAAGGTATTGCCATCTTGACTTTCCATCATCCATACCATTCACCCATGACCAATTCTAAGTGAGTTTCTTGATGTTTTCACGCTGTGGGTTGCGAGAGGATCGTCACTCACATGATCTGATCAAACTTTGTTTAGCTTGAGTTTGTTCAGATATATTTCTAGGTGTGCTTCAATGTGTCTTGGCATGCTTCGGTGTAAAGTTTAGGCAGTAAAACACCCTTGCCAAATTCTGGGGGGACTGTGCGTAGGTAGTTTGGGCGTGGGAAAAGCTCTGAGGTTCAAAAAGTTCGAACGCGTTCGAACGCCGAACCTGAACCGAACGCAGGTTCAGGTTCAGCGTTCGGGAAAGAGCACCCCGAACCTGAACTGAACCGAACCTTGCCAGCACTAGCCGTAAAGTACAGGTAGCAAGCCCTGACCATGTCCTATGGACGTAATATTTTGGGAGGTGGGGCTCTTCCACATATAAAATTGTGTGATAGAGTCAAAACTATCAATAATTCCTTCCCGCAGGTCTATAGGACCCTCGGAGACATTTTGTGGAGAAAACAATGAAATGGCTACAACTACCCGAAGTCTGAACCAAATCAGTTGGTTAGACCACTCACAGACATGTAGGTAGTACCTACAGCTTCTTACATACTCAGATTCGCAAAGGGTGCGTGTCGAAAACACTAATTACGACACATCACGTCCATTTTCGGTCAACATCAAGTCCCCGCGATCACACCGAGATCCCATCACACCCACATCATCTGTCGACGCGCCTCGCTCTCCATGCACTCCTTCTCTCTCTCTTACCACCATGACCAGTCGTCCTCCCCTGCAGCGTCGACACTGCGCTGTCCTCAGCTAGCCTGGATCTCTGTGGTATCATGTCTCTCAAGTCTGTAGCTCAGCTTTCTGGGGTTCTTTGCCTGTTGTACCTACCTAGGCCCTCGGCTCCTCTGTTGTGACTCTCTCGGCACTGGACGTGCTGCGCAACTGCATGGCTTGGATGACTGGGACTGACTTGGCTTGCACTTGATACTAATCTCCCCCTTCATTCTTTAGATCTCACCTCAAGCGATACATCGGGAAGCCCTCAAGCGATACATTGGGAAGCGGGTACGTGTATACTCCCCTTCCATCAAACTACATACTAACCTCACTCATCAGTGGCGGTGCCCACTTTGATCCAACAATATGTCGCAAGGTGGATGTCATGTCAACGTGCTTATCCATCTCTGTCCGAGTGCGTACATGTCTCTCTCACTCCAATTCAGTGTAGCTCTTCCTCGAATGCTTCATCTGTGGATATCCCTCACTCTGTATCCAGTGTAATATATACTGCAAATATACCTGATTTACTGATTATTTTATTGGGTGGTACAACAGCAAAAATTACCATTTGACTGGGTTGAAATAACTTGCACTTATCGGGTTATCAGAATAAACCGACAAACGGGGTAGAAAACCCGTGCAAAGAATAAACCGGGTGCCGGGGACTTGATGTTGACCGAAAATGGACGCGACGCATCGTAATTAGTGTTTTCGACAGGCACCCTTTGCGAATCTGAGTATGTAAGAAGCTGTAGGTACTACCTACATGTCTGTGAGTGGTCTAACCAACTGATTTGGTTCAGACTTCGGGTAGTTGTAGCCATTTCATTGTTTTCTCCACAAAATGTCTCCGAGGGTCCTATAGACCTGCGGGAAGGAATTATTGATAGTTTTGACTCTATCACACAATTTTATATGTGGAAGAGCCCCACCTCCCAAAATATTACGTCCATAGGATATGGTCAGGGCTTGCTACCTGTATTTTACGGCCCATGTATCCTTAGATGCCAGATGATCCAAAATGTGATATTTTCACTCATTTATTTCTATCACTAATTGCGCTTGAATTATTCCGGAAGATCTAGCTAGGTTTCAACTCAATCCGATGAGAACTCACAGAGATACGGACAATTCTTTCGCGAGGATCAAAAACTGCTCAAAATGGAATTTTTTTCGTTCGCACCTTTGGTACTGCCAATAGTTGTAACTATCTATAATATAATAGAATGGCAAAGCTAAAGAACTTTCTGATGTTCCATTTTCCCGCTCTCGCCGCCAACACCGAGTGCCCATTAAGCGCCCGGCCCCGGGTATCTCGGACATGGGACAACGCGTAAGGTTTATTGTATTTAGCAAGGTACTGTGAGACAAGCTTTGCTGTGTAACAACCTTAGCTGGGTACACATGTTTACTGTGACATGCAACGACCTTGGCTGGGTCGGAACATTTGCTGTGAAACAACCTTTACTGGGAAAACAGCCTTTACTGGGAAAACAAACTGTTATGGGACAAACAGCCGAAGGGAAATTAATGGGAATAAGTATCTGGGACAAATGCAATTGATGGCATTCAACCCGTGAATCCATTCACAGGCACCCTTTACTGGGAAACAACCCTGACTGGACAAACAGCCAACGGGGGAAAAGAATGGAATGTGCCAAGTGTCTACAAATGCACATACAACCCGTGAATTTATTCACAGGCACCGACTAGTACATTATAGTAGTTTTTTTTCTTGGAATCACTGGGGAGGGCACACACGTGCCCAGATTATCCACAGTGCACGTGGTGAGTGCTTTCCGGCCCGAAAATGTGTTGAGTCCACTATAGTCTCTTATAAATAGACGTTATAACAGAGCTTACTCGTACCTCGTATGTTATACATAAGTCCACTAGATCTGGCAGACATTTTTACATCCCTTAAAATGATTGACTGGTGCGTCTTTTTTACCTGAGTGGCCCATCCAAGATTCCAAATCATACACTGTGATCTGATTGCCTTTCTGACCACAGGACTCAGAAGTATATTAAGAAAAAGCACGAGCTGTTGCCGGGCAATGCCACGGCCCTACACCCCAAGTGGATTGCATGCTAAAATCACAGACTCATGGCAGGGGTAGTGGAGTGTAGCATGGGTGAAGGATTAAGACAAGAATGGTGCAGAGGATAATGGATGAGAGAGAGGGGCTGGTGTGCGGGATTCCTAATCCACACATCTGCTTCGCAGGCTAGTGTTTGTGTGTGCTTGAAGGTCAGAGCGGCAGCAATGGCAATGTATTCTTTGCATTACTAGAATGATGTCTACCAAGTCCCTCAGTGCCTGTGACACCAGAAACTGGGGTATCCGAAGCTCCGCACGCTAGGGCCATTACCTCGAAATTACCATATTTGGCAATCCGGCAAATGCCGGCCGTAATTTTTGACGTTTTTCTGCCTATTTGGGCCAAAAGAATCGCAGAGTTACAAACTGTTCAGTTCACAGGCTGTCGTTACCCATTAGATATCCGATTAGTACAGTAGTCCCCAATGGATACTTAGTTCACCGCGTCCAACACTTATATCACGCTCTGGATATCTTTTCAATGATACAATCTGCATTGCCCTCCAAATCATATACTGCTTTGTAAACTAAATTACTATTCAGAACCTTTTCGCAACATTTCCGTATCGCTGCGACATTAGGCCCAGTGAATACCCGAACAATCACTGTGCCACCATCGAAATCTGGGAGCGTTTGAGAGTGTCAACGGCCATCTGTGACCTTGGTTTCAAGTCGCACTTGTACGGAAGGATCCGACTTTACATGTATCATAATCAACTCAGCAATTGTGAGTACACAAGCCTGCAGTGGAACTCACATCAGGGCCCCTTCCTCACAATCCAGCACAGGTTTATTTTCTTCTCCGGGCACGGGACGGACAGTGAAGATTGTGAGCAAGGTAGCAATTGTAATCCACAAGGATGATGCGGCGAAGTGTTGGCCGGGGCAGACCCTGATTACAAAAACAAGTTCTAGGTTGTATCTGAGACAATATTGATGACCTTTTGTACGTACCGGGTACCAAAGCCGAATGTTGCTTGTTGGACTCGCCGGACAGATTCGTTACCTTTCGGCCCAAGGAATCTCTCTGGTAAAAAGTCTTCAGGATCGTGGAAGACGTCTTCGTCGTGATTCATGCTCCTATGTGATATCGTGCTCAACAACTTATCCACTAAAGCAATGGGAAGACTTGCCAGATATTCGCAATGACGTTGCAACCGCGGGGAAGAAGAAAATCACCATAAGCGACGTCGGAAGTCAGCTTGCGCGATGCTGGAGGAAATAAGTTCTCAGACAGAATCGCGAACCAAGATCTCACTCATAGGGATTGGAGGGTTCCAGCGCAAAATTTCCATGAGGATAGCTTCCACATACGGAAGGGAAGAGCGATCTGCGTGAGTCGGGAGACGTCCAGATCCAAGAACACTATCGATTTCTGTTTGCGCCCGCAGTTGGGTATCTGGATACAACATCATTGCAACCAAAAAAGTGTCGAGGGAAGCGATAGTCTGAGAAAGAGTCGTCTCGACGCAATTGAAGAAGTGTATGGATACGCACCGTGTCGACAGCGCCAGCATACATGGAGATACTTGCGAAGTCCACCAATGCTTTCGTTTCTATGTAATCCTCTGATTTGACGTTTTTCAGGATCTTAGAGCAGAAGGAGGGAGGTGCCTGTAAATCGTCCTACATTTCTTTGTCGCAGCTGTTTTCTTCAATAATCGCGGTGACATACCATAGTCGATTGAATAACACGAGAAGACTGTGCGATGAGTTGCTTCAAATCAGCATTGAAGGCGCGGACAGATCGATTGACATGGGATCCAAGCAACGCGTAAGGGAGATGCTTGCCTGGGAGCATATGTTCAGCAAGCGAGAAACTTTAGACGTAAGGGTCATACTCAGAGGGAATAGCTCGACCCAAAACTTCCCCGGCGATAAAATAAGGGCGGCACTCTTAGCGACGCGGTCCGAAAGCGTGATAATCGGGTCGGATAACTTTTCCGGTTTGTAGCCGAGAGAAAGTCGCAGAAGCATGGAAGAAAAGAGCCTTCGTAAAAAAAAATTAGCAGTACGCAAGGGCAGAAAAATAGTCGACAAACATTCTCGACTCATCCTGAACATTTGAACCCTCCAACAAGCGAAGAGCATATGCTTTGACTTCCGCCTCTTGCATGGATTCATGAGCCTGGGCAGCGCGCACATTAAGTGCTTCCTGGAGGTACCGCCGTGTTTTCTTGAAGTCTTTCCCAGGTGGTAGAAATGTCAGGGCTTTGTCAAAACCACAGCTAGGTGACCAGATGAGCAATGTGCACAAAGCGGATGCTAAATGAAGAACAAACAGTGATGCCATGACTCGGGGCTGCCGGGTGGAGAATGTTGCCAGTTGCTTGTTAAGTAAATCATGGGTCACTTGAAAACCGGTCAACACTACAACAGGCGTTCTTGCGATCGCGAGACTGTATATGGGGCCTGTTATCAAAATCAATGAGAGAATTTATGTGAATATACGCGGAATGCAAAGCGACCGTTGGTCTTGCCCCATTCATCGAGTTGACGCCATGGTCTGCGAGAGGGAATATTGAAAGTATGCCCCAGAAACCAATGGCCGGGTGGGCGCGGAGGAAAGTTGCGGTTGCGATAAGAACGCCAGCATAAGATGAACACCGTTAGAGTGAGGACAGCGACTGAGACGGACTCGGAGAGCATAGATCAACCACCTACACGACAAACGAAAATGAGAACTTTAAAGCCAGTTCAAGGTGAGCCGGGTCGGTGACGGCGTTTCGAATTGAGCCGAGCCGCTGGTGGTACTCCGTCTGCATGTGTGATTGGACAGGTAGCGGAAGTATCAAGAACTAAATGTAGCACGGACCATGAGTCGTGAAACAGCTCCGCGATGCATTCGCCGGCGAAACGTGATTCGCCCAAAATACACTGTTGCACTTGCCGTGGTGTTCGGTGCTTGGTCAGTTCAACCCACTTTCGAGCGTGTCTTGAGCATGTCTCTCTCACGTTCACAGCGGCCTTCTCCCGTTCGCGTTCGCTTCTCCCGTTGTTTTTTGCGAGGTCGTCCGTCACGGTCCGTGACAATGGAAAGTCGAGGTTGGCACCGGCAAAGACGGCATTAAGTAACATGGCATCACCTGACTGCAACCATTTTGAATCAGGACCGTCTGCTTCTCCTCCAGCCATGAGCTTCGAAGCTGCAGCTGCCTCCATCGTCGCCATTTTCCTGTCTAGTTGGGCGTATACTCAATGGTTGCGTCCAATTCTTCGCGGCAACCATGACAGACTGCCCCTTCCTCTCCTCAACCGTGGTTTGTCTTTGGTAACCTACAAGATTTGCCAACTGATGGACGTGAGTGGGATATTCATGCGGCCCTTGCACAGAAATTCAGTACATATGTGCCGATTTTCGGTTTTGGGACTTTAACATCTATCGCCCTCTTCAGAGAGCGACGTTATTTACCTGCGTGTGTTGGGAACCTCGATTCTATCCATCAGTTCTTTTCTTGTTGCCAATGAATTGCTTAATCAACGAGGGTCCGTCTGGTCTGATAGGTACCGTCTTCTCTTGCTTTACATCCACGCCACCTATGAAGTTCTACCCAAACCTCGACTGCCCATCATGATACAAGAGCAGCTAAGACTTGAAGAGCTGAAGAGCTGTACGTCGGAACCCCTATTTCTCGTTCATTTATGACTTTTTTTAGAATGGGATGGGACTGAAATCTGGTCTTGCAATTAGTTAAACGCCGATCTTAGCATATGTCCTGGGCGTCACTTTGCCGACGACTCCATTTGGATCGCAATATCGAACATCCTCCAAGTCTTCTCAATCAAGGGTCCAAATGGCGGCATTAGGAAGAGCGATGTTCAATGGAGCTCCGGTCTCGTCAGGTATGTGTTATTTTGGTGCAAAGAAGGCGATTCGCTCACAGTCTTAGTACCCCGAGCGCTTTCGCTTGTGATATCCAGCCGCGTTTTGAAGGGGCCGAACATCTGGTGGGAGATGATTAAAGGTTTTTTTTACATTGATCATCGTCGGAGGGACGGACGCCACTTTTTTGGAAGTACACACAACAAGGATGTAATTTACTATTCAAGTATGAGTTTCCGTCTATGAGCAAGGTCAACCTCGTGGCGCCTTGAAGGCCTAAAGGGGATACACTGCCCCCCTACTTCTCTTCTAGGAGTCAGACGTGCTTTTCTTCCTTGGCTGCCGACTGTCCGCCGGCGATCGATGGGAGCTGTAATGCTAGATTATTACGCACAGCGCAGTTAAAATTATGTGCACACACCTTGACGCACACAGCAACTAGTCCTGCCTCCCTCTCTGCCCTTTACACCCAACAATGGAAACATCGCAGTCACGGTCGACGACCACAAATGGTCGTAACTTTTGGCTTGTTCTTGCAGCACTGCTTGTTTCCCTTTTCCTTGCTATTCTGGAGAGCGTATGCTGAATCAACGTCTACGCATTTTCCTCACTAACATATCCCCCTTCAAGTACGCTATTTCAACAGCACTTCCTGTTATTGTCCAAGAGCTCCACTCAGACGACTTCCTTTGGGTAGCCAGCTCATATGGCATCGCCAGCACCGTCCTTCTTCCTCTCAGTGGAGGACTAGCTGAAGTGCGTCTATCTCTCGCTCATATTTGTGTAGGAAATAGGGTTCAGGATGCGGACAATCCTCAGATAATCGGAAGACGTCCTGTCATACTGTTTTCGATTGCGCTGTTTGCTATTGGAAGTATCATAGGCGGTGCAGCTCGCAATATGAACATGCTCATTGCCGCTCGCAGTAAGGATGATTGAAATCCTCCGGAGTCACCCATTAACTTATAGAATGTCAATTTTATAGCTGTACAAGGCGCAGGTGCAGGGGGTGTATTTTCGCTGACACAAATCATTCTGTCCGACTTGGTGACATTACAGGAACGTGGAAAATACAACGGTCTTTTTGGACTGTGAGTGCCTCACGTTCTTTTTATTGTTTTAGCTCACGAAACGACCTGTTTAGGGTATGGGCTATTGGAGGAGGGATTGGTCCAATCGTCGGTGGTAGTCTTGCAAGTCCATCACGGTGGAGGTGGTTATTCTGTGAGATGCGCGCTCTCTGGGGTATCAGGTCCGACTGACAAACTTACGTGTAGACCTCAACGCGCCGATTGCAGGACTCGCTTTCGTGCTTATCCTTTTCTTTCTGCATGTGCCGACGCCCTCGGGGAATTGGAAAGAGAAGGTGCTGCGCATTGATTTAATGTGTGCTTCCCCCACACACGGTTATCTTCCACTCAATTTCATGTTCTAGTGGGAACCTCATCCTCATCGGGGCAACTTGCTCCTTGGCTATCGCCTTGACTTGGGGCGGCGTTGTTTCTCCGTGGTCGTCGCCTCGAGTGTTGGTACCTCTCTGTTTAGGGGTAATCGGTCTTGGTGCCTTCTTATGCTACGAGTGGCTCTGGGCTACATACCCAGTTGTAAATATGGTTTTATCGTGTTTGTCTCAAAATTCTGAGTGTTCTCCTTTAGGTTCCCTTACAATTGATGTCAAGCCGCACAACCATGAGCGGGTGAGTAGAATTATTGAAATTATATGTCGCTGGGGTGGCCCATTACTCTTCCTGCCCTCAGGTACATGCAAATCGCTTTAGCGGCATTTATCAACGTCAACTTGATCTGTGCGTAAATTATTCCCTCGCCTTCGACCTATTGGTCAATTTACCTGCGTAGACTATTTGCCGGTATACTACCAGGCTTGCAAAGATTCGTCCCCAATAGCCTCCGGAGTTGATCTCTTCGGACTCAGTTTTTCAACCGCCCCATTTTCGATACTCGCTGGCATAAGCATCACAGGCACCAAACGTTACCGCCCTCAGATCTGGATTGCGTGGTGCGCGCTTCTGATAGGTATCGTCCTCCTGAGCAGCATCACGGAAAATACATCCCGTGCAACTTCCATAGGGTTTCAAGTCATCATCGGGGTCGGTATTGGGATTCTATATTCGGCAGCATACTTCCCTGTCCTCGCCCCTTTGCCGGTTACATCCAACGCTTTGGCTCTGTCTTTCTTTATATTCATTCGCACTTTAGCACAAGTAAGCTGTGTTTAACCGCAATGTCCTTTGCTGATACTTATTCACGTAGATTTGGGGGATTACTGTCGGTGGCGCCGTACTCCAGAATATCTTACAGCGGCGGGCACCCGGATCCTTGCCATGTACCGTCAGCTCGACAAATCTTGCATACTCAATAATCCATTGCGTTCCAGCCCTACCAGAGCCTCTCAAGGACCAAGTTCGGGCTGCTTTCGCGGACGGCCTGCAAACAATATGGAGGATAATGATTGGTGTTTCCGGAGCAGGTCTGCTATCCAGTCTTCTCATGAAGCCGTTTCCATTGCACACTACGAAGGATGAGAACTGGGCACTGGAAGAAAAGGAAAAGCTAGATAGCACACAACTCTAACCAACACTTTGCATGAATTCTAGACAGTATGTACACGTGTATGTTGGCCTTTTTCTTGTCGTGCGGACTGCGAGTCTTATAATTTATTTTACGGAAACACAAGACAATTGGGAGAAATTTGAGAGACCAAGTACAAGTTTACTCCTCTGTGAACCAGCGCAGGCGAGCGAAGGACAAAGCAGGTATGGTGTTCCAGTTTCAGGTCCCTGATTATCACAAGAATGCCGATGTTACACGGTAGAATTGGAGTTCGGTGAAGGGAAAGTCGACAGATTGGCGCCACGAATGAACCGGTCCAGGGGGGGGGCGGTGTTGGAGGTAAAGGTCGAGTATCTCTATGAGAATAGAAATCCAGATTTGTAGCAGGGTACTGGTGGCACGGATACCTTGCCCGTTGATCATATCTTGGTCGTGGATCGGCGAGGATTGATATCATATACATTGACCTCAAAGTTGGATCCGCACCAACATGGAAAGAGAGGCTGTGAGGTTTGGATGGGGTGGTGTCAAGGAGGTGATTATTGGGCGGATCTTCTTGCTCTTTACAATGGGTCTGTAAGTGAGGGTTGAATCAGTAATCAGTACAAGACGCGCTTCCGCTTTGCTCCAGTGTTATACTAGTCACTTATAAACAGGCGCTACAACAGTTGAAGGCTCGTACCTCGCTTGTTGTGGTGTAATACCAATGCAGCCTTCAATAATATAATATTTTCAGACTCATTTCAACCTAAAGATAGAATTATTATGGACCAACAGTAAACCTGGAACTGTCCACTGGCAGTCATAATGAAGAATATTGTGTTAATAACTTTCTGTAGAAGAACCACAGAGAAGCGACAGTAATACGACTGAATACTGGAAGCTTTGCCTAGAAAAAGAATGTCATTCCCAGCTACAACGAACTCATCGCATTCAAACGAACGGTGTGTGAAGAACGAAATAAATCTGAATCCCATCCCCGTTGCAATCTTACCTTGAGAATTGAACTGGTGCCAGCTAGGCGAGAAGGATTGCCTGTGAAGTCGTTAACTAAATTGGTTGAGGAAATGATACTGATGGTCCAATGATGGGAAACGTTGGCTGTTTATATTGCGAGATGAATATGTGGCTTCCCGGGAGCGAAATAAATGAACTGGATTGGTGCCAGCAAGGCGAGAAGGATTGCTTATGAAGTCGTTAACTAACTTGGTTGAGGAAATGATACTGATAGGCCAAATATTAATATTGCTGGTACGATCGATGGGAAACGTTGGCTGTTTATATCTCGAGATAAATACGTGACTCTCCGGCTTGATTACAATTGGGCTAGGCCAAAGCAGCAGCGGTTAATAGCGTTCTGTGAAGAAAAAACTGTGCATAGATCAATTGTTGAGCCACATGATGTTTTCTCGTTTTGACATAGCGAGCTTCGCAACAAGCGCCGAGTGACACTCGGACGGAAGTGAGTTCCACTCAGTCACCGGGGAGGCCTTGGCTAAAGGCGATCGGAGGTGCTCGTAGTTGTCAAGAGCGAACATCGGGAATAGTTTTTTCTTTCTTTCTTCCTGCCGAGAGTCCACTGGCCCGGGCAAGGGTTTGTTGCGCGGAGTCACATTTTTGGGCAGTGTATAAGGTGCTCGTCCAGCCATCAGCGTCGGCGTTAGAGTATAATTGGCTGATCGTGTTAAATGAAGTTGCAATTGACGAGTGCTTTTGAATACCTGGCTGCTCCGTCAAAATCGCTATTCAGTGAGGTCAAGTGCCGGAGAAACCAGCTCACCCGGTCAAACTGAAACACTGAGAAGAAAGCCCCTTCGCGCCCGCGACTGTGAGAAGCGAACTTCTAAGATCATGCCGTGCTCCTCGTGCAACTCTCCGAGTCACTTTAGGTCTATCAATGGCTCTATGGATTCCCGAAGTCTGCAATGAGATGATAAATTGATGAGGTACAAAGTAGAGCACAGGCCAAATCTCGCAGCGCGCAATGATTCAGACAGCGCGACTAAATCGCAGGGGGAGGACTGAACTTGGGGAGAGTGCCATTGTGCGGCCATCATGGACCCACAAGGGCACTGAGACCGAGGTTCCCGTTCCTATACCAAAGGCTTGTTCTTTATTTGGAGTTCGTCCGGGAGAGAGAAGCTGCCGGGCAAATCGGCAATGTTAGATCATCTTTACTTTCGGCCACACTACTTTGGAACGCCGCCCACGGCGACGTGCATCTCTGGAGCAACTTCTTTGATTCCATTTTGTTTTGAATCATGGAGAAAGTGAGATTGCTTCTGATTGGTCCGCATCCGTGATTGTTACAGAAGCTGTGGTTGAGTTTTAAAACCCACCGCTGCGGCTTATATGTAAACCCTATACCTGCGTTGCAACTTGCTTGGCCAGTTCGAAATATGAAGCAACTTCATCCCTGGACTTTTCGGTCTCAACTTTTTGAGTCAAATGGGTCCCTTACGACAAAGTCCTCAAATCTTCTCCGTGGCTACGGTGAGCTTTCACATTCCACTCCTCAATGAATTCTCATAGGCTAACCTCATTTTTCAAGCGCGTAATTATTCAATGAATATTCTACGCCGTGGTCTGGTCAAAGGCGAATTGCTCATAGAGGATCAAGAAGGCACTCATCGTTTTGGCACTGCGCAGTCTGGTCGCGCACCAGTGGTGTTTAAAGTCCTAAATGACAACATGTGGACTCGCATCTGTCTCTCACATTACATTGGTTGTCCACTGGCGAGCATCTATTCATTCTGTCCGGGCTAACCGGCTCTTCTTTTTTCAAGTATCCGAAGCATATATGTTCGGAGATTTTGAAAGGTCTTCTTGACGTACGTCGCTGCAGTGGATTTTTCGAGTCTACTGATGAAATATCGTTAGCTTTGGTTGGACAACCGAGATGGGTTGACGGAACTCATGACCGTGATTAGCACTGCTTTCGCTCGATACTCGGCTTTGGCAATCAGTACCCTCGGTCGCCAGAGCTTGAATACGGCTCAATGGAATGTCGTGAGTGCATATACGAATTTAATTGGAAATGAATTGGGTCAACGTCCTGCAGGAAGTGGCCGATGTTTCAAACGAATTCATGTCTGCAAGTCCCGATAATCGAGTGTCTCGTCAATTCTACTGACTTTGAACAATTTTCAGTGCTTCCTTAGTCGGGAAATGATGCACTCTTGCGCTATCTGGGGTGAAGAAGAAGGAGGACCGCGAGGCGACTTGGTTTCTGGGCCCACAGAAGGAGACTTAGAAGCAGCACAGCGGCGAAAAATTCATCTCATCTTGAACAAAGCCCGGATCAGCCCTGGACAACCAACGACTGCTTGAAATCGGTTCGGGTTGGGGCGCAATGGCCTTGAAGGTAAGTCGTTGTTGGCGTCACAGTCAGTGAGACTGAGCGGTGCTTACTGGCAATGTACCCACAGGCCGCCCGTCTGGGATGTGAGGTCGACACTGTGACACTATCGATTGGCACCAGAGGTTGGCGGTGTTATGTATAAAAGCCTGTAATTAGAGGTCAACCAATGTTTAAAAAAACCCTCTAAGTAGAGGTCGGTCCTTCATTGATACATTATAAGTACTCACGTGGGTGCCGCGCAACGCCGGCGATGGGTGAGACAGTGAGCAGGGCTACGAGCTCGTCGTCTGCTAGTATGGTCGTGTTTGCCCCAAGCTTTGACTGGCTGAGTCATCATCACCCAAATCTGGTCGACAGCGAGCAAGGCCCCTTCCTCGCCGCCATCAACGACGACAACGCCTTCGCTGCTGCAAAAATGATTAAAAAATACCAAAAAAATAACACTGTTCGCAAGGACACTATTAAATACATAGAAGCAGAGGGAGCGTAATCAAGCCAGAGACTCTTCTACAAACGATGCCGCTGTCCTTGCATCTGTTGCCGTCTCGGGCACCGGGTCATCGACATGCCCCACCCTCTCGCCACCATCAGCCCGCTCGTCATCCTCTTCCCCCTCGCTACCGTCATCCAGGTCATCCGGGATCACGCCAAGGCTCCCTCGCCCCAGCGCGATATATTGAGGTACGTCCGTCCAAGTCTTCTGAAAGCGGTCCCTCAAATCCTTCTGTATCTTCGATTGGCGCCGCGCATACGCCGTGAACCCTTCACGCAGGACAGGGTCCAACAGCACGTCCGGTCGTTGATCCAGCAGCTCGAGCCACCACGCAGCCCTCCAGGTGAGGAACTCCCCGACACGTCGCATCTCTTCCTCCACAAGATCCACCTCCTCAGTCCACCTCCAAGCCCTCGCGCGCGTCTTTGCCCACTCGACGCGCAAGGCCTCCGCCATCTCAGCGTCCGCGTCGTCCCCCAGCGACAGCCATATCCAGGAGGCCGGCCTCTCCTCTTCCTTCCTCCTGCGCTCCGCCTCTGCCGTCTCCGCCGTCCTCCTCTTCTTGTGCCGCAACTTGTGCTGCGGATCCTGGAACGTAGCGCGCGGCCTCCCCCGCACATCGTCGGCTGACAGCACCCTCAGCTGGTGTTTCCACTCCGTCTCCTCCAGCACAGGAGCAAGCGATACGAGTGCGAGGCGTGCCGCACGATAAGTGGCCGCTGTGCGGCGAATCCGCTCGTCCACGTTTTGGATGGCGGTACTCGCCCGGGTATTGGCAGCGACACCGCGCGCGTTGTCGTCCTTGTACTTGTACTGCTGTGTGCGAACGAGCAGCAGTCGCCGCAGCTCGTCCAACGCCTCATGTGCCTGCCCCACCCGAAGCTGGAACTCGAATCTGGCGTGGCTTGTCTTAAGGCGCGCACACGGCAGCTTGGATGGGAGCCAAAGCTTCCAGGCATGAACGGGCACGCCGGCGCTCGGCTGCAGGCGAGCGGCGTGCGCCCGAGCAGCCTCATCGGCCGCCCGCAAGGCTGTAACAACTGGCGTGAAGGATTTTTGAATGTCGATCCAGCCAACGATCTTCCGCTCGAGCTTCTTGGTCCGCTCCTGCAGCGCTGTCTTCTGGCGATCTGTGGCGTGCGCCTTGATGGCGCCTGCGTCGAATCCCAAAACCCGCTGCTGTTCCTCCAACTGAATGCCCATCATGATCATCTCGGTCGCATGCAAGTCCCCCCTCACGTCGTCCGCGTCGTCGCCTTCCTTGGCGCCTTTCGCCTCCTCTGCTAACCGCCCGCGAATCGCCTGCACCGTCTCATGCTTCTGCGTAATCCGGAATGGATTGGGATTATTCGTGTCCTCCTCCCACAACTCCATCTCCCTCGTCCATTTCGCGACCACGTCGGAAGGGAGCCCCTGCTCCGCCTCGAGGAGCGCCAGCTGGTGTGTGGTCATATTCTCCACCGCTTTCTTCACCCGCTCCAAGAGATACCCCCCCAGGCCGATGATCTTCTTGTGATTCCAGTCGTTGAAGTGATCGTCCAAAGTGTCCCGCCGCGCGCCTGGACCCATCTCCTTGGTGCTATTAGCGAGCGGGTTCGCGTTGGCCCATCCGCGCTCAGGCGCCTCGCCATCTGTTTGGCCGACGAAGGGGGTGAGGTTGAAAGAATATAGGATGTTGCATGCTTCGATGTGCGCGGGGAGGTGGAATTTTGGGATCAGCCACACGTAGTACCGCTTCCCGGCGCGCTCCCTGAGTTCTGGATTGTATTGTGACAGGCGCCGCCAAATGTTTTTATGCCATTGGCACACGATATCGTAAGAAACAAAGAGCTGGACGAGCTCATCGTAGCCGACAAGACTATTCCAAAGCATGTAATCCATATTAATGTACCTGCCTCAGCGTGAGTCATATTCAGTGTGCAAGCGCAAAGAACAACATACCGCTCCCCCTTCTGAAGATCGCCAACGCCATTAGCGCGCTTCATATTATGACGAGCGCAGTCAACCGTCCCGATTCCCGAAGACGCGGTACCATATGACTCGCGGTCAGGCTGATCCACAGCGTCATGAGCGACGCAGGTGCTTTTCTGCATACCTGAGGTCAGTAAGGCCCCGAAACGTGAAAGACTTCCCATACCTCCTGCTCCAAGTCCCTAGTGCTGATCGAGATGCTTCATGTACGGCTCCAGCTTCGAGTAAAACGCAATCCCGTCCCCGAGCGATGGGTCCTCAGCTTCACTTGAGACGTGCTTCCGCTTCATCCTGAAATTGGCGTCGATCGCCAGAAACAGGGCGTACAGGAAGCGCTTCTCTCTCGGAGCCCTCCTCCACTCTCCGTTGTGCGGCAGATTCTTCCCAGGCTGGGGGCATGCTGGGCATAGCAGTGCGCACTCGCCCTCCTTCGTAGCGTCGGGCCCCTCGGCCGCATGTGCACGACCGGCGCGCTTGAGCATCTGAAGATGGCGCCACTGCCGCGTCATCCTTCGAAACTCATTGTAGCGATTCTTCGCAAACGTCAGTCCTTGTAAAATTGGCTTGAAACTATCGTGACACGTACCCGAGGCTGGAATACACCATTATTGTTCGTCATCCGCGCCAGCGTGTTGTAATAATGGTGGGCGGAAACCTTGGACTCCAAGGAAAGTAGATGAAACTTGCGCAGAACGCGGAAGGTCGCGGCGGTCGCCGGGTTCGTCGTCGTCGCAGGGTACAGCCTGGCGCGCAGGAGCTGGACTTTGTGGCTTTGCGCCAAAGCGCAGGTACAAAAGTCCAACCCCACTTCGTGAACGCCATTCGAGTCGACGATGCAGAAGTCGTCGCGCGTCTTGGGATGGTCGAGGATTTCTTGCTCTGCCCTCTTCGCCACCGTCCCCGGACATGTGCCGTTGCGTCCATGGCCAAGCTGCATGCGCAAGCCCAAAGACTTCAATGTCACTAGCTCGAATGTGCTGTCCGTCCATATCTAATACCATATATATTATCCATTGTACGAGAAAAAAATGCCACATACCTCAACACGATGCAAGGGATTGTCCCGATGGACAGAGACTATGCACTCCTTGCAGAACAACGCCTCGGTATCACAATCTCGGCAGCGATAGATCGCGTCAGCGACAGGACGCGGGCAATTGGCGCAAGCTGTCTGGTGACAATAATCGCTGCGACCTTCGTGGCGCACGACTTCATCGAGAAAAGCGCCCCGGAAACCGTACCTCCATTGACGCATAGGGTGGTCCTAAACATGGGCCAGTTTTAGCCAGAAGCGTACAAAATGCAAGTTACTTGCTCACCGAATCGCGAGCTTCCCGAGGCCCGGGTTCTACAGGGTGTCCCTCATCAAAAGGGAAGACCTCCTCTTGCGCAAAAGGAAAAGGCGCGTCCGAGAGATCCGAGAAGTCGACAGGGGTAGCCTCCAGGTCTGGTTCCAGTAGCCCCCTCTGCGCTGGCCTCTTTGTCGGCGATGCCAGCACAGAGACCAATCTTGTCGACGTGTGGGTATGGCCATCCCAGTCGGTGTGTATTGAGCGGTGCATGAGTCGTTCCTCCCGAGCATGGGGCAGTTCCTGCTCGTCGTCATCGCTATCCGACAAAACTGCGGTGGTGAGGCTGTCGATTTTGCGTTTCGGCGGCATAGGTGTGCAATCTGAAGAGAGCGGAGATGGACAGAGGGAGAGCCACCGGCGGTAGGGGTTGGCACCCCCACCGCCGACTACAGTTTGTTGACTGCTCACGTGGAAACCAAGGAAAAGCCGTGGACACCATCTGATGTCCCATCATTATGATGATCAACACAGCCTTGGGCCAATCTTAGGTCGCGTGCTCACGTATACTTCTTCATGCCTCCTTTCTCCGACAACATTTTCGCCGAGGTCCTCACCTATTGCGCACCTCCCGTTGCTGCCACTTTCGCCCTTGTTTCACGCCACAGCGCTCAACTTGCTCGCAACCATTTATACGCTCGCATTGCTCTTCCCTTCTCACGCGGCATTTTTTTATGGCGCACACTCGAAGAAAAGCCTGAATTGGGAGCGATGGTAAGTCTATCATCATAATTAAAAGCAGACAGAAACCTCATCTGACTCTAGCTCCGACGGCTCCACCTGAAACCCTCACCCGCTGACCGTGCCGCACAACACGCCGGCCAGATGTTCGCGCGTGCCCTCTCGAGTATGACAGGGCTCCGTGAGCTCTATCTCGACTGCGACATCGACCCCAGTGCCCTTTTACAATATATGCGGGCCCCGCTGCTTGCTTTTCGCTATGCCTTCCTCATGCCCCCCGACATCTACCGCTTTCTCTATCGGCAGCCAACCATCCGAGACCTTTGCCTTTGTCGCGGAATCCCATATGAAATCGATCCACCCCCCTTTCTTCCAAATATCAATGTTCTGCACGCGCGCCCACTGGATATTGAACAACTGCTTCGAAACCGGCCAGTTGCGGAAGTACATCTGCGCTATCGATACTACGACATCGGATTCCGGCCACGGACCCATCTCGCCTTCATTCTAGAGTCTGCTGTGCCTGTCCAGCAGCTACACGCTATGGCGTGTCAATTTGTGGACCACGCCGACCTGTTCCCTTATATTCCCAGCGTCAACCACCTTGTCATCTCGGCAGATTTCTCCTGGGGACGCGATGAGCCGTCGGTGAGCAGCTAAAAACATATATTTCCACTGTAACTCATCCATGAGATCCCAGCCCGAGTACCCCCAACTCATGATCGACCTCTGCAAAAAATTTAACAACCTTGTCGCACTCCGGCACCTCACTATCGTCACCTTCTTCGGCAATGAAGCGGTTCGCATTTTTATAGACGCTCTCCGCGTCCACTGTCGGGCACCCCACCTGCAAGAAGTCGTTTTCCACACCGAACACCGCTGCCTGATGTGGCACCACTATCGGAACCCACTCACATCGCAACAGACCATCGAAGCATGCCCGGGGCATTATGTGGACGATGGGTCCGGCCTTTTACATCATGCTGGATACATCAAGTTGGACGCCGCGTTCACTGCTGATGATGACAGATTCGAAACCGCGGCGTCCCGCGCAGCCTCGTCGCCTCAATCTGTTGTCGATAGTTTTGAATTCCCAGAGTAGGACACACACACATATTGTAAACTGAAGTCTCAACTATATGATATTCAACTTTGATTGCGGTACAAACGGGTTTCGGTACAAGCAATTCTGTTATAAGCTGTGGTACAAAAAATTCTGCGATAGTTGCGGTACAAACATTTCTGCGATAAGACCAAGTCTGGGAATCAAATAAGTAAAACAAATGTGAATCAAGTAAGGCTCACGTTTAGGATTTGTTGGGGGCGCTCAGAAAGTCAAGCTCGTCTGCTTCGTTGTCTGCTTCGTTGGGTGTGTTCGACGCGTCGATCAATGCCTGAGTCATTGTCGCCGTATTCACATGCTTCCCGTAGATATCGGCATCTGTCAAACCATCCTCGAAGTCGTCGCCAGGCACAGGCTGCCATGGCCCATGGTACGGACATTTGGTGCGGCAATGCTGGTGGAGCCACTCATTCACGGAATCTATGTTCTCTTTGATTACAGCCGAAGCACGATACCCCAGATCGTGATATTTTTTGTGGAGTGCCTCGACAGCCATAGTTCTGGCCCCAGTCAATCGCGATCATACGCCAAACGAAAAATGAGACTTACTCATCGGTGTACAACCGAATCTCTGGGAATCCGTAGTTCTCGTAGCATTCAAAGATGAAGTAGGTGCCGCGAGTGGACCACGAGTGGTACTTATGGTTGGAAAAATCTTTGCTTGGCATGAATGGAATTTTACATGGCCGGAAGCCGTCGCTGCCACGAGGAGGCTGGTGGCTCGTTCGCGGCCCATAACGTCTGGGACGTGGTGGCTTGGCGTTCTCGCGTGGGTAGTTGAGGGGCGGAAACGAGCTGAGCAACATGATGATGTTGGCAGAATCTGTCCAAGGCGGTGATTGCTCCGCAGCTCCGCAGCCGAATTTCCTGCACGTGACAACGTGACTCATTAATTGTATTGTCCACGGAATTTCCTGCGCGTGACCTGGCCCTCGTTCCGCATCATCATCATGCCTCCAAATATTCCCGCCGACGTGCTCTTCGAAATTCTCCATTTTTGCAGCCAACACGACATCGCCCAGGTGGCGACTTGTTCTAAGCTTTCTCACGACGTCGCCCAACCCATTCTCTATCGAGACATCGCAGTCTCAATCTACAGAGCTCCCAAGGTCCTCCGCCCAGTAGCCGCATCGCCCGACTTGGGCAAATTGGTTAGTGCTGTATCTTTGCCATAGCAACATTGACCAACCTAGCTCACCTTTAGGTCCGCGTTCTCCGTCTTCTGGGCCATCAGTACGACCATCAGCTCATCCCCATCTTCGAGGAGGCGATTTCACGGATGCTGGGCCTCGTGGAGCTCGAAATCCACACCTCCGTTGACTGCGAAGCTTTGGTGCGGGGGTGCTGTGCCTCGCTGCGTGTATTCACATTTTACCCCTCCGTCAACGACGCCATCTATAAATTTCTCGACATCCAGACTAGTATCACCAAAGTCACCCTTGGCCATCTCAACCGTAGCGCTCCAACGCCGAATCACCGACCCAATATTTTACCCCTCCTCACTCATGTACAGGCCCCCGCTCGAGACCTCGTTGAGCTTGTCCCTTCGCGGCCCGTCCGATATGTCAAGTTCCTGTACACGGATCGGGAGATGAAGGCACGCGAGGCGATCCCCCTCACCTTCCTCCAACATGCCCACGTCGTTAGACTCGAACTTGCGGGCTTTCATCTCTCCAAACCTATCGACTTGGAGACCCTTCTACCGCACCTCACGCATCTCGTGATCATGCAGGATCCTTCGTGGGGAAAGAGATATTCTGCGGTACGTCTCTTTGTCCTACAACCTCCACATCCCTTTAAATGTCTTTACAGCGCGATTGGCAGTGGACCCTGGGTGAGCTCGCCCACGTCATCAGCGCCCTTGAGCAGCTGTCCGAGCTCGTCTTTATCACGACTTTTGCGCGCAAGTTTGCGCTGCGGCTCCGGAAGGACTTCGAATACCACGCCATCCCGCTTACATGTCGCCTCTTCGTGGTGCACAACGAC
The DNA here is from genome assembly GCA_029289565.1 of Mycena galericulata. NCBI lineage: Eukaryota > Fungi > Basidiomycota > Agaricomycetes > Agaricales > Mycenaceae > Mycena > Mycena galericulata. The sequence continues at coordinate 134,963 of JARKIA010000114.1, read as the reverse complement.
AAAACGTGTTTTCGCTGGCCTGACCCTCTCTCTTCGTCGGTACGGTTGGAGAGCCCCGTCGAGAAGTGCCACAGCCATTTTCATCCTACGCAGTTTGTTCCTTTGATTAGCACTGAATCCAATTGACTTCCCTAGCAATGTCTTCGTCGATACCGCATGTATTGTAGGACATAATAACATTCGATTCTACGACATCATGCCCATTCCTCAGACAAACAGCCGCCTCGCTTCATGGGTGCCCCGAGTGGCAGCAAACGTTACAAAGAGCGACGCGCGAGCCTGCTGGATCCGCGCCTCCGCCCTCCTTCTCTGCTCCCGCTTTGTCTCGCGTTCAGGTGAATCCTGACGCGTCAACGGCTCGCCCACCGGAACACGGGCGGGGGGGTATCTGGGGCCCCGCTTCGGCGCGTTGCGCAGCTGCAGAAGCCGGTCCACACGTTGCTTGCGTGCCGCGCGATCCCGCTTCATTTCCCGTGCTGCTGAATCCTGACGCGTCGAGGGCTGGCCCATCGGAACACGGGTGGGGGGGTATCTAGGGCCCCGCTTCGGCGCATTGCGTAGCTGCAGAAGCCGGTCCACGCGTTGCTTGCGCGCGACGACGCGTGCCACCAGCTGTGCTCGTCGTTTCTCCCTATCCGCAGCGGAGACCCGAGGCGGCGGCACGTTCTCTTTCTCTGTGTCGCACTCAGCTACACCCTCTGAAGCCGAGTCAGCGCTAAACCAACGCGATACGCTGCACTCACGCTGCTTCCTTGCCACCACACGGGCTTTGAGCGCCTTCAGCCAGTGCTCACTTTCGTCCTCCGAACGCGAAACTCCTGAGGCACGTCGTACGGTGTCTAGCCAACCCTCCAGCTCCTCTGAATGTGGAGTGTCGGTGCGCACGTTGTCGAGGGCCTCTGAATACGGTCGTCAGTGTAATGATCCCAAGGTGAGATCCACCACTTACGCTGCTTTAACTCGCGGCCCTGTGCATTGAGCATCATGCTTGCTGGAAGGTCTTTAGTCGAAGGATCCGGTGCTGCCATTTTGCTAGGAGTGGAGAGGGATAGATCCGGCACAAAATAGTGATCATCCATATAGGGCGGAAAATTTTGGGCACGAATAATAATATTACAATGTTACAGATTCCAGAACACCTACCATCTATCATCTACTGATAGATGCGATACGCCGCACTCGGGGGCCGACCCGCGATTGTTTTGACAGCCTCCTCGAGAGAGCGCACCACACGAACCTCGGTCGCTCCTGATCGACGGGTATCCGCATGAGCATCCCGCCTAAGAAAAATCAGACCAGCCACGAAGCTCGAAATGTTACTCACACTTCAAAGTAGATGGAGCCTGTCTCGCGGACGACGAAGAAGAACGGACGTGAGTTGATGTCCGAGACCGTAGCGTCGAGGTTGGGCGGGGTCGGATATACGGCTCTCCATCCAATTAGGGCGGGCGCATGTTCACGATGCGCGTTGCGTGCCTGACACTGCACATGGGTGGCCCGGCAATACTTCCACCATTCGTACCCTGCTTCGGTCGCAGTCGAAACTCGTTGCCAAGGAGGTGCCCCATGTCGAGCGGTCTTGCATCCCCTTCTGTTAGCGCATGCCGGAGATAAGGAACAAATGATGAAACGGTTAGGAGGAAAGGGACGTACAGAGTAGTGTAGGCCCCACGTTCGGTCAAATAGTAGTATCGCGCGATATGGGCGCTGTGAGACTCGTGGTTCCTGAAGCCCTTGCCAGGAAAGAAGGGGGGATCACAAGCTTCATAGCCGTCGTCGAGATTGGGGGGCGCGGCAGCAACCAGGTGGGACATCAAAGACGGACGAAAAGTAAGAGATTGAGAGCAAATAAAATCAAATTTGGTCGAGCTCCATTAGGTCGAAATATTTGATTGTCAAGTTCGCCTACATTGGGAAATAACTTTTGCACCAAATTAGCCCTGGATGAGGCGCCGCAGGCGCGCCTTCAAATTGTGGCGGTACTGGCACGAAATGTCATACGTGAAGTGCACACCCCGCAACTGGCGCAACAAGTGTGCCAGTTGCCGCTCGCGCACGCGCCGACGTCTCCTCTCATCCCTCAGTACGTCCAGCACCCACTGTGCGCCTTGCTCGCTAGATGATGGTGAGCACTGATTGATGTCAATGATAAAGAAAATAATACCTCCAGGACCATCCAACAATGTAATTCTGCAACAGCGCCTGCATGGCATCAAGGTAGCGTATCTGTCTCTCTTCTTCAAGCACTTGTTCCTCCCTGGAATTTTTGTCAAATTTGAATCAACACGGACAGGAATCAACACGAACAGGAACACGCTCGCGAAGGGGCGCCACACCGCAAGGGGATCAGACATAATATTTGCCAAGTTCTTCGACATGCTCACCATTTTATACAAGATTAGAGAAACCCTTTAATTTTGATTTCCTCTAAACAATAGATCTAGATCCTCCGTTGCGCTTCTGATGCTTCTTCCCCTTCGCGTCGCGCACGTTTCGACTACGCGTGGAGCGAATTGCCAGGTGCTCCGGCGACATTTGTTGCGTCGGGCCCCATTGCGCTGACCCGTCGTCCAGGCTCTCCCAGCGCGATCCTTCCCCCATTTGTTTACACTCCCGTTGCGGGCGCAGTGACGCCCAAGCCCACTCCACGCTTTCTGTGCTCGTCCTGCGTAGGCGAAAAGAACTATCTATGGCGAGGTAAGGCTGATTTATTAGCGCGTGTGCGTGTGCGTAGATGTGCCAGCGAGGGATAGCCGATTGTTTCGGGCTAAATGATATCAGTCTCGGAAGCGCTTTCCATGGATTCACTGACCTAAAGCAGCCCATGGTGGTCGTTAGTGGTTGAGGGGCTCCGGCGATTCCATCGGTGCTTTTATAGTCTGTCCACATATGTTAATTGTTGTAATTGCACATGATAACTAATTGGCTAGATGGTGCGAATGTATACAGAGAGCGCCGGAGCGACATATACCATAGAGGGATCCCGTTCAGAACGCGCTAGGTAGATATCCTCACTGCGATTGCCTTCTATTGAGCAAAGGGACGAGAACACGGTTTAAATGCTCACCCGATCTGCAGGAATTGAAAGCCGAGAGGCGCGGGTCCTATTTCCGCGCGCTCAAGAGCCTTCTTCCAGGCGCCGACTTGGAGAATCTGGGCAGCGACGGCCGCCATCTGGCGTTTGGCCTGCTCGCGCTGGCGCATTGCACGCTTGACCGCGAGTTCTGCCTGCGCGACTTCAACGACGCGTCGCATCGACTGAATGTACATTTCCTTAGCACGGCCGCTGCTTATGTTGTACCGCGGACAGTATGGCAGGATGCCGTTGGGGTCGAACTCGTCCTCCGAGGATGCTTCAGACCAATCGGCCTCGCGTTCAAAGCAGGCGTAATCCAACAAGCATCCGCTGTTTGCGCCTTAAGTTACATGTTTGTGAAGGCGGGAGGTATGGGACGTACTAGTCCTTCTGCGCGGGAGGGGGGCTGGCGGCTGGCGGCGCAGATAATGCAGTGGCGAGGCGGGTTGGTGCTGGCGGCGCAGACAACGCTGTGGCGAGGCGGGTCGGTGCTTGCTTTGCATCCTTCTTCCGACTGCTCTGTCGCAGCCGGTCAAGTGCAGCTACAGAATATTTTAGCAGGATTATTGTAATGCGCCAACGGCTCTCACCGACGCGGTTCTGCCTCATCGTGGTCTCTTCAGCGGTCTCCGCGCGCTGCTGCCTCTGGAGTTCCTCTGAAAACTGAGCAGACAATTTAATCAGCGAGTTTGGGGGCTTACCAACTCGCGCCTGGCGCCATTTCTTGGTGGTAGCCTGAGGGCCCAAAGTTGGCCCGACGCCAGCTGCGAGGCGATCCATGGCAAGGCCATACTGCTGGGGGTCGTTCATGTCGAGACTCATGGAAGGGTGTCACACGCCTGATCACACAGATGGAGAACACACGCGTTTGGGATTGAATTTTGTCAAAACATACTAAAAACTTTTGCGCGATCGGCGGCCAATTCCTCCGCCTTCGAAAATAGATCCAGGCCACGCCGGGCACGTTCTCCTGGCTCGCCGTCGTAAGCCGCCTTCCGCGCCACGCCGCCTCTCTCCCGCAGTAGCTGTTTGCCGCTCTTGAATCCATACTTCACCCAACGGAACAACGCGCCGGCAGCGTATTGGGTTATGCTGCAGCGAGTTTCACCCGGTTGAAGGGGCGTGTTGCCGTGATCCACGCTCCCCGATGGTATCAGGGCCGTTGCACCGGAGGGGAACTCCACGACGATGCGCAGTTGTTTGAGATATAGGTGGGCGCTGGTGCACGGATTGAAGTCGCCTCCACACGTGATGCCACAGAATCCGTCGGGGCGATTATTGAAATCGCGGTGGTCGAAGGTGACTGTTCGCGGGCCGCAGTTGAAAGTGACTGCAGGAAAAATTGAGTTTGAGAAATTGTGAGAAAGATCAGGATGATGTTCGAAGAGTGCTTTCAAGGAAGCTACATAATCCTGGAACATTTTGGGCGCAAAATTTGCCAGCGCGCCTCCAGGGAGTTGTCAGGCAAAGACCATATTGGAATGGAATCACGACGTACTCGATTGCAGCCCACAGATGCGACGAACGTTCTTGTTCTTCAAGATTTTGCCGACGATCGGGCGTAGGCGCGGGGGTATCACAAGCATGCCGGGGCGCTTCGCAATCACCATCAGCGGAGGATGACCATTAAACATATTATACATACCCGCTGCCCGCCACCGAGGGAAGCGCCATGAAGGAAAGGAACGTAGGAGTCACCGCGACGGTGAGAGGAATCTTCCGGAGAAGTGGCTTGGCAACGAAGTGCCTCTTCGCGTGCACGGTCGAGTTCATTGACGGCATCCTTGATAACGTCGGGCCAGTCCGAATCTTCCGGTCTCCCGACAAAAATTGCAACTATGTGCCTCTCGCTGTCTAAAATGAATAACGGATCTCTTGAAATTACAGTAAGAGATATAAATTTTACGGAGTAGGGGACCACGTACTTGCCGTCCCACTTGATATATCGATATCCATCTTCGAGTAACTCTTGGAGGCCACGCAATTTGCGAATCTGCCTCGGTGGTTGCACCCAACGCTTCCTCTTCGAACCCACCTGAAATGTGCGGCGCCCAAACCACGAGCCCGAGCCGGAGGTTGGGAGATCTTCAGCGTCGAAGGTGGTGGTTTCATTGGAAAGCTGGCGATGATGTTGGGAGTGCTTCGGCAGGGGCAAACGTCCGTACGGCCCACGCGCAATAGCCTTTTCCTGGCGTCTGGCCTGCCGACGTTGGCGTTTGTGGGCCGATTTGTGGCGTTGCGCGTATGTCTTGAGGGGCGAGCAATCGGGAGGAATGCTTTTCGGAGGCTCGGGACTTGGAGGGCATGAGGCGGGAGGCGAAGAAAGAGGTGAAGGAGTTAGAGAAGGGGAGGGCTCGACGGAATTATCAGAACTGTACACATCATCTGCGTCCTCCCAGCCACTGTCAGCCCCGTCGTCTTGTATTCCATCACGACGGTCGGAATGCGTGGCATCTGAGGCCAAGGAGTCCGCAAGGGCGGCTTCCAGGGATACCTCGGTGAGGACCGACGCGAAAGACGCGTCAGGAGGCGGCGTGTCGGTGATAATCAAGTCGAATGGGGAGTATTCCTTGCCATCCCGCAGTTTGCGATACATCGAGCCCCAGCCCGCTACAATCTGTAAGGTTCATAATAAGTAAGTACGCAGCATGGCTACAAAGGAGGTGGGGTGTGCCACTCAGTCGACCACCACGAGTGGCACAGGATTCAGCATAGCGCCTCTGGTTAGGCACCGCGCATTACTCCCATGTCAAACTGGAGGTGGCCGGGGAGGAAAGGGGGAATAGAGGGCAACTCACCAATCTTTGGGCTCGGTGTGGGGGTGGTCTGAGATGAAGAAAAAAGTCAGCCGTGATGGTGGACGAAGAGCGGACACGGCGATCAGGCGTGACGTCACGACACACTCTGTCTGAGGAACAGGGCAAACTCCGAGTTTTGAGCGATGTGACACCAAATCAGCGTTCCGGACAACTTAAACAGCTTACTGCCATGTATGCGCAGATCCTTGAGCAAGAATTGAACGGTATGGCGCTGCAAATGAGTCCGGCACAGCGAGGGCGGGTTTGGCAGGGAGCCATGAGGAACGCGCCGAAACCAGCGAGGTAAGCTACATAAATTTAAATAGATGGTTTGGACCATTGGATGGACTTACCATGACCCATGCGTAGGTCCCTGAAGAGTATTTGAAGGACTTTTGGAAACCCAAAATCTGGGCATATATTGAGTGCGAGTTGTGGAACATGTATTGGGATGAATCCGACAAATGTGCTTCAACTACCAAGGTGAGCTGCAGAGACGTAGGTTGACCATTCGGATAATTCAGACAACTTACTACTACCTATTTACAGGTTCTTGAGCGCGATTTGAAGGGTGTAACGCGGCGAACGAGTCCCACGAAACTAGGGGGTGTTTTGGCAGGCAGCTATGAGGAACGCGCCGCGGCGGCTACGACGAGCTCCAGAAAGGTAAGTTGACTTTTAGGATGATTCAGTCGACTTACTATAATCCTTGCGCAGGTCTTTGAGCGCGATTTGAAGGATGTAACGCGGCGAACGAGTCCCGCGACACTAGGGGGTGTTTTGACGGGCAGCTATGAGGAACGCGCCGCGGCGGCCACGACGAGCTCCAGAAAGGTAAGTTGACTTTTAGGATGATTCAGTCGACTTACTATAATCCTTGCGCAGGTCTTTGAGCGCGATTTGAAGGATGTAACGCGGCGAACGAGTCCCGCGACACTAGGGGGTGTTTTGGCGGGCAGCTATGAGGAACGCGCCGCGGCGGCTACGACGAGCTCCAGAAAGGTAAGTTGACTTTTAAGATGATTCAGTCGACTTACTATGATCCTTGCGCAGGTCTTTGAGCGCGATTTGAAGGGTGTAACGCGGCGAACGAGTCCCACGAAACTAGGGGGTGTTTTGGCAGGCAGCTATGAGGAACGCGCCGCGGCGGCTACGACGAGCTCCAGAAAGGTAAGTTGACTTTTAAGATGATTCAGTCGACTTACTATGATCCTTGCACAGGTCTTTGAGCGCGATTTGAAGGGTGTAACGCGGCGAACGAGTCCCGCGAAACTAGGGGGTGTTTTGGCGGGTACCCATGAGGAACGCGCCGAAACCACTGAGGTGAGCTACATATTGTTAACTAGATAGTTCGGACAATGGAATCAACTTACTATGATCCATACGTAGGTTCTTGAACAAGTGTTTGAAGGATTTTTGGAAACCCGAAATCTGGGCATATTTTGAGTGCGAGTGTGAAACATGTACTTGGATGATTCCGTGCCTCAACTGGCGAGGTAGCCTGCAGACATGTAAGTCGGTTCGGATGATTCATAAGACCTACTACTATGTATTCGCAGGTTTTTAAATGCTACTTGAAGGGTATAGCGCCGCGAACAAGTCCCGCGGAACCACGGGGTGTTTGGTTGGCATATATGAGGAACGCGCCGCAGCGCCCACGACGAGCTCCAGCAAGGTAGGTTGGCTCTCTGGATGGGTGAGTCAACTTACTATGATAATTGCGCAGGTACTTGAGCGCGAATTGAAGGATATAACGCCGCGAACGATTCCCACGGAGCTAGGGGGGGGGGGGTTTGGCAGGCATGCATGAGGAACACGCCGCGACGGCGACAAGAAGCTGCAGCAAGGGAGGTTTAGCATTCGAATAATTCAGCCGACTTACTATACTCCTTGCAAAGATCCTTCAGCGCGATTTGAAGGGTATCCCGCCGCGATCGAGTCCCGCGGAACTAGAGGTGTATTTCGGAATCGGCACTACGAGCATCGCCACTCATCAGATCTTACCAGCTACCCTCATCGAGAAAAATATGGGGCCTTCAAAACGAAGGGGGCGAGGCGGAAGCGTCGAAACCAGGTACGGAGGGGTGGGTTTTCATTATGTTCGGTATTCTAAAGACAAAATAGTGCACCTCTGGCCGAAACGGCACCCGACAAAAAAGCCCGTGCACGAGCTTCTACAGCTGCGTATTACCAGAAAAAGTACAGAACTCACACCCTCGGTTCTAAACTAATAACACCCTCCAGTGCTTCACAAATTCGCAAGAAAAAGAAAGAGGAGATGCGTGAAAAGCGGAAAGGCCTCCCTCTCCTTGTTTCAGGAGTGTGGATGTAGCTAACGAGATACCCAGGTTAAAAAAAGCGGCTCAAGACAGGGAGAGGCGGCAGAAATACGCCAAACCCAAGGGCACGATGGTCGCTGCTCCTCAGGCACAGCTGGAGGTACTAAATAGCTCGGAGCTAGAAGTCTCACAAACCCTAGCAGCCATGCAGGAACAACGCCGCCGGCATTTGGAGCATTCACCTCAGGCGCGGAGCGACTGTATGCCTTGCGGGGACGCAAATTACCCAGCAGATGAACAATTGGACGAGGAGCAGTCAGTAGCGACACCCCCGGATTCACACATGGGACGCGATCTTGCAAGGCAAGTTTTTTTTGGGACTCTTATTATTATTTATCATGAATTTGTAGCACGTCGGAGACGGAGATGCTTCCTCCAAGCGATGAAGAGGACTCCGACGAGGAACTGGGCGCACGGTATGTAATGAGGTCCGGGATTTTGTTGGGCACAGTACCTAATATTTGATCAGGAGCATCTCCGAAGTCGCACAGGACAACGAGGGACAGGGCAACGGGTCAGATGAGGATCGGGAGCCGGATCCAAGGTACGGGCTTGATGGCATCGCGCGATAGCGACTGATTTTGAGCAGTTGGTCCTCTGATGAGGAAAAGGAAGAAGAACATACGCCAATCAGTGATGAACCACATTTGAGAAGCGACCGAAGGTGCGCATAACCTTTGTTTTTTAACACCAAGTTCACAGAGCCTTGTATCAGATATCGTCCCCGCCTACGCCTTGCGACACCGAGTTACGACAGTCCCAGCCCCGAACTGCAGGCAAGATTGCCAAGTTTCTATGATGCCCTAGACAAGTATGTCCGGCGAGCACACAATTGATTGTGATCTGTCAGGCGGGATCTGCGGTCGTTCTGTGATGTTCCACATTAGGGTACTATCTGGTAGATTTTCCGCGGAAGCGTTTCGAGTTCATTTTGAGTAAACCATGTATCCTTTATGGGGCAATTTATTTATTTGGGCTTAATCGTGAATAGCGGGCAAAAAAAATTGCATTGGGGCAACAATCGGTGAAGCAGCAGTATCTACACGTCAACCTCAACCCATTTCTGGACTCCATTCCCATCCTGCTGGTTGTAGCGCTCGCGGTACCACGCAAGCGCCTCGCGGCGGCTGGTCTTCTTCGCCTTGAGCTGGTTGGGGATGCCATTGCAAAGGCTGTCGGCTTCGGCGCTAAAAAAAGATAAGCCAAAGGGTGCGTGAAGCAGTGGGTATAACGTACGCAGTGCGATACATGCCGGGCTTGCGGCCAATAATGACGACGTACCAGACCTCGCCGGAGCCTTCTGGAAAGGCAGCTTCGAGCGCAGTCAGGGTGCGGGCGGCCTGGCGAACGAGGAGCGGGGAAGCTGCCGCGGCCGCGGCTGCTGCTGCTGCTGCTTCGGTGGAGGTAGCTGCAGCTGTTGCGGCAGCGGAAGCTGCCACCTCGGCGACGACGACGGCAGGGAGCTTGGCTGAAGAGAACTGTGAGCATGTCAAGATTATATAACAAGGACGGTGGCGAACCTTGGACCTCGACTGCGAGACGTGTGGCGTCGAGAGTAGCTGAGGAGAGGCGGGCCACGAGGGCGACCAGTGCCGCCATCTCGGAAGAGGTGGAGGCAGTGGTCGCGGGTGCTGCAGTGGTGGTCATCGTGAGGGAGAAACTTGTCGTTGTTGGGGGAAACTTGAGGTATTTATTTGAGACGCACGGCCCACATGCGACCGATCACGCATGAGGTGGATCCTGGAACATCTGATGGGTTCCAGAAATCCGAATCGAGGAGATCTTGGAAGTTCTTTGATTTGGTGGTAAAATGCGTAAAGGTTTCCTGTTTAGGATAAGAGACTTGCAAAAATGCGTCGATACGAATAGGATGTTACCGAAGAAAGTTGGGGAATTGTAGGGAAATTTGTTTTGTTGGTTGACGCGTCGTGACCCCGACACCGTGCCCCACATCTCTGTCTGTCACTGAGCTCGTGTTCAGTCTCGTGCGCTTTTTGTACTCCCTACCACTGGAACTTGCCTTCGCGTCGAGAAACAATGCCAAGAGGCAGAGTCAGCCCCTTGCCCCAAGAGCAGCAGGAATTCTTGTGGTCGCACGAGGCGGAATTCGACAAACTTCAGGCGGCGCGGACACTAACTCCCTTCTGGAGCAAAGTGTCAAGAGAATAGTTCCAACGCTGGCCTGTGGAGCCCCGGTTGGGGCTCGCTATCTTGAATACAGGCGGGGTCGCAATCGAGGACTCCGGTGTTCCCCTCGAACATCAGCGCGCGGTCGGTGCGGCGCAGGAAGCTGATAGAAAGGTGGATCTTGTACATCGCTGTGGCCAGGATATGACTTACTAATACTCAACAGAAAATTCACAACTGGTTCAACAATCGATCACAAAGCAAGAAAAAAACCGCGAAGGCGGAAGGAGGTACCGGCGTGGCGGCGGTGGCAGATGTGCAGCACTTGTTGACGACCTTGATCGGCAAACGGGGGCGCAAGCTGCACCACACCGAGATTTGGCAGAAGCGCAACCAGCAAGCGATGACGGACGCGCTGAGGGCGGAGGGGTACGAGGAGTTGATGCCTGCATGGAAGGAGAATGAGTCTGCTGAGGAGAGAAAGGCGGCGGTGGGTCTCGCCCGTAAAGCACAGATGGAGATGAGGCGTAAAGTTGTGCGTCGAATGTGGGCGGCTGCGAAGGAAGGCGAGAAGGCGGAGGTGGAGAAAATTTACAACGCGCAGGGGAGCAAAGGAAAGAGTCGGGCGGAAGAAAAAAGGTCGCCAGCTGAATATCAGGAGTAAGTGTTAAGTCCCCTCAAGAACGATAGGGCGCTGATCGTCTTGTTTAGAGGCCTCGACAGCGTCGGACCGATCCTGCGCGGAATGCATGAGGTTTTGCACGAGGTGACGGGGTGGATAGGCGCGACCGTAATGACGGGCCCTACGCCTTCCCAAGGAGGGAAAATTGGGACCCAATCGTGAGTTTACCTCGAGTGGCGAACATATGTGTTGTTAAACAGGTCTAGATATTGTTTTGGTGTCACACCGGCTGGGAACACGTTGGAGAAGTCAATGCCCAGGTGGGACGAGGAGGTCATGAAGCCATTGGGCCAGTTCGGGAAGCGCTGTTTCAGTAAGTCGAAGTTCATCGAGTGTACAAGGTACCGAACCTTACTATGTTCGCAGATCACGAGATTAGGGCAGAGCGTGCCCTGCCACCTACCACCACCACTGAACAGTCCGACAATCGGGCGGAACCGAATGTGAACACTATGGCCGCCCCAAGCAAGCGCCAGCCACGAAAGAGGCCCCCGAAGAGAACTCAGGCGGCAAACGAGGGTGGGGAAGCGATCAACACCGCCACTCATCTTGACACCACCAGTCTCGACAGCGGCACTGATCGTGACACCGATATCGACCCTACCAGCTCCAGCGTCTTCGCTACCACAAACACCGGCATTGACGGTGATACCATTCACTCCCGGAACGCGGATCCCACCTCCATTGTCTTCGGCAGTACCACCACCAGCACTTACGATGATTCCAGTCGCTCCGAGACCACAGGGACCCCCAGCGGCTCCGGCGCAAGCATTTTTGGCGCCAACAGCAGCGCTTTCGACTCCGGTAGCTTCGATGACGCTGTCGCCTTCGAAAATGGGGGCGAAGATGACTTTGGCATGTTTGAAGACACGAGCACTGGCAGCGGCAATAACGGCAGCATCTTTGGGCGCAACAGTGCCGACAGCAGCTCTGGCTGGGGCGCATTCGGGACTTGAACCCCCTCGCGAATACGGAGGCTCACGTCCGATCCACGCTACCTACGCACCCTTTCGAGCTGAGGTCGATTTCAGCGGATTCGTCGTCCCGCCAAATACTGGACATGGACGCTCCTTTCATTTACAAACCGGATCTCTCAACTACTCCCTGGACTGCGCCTCCCTCGAACAACCCCGCCCCTACGACACCGCCGAGTTGCACGCCGCGCCCAACGACTCCCTGGACTGCGCCTCCTCCCAACAATCCTGCCCCTATGACACCGTCGAGTTGCGCGCCGGTCCCAACGACGCCCGTGGCTGCGCCTCCCCTGACCAATCCCCCCCCTACGACACCGTCGAGTCGCACGCCGCGCCCAATGCCGCGGAGGCTGGTACCGCATTCCGCACCCGGCGCACGTCGTACTTCTAGCGTGGGTGCGCCCTCCCCGCTTCGCTTGGTGCATACCGCACCGCCCACTCCTACCGGAGCAGGAGCAGCATCAGCTGTCTCGACTCTTTGCCCACCGGTACCTCCTGCGGGGAGCGTCGCCGTCTCGACTTCTACTTCTTCCCCACCGGTACATCCTGCAGGGAGCGTCACCGTCTCAACTTCTTCCCCACCGGTACCCACTCCGGGGAGCGTCGCCCTGGAAACGACGGCATTGCTGCTGGATGACTTTCCAGAGTCACGACCGATGAGCAACGCACCGCACGCAGCGAAGCCAGCGGCCCGAGGCGGTGGGCGAGGCGGAATAGGGTCTCGAGGCGGGCGTGGTAGCCGAGGCGGACGAGGAGGGCGCGGGGGGAAGTCGCAAAGGGAAGGGCGAGGAGAGGAGCTAGGGGGGGGCTTGTTTGGAGGGGAGATCACGCTGGGGGGCTCGTCAGGGCAGGCGACGGCGACGGCAGGGCCTTACCGGTTTCTCCAGACGTATGACGATGACGGTAACGTCATCCCTCTACCGCTGGACACCCCAATGCCTGGGCCGTCCGCTGCGAGAACGAAGGAAATCCGGGAGTTTGAGAAGAAGCGGGATCAGCAGGAGGCGAAGGACAAGAAAGCAGCTCGCGAGCGCGCAAAATTTACGCAGGAATACGGTAACGTGGTCGTAATGCCTCCCCCGCCTGCTGGAACGGAGCCGCTGGGAGCGCGAACGAGGCGTGCACCTTCAAATCGAGATGACTACGTGTCCGCCCCGCTGCGGAAACGCACACTCGCTGAGATCCGGGTGGCGGCCTCGGAGAAGAAGCTACTTGAGCGAGAGACGAAGCTGCCGATGAAGAGGAAGGGGAACGCAGAGAACGAGGAGCCAGAGCGTTCGAGCAAAAGGTGAGTCGCCGACTTGGCTACGAATGTCGTTAAGCTTACGTTCTTTTTCCTGCAGGCGCAAACATTGAAGATTTTTTTGAAATTGCTGCGTAACCAGCCAGCCACCATGTAGTATTAGTATTGTTACTGTTGCCCACGTTCAACCGTGGTATCTACAATTTTTATCTACGCTTGCTTCTATATAATTGAGTCAGATGTGGACTTGTGAAAAAAAAAATATATATATTTGAGGTCTGTTTGGTATGTATAGAGCCATGGGTATCAAGCTAAGCAGTAGGCCTATGGCAAAGGGGTAGGCTCCCCGGAACCCTCACCGTAGCTCTGTTTGGGATGCGGTGAGTTCGAGCCGCCATGGGACTACTTTTTTTCTTAAATTTTATTTCTCATTTTCATTATTTATCTCGCTGATCGCACACGACTCGTCAAGTACATGGTCTATATCATGTGGTTTTATAGATATTCAATTATGGAATGTGGCAAGGAAACAGGGTGGGGGGTATCGGAGGAGGACCCCGCGAATATCCCAACCAACGGCTGATTATGGCAACTGAGGAGCATAAATGGTAAAAGGAAGGTTCAATTAATTATTTGGCATGTATATACTGTGGAAAGGAGCCCAATATCGCGTCAATGTAGTGGAGAACGCATAGGAGAGGGAAATCCAAAAAATCCCAAAAAAAAGGTCAGAATGCGCTGGTATCGAAGCGCGGATTCTGCCGGAGTGCTTTATACAATTTACTTACATTATTTAAAATTTTAGACGCGTTCAGAACGCGTTATTTCCCGCTGTACGTGGATGGGAAGGAATTATGACGAACCCTAAGAATATATCATATCAGTCTCATTTCTTTGCTTGAGATGCTGTAAATAAGATTTAAAGCTTACTAGAAGTAATCTGGTAGTTAAGAAATAAAAAAGACGCGTTATATCGCGCCTAACGCAAAGGGGTGCCCAGGAGGAGAATTGATCTACCTGGCCCGATTGGGCAAAGTATTGGCCCGATTGGGCGACGCCAAGCCTGATCGGATGATTCGCGGGGCAGGTCGGGCCGATCCAAGCAATGACGCAGGAGTGGTTAAATTCTGCCGCCAAGGAATGATCCGCGATCTGCTCCGTGAGCGGTTGATTCCGAGATCAGAAGCAACCAGCAAATAGGCGCATACAATGGCGGCCAGCCAAATGTACGACGACGACGAGACGCTGGGCAGCCTGGGGAAAGCATTCCTGAGCTGGTGCTTCTGCAGGTATGTCTTTTAGTACTATGTTCTGATTATCCGACCCTTCATCGGTCTATTGATGCGGTATACGAATCGGGGAGCAGCGGGTGATTTTGGCTGAAGGCGGGTGGCAGTGCCACGCGCCCCGCCGTGCACAGACCAGTACGCGAGCGACGCCGCCACAGCGGACACGACCCCATTAGGCAAGTGACGACATGCACGTGAGTACCTCTAATGTTATGTATAAAGTCCGACCTCTAATTAGAGGGTTTATCTAAATACTGCAGACCTCTAACCTAGAGGTCGTTCATGTATAAAATCGCCGTATACGCCTGCGATTGGGCAGAAGACGCTGACGGAGGAACGTGCACGTGCGGCAGGATTTGCTGATCAGATTCGTGTCGATCTCTGCGACTACCGTAATCTCCCGAGGGAATTCGAACACAAGTTCGATGCATTAGTGAGTTGTGAAATGATCGAGGCCAGTTGAAAGGCGAAAATTGTCTTCTCCGTTCGTTGATATCATGATGTATAGATAGCGTGGTGGCCACCACGGTTACCCGATGGTTTCGTATACACGTGATGTATTTCCGGTTAGGACATCAAAGGGATGATGGCCGGTAACTGCTCTTGGATATACCGCCGGTCGTATGCACCGAAAGGACTTGAATGTGGAACGAAGATGTCCGGTCGGGTGTCTAATTTCTTCATTTTCGGGCTGATATCTCCTGGCCTCTCTCTGAACTACTGTAATGCGTCCAAGCTCATCTCTTGTATCTTCAACTCTTGTTTCTCTCGCTTTCTCGCTCATTTGTCTTGCTCGTTTGGAGATGACCAGATTTAATTCGATCGGAAGATTCCGTTCTGGCCGGTCGGACTATTTAATTCATGAATTTCGTTCTATCCGGTCGAGATCATTTGGTTTGTCCGTTCGAACATTAACAGCCGGCTTTCATTCTGTCCGGCCAAGAGTTTCCGTTTTGTTCGGTAGGTACTGTCAGCCATAAGTTTCACTTCATCCGGTTGAAATTATTCAGTTTGTCCGTTCGAAGACTGAACAACTAACTTTCATTCTCTCCGGCCGAAATTTTCCGTTTTCTTCGGTTGGTACTATTAACCGTAAGTTTCATTTCATCCAGTTGAGATTATTCGGTTTGTCCGTTCGGACATTGAACAGCTAGCTTTCGTTCTCTCCGGCCGAAAGTTCTCGTTTTGTTCATTCATTTCATCCGATCGACATTGTCAAGTGCTACCCGAGTCTCAGGTAATTTTTCCCCTATCAGTGTTCACACTCTTACATGTCTTCATCGTCAGCAGCAGCTCCTACATCGGAGGTTCCCTACAACAAGCCTGAATTGTGCAGTGTTTTCTGTCCACTAATTTTGCATTCCTCTGATGTTCCCTGAAGAAAGGCGCTGAAGAAGGCGTCACTTGTCAGCCTGGTCGCACGCCAAGCTGAGAAATGGCCAGGTCCGGATGTGTACACAGCTAAAAGCACCTCAGTACCTCGTCTTCGCGCAGTATTGTTAGATCCCCGGTATGGATTTACGAAATCTGTGGCCATATCTTCGGCAGAGAGCCGCTCAGTCTCACCATTGACCCCGTCTGATGAAGGTACACTCCCATTCACTCCTTACTTCGGAATTTTAACTAGATACTCACCGCTAGATGTTACGCCCCCTCCAAATCCGGATGAGGTGTCAGAAAATCCACTGGTTCAGAATGTCAATATTCAGGTGTGCTATTTCTTTCAAGGTCTGAATCCCTCCTTGAATTCAAGGATATCCTATAGAAATCGATCCCAGCTCGCTGGGTTAAGTTACTAATTGAAGATACCCGCAAATCAAGTTCATCGGGACGATATTCAAAGAGCTCGCAAGAGGTTCTTCTTGGAATTGTCGAAGATACAGGAGAAGAGTGGCGAGCGGAATTGAATGACATCCTGTGTGAACTACAAAACTCGAACTCTGCTATTACGGGTATGAGCTCTGTTTTGACTGAAATATACATGCATCCGGCTGATTACTTTTCGAATTTACTCAGGGCCTGTAAAGCTTTCGTACCGAGATTCTGAGGTACCTGATTACTGGGTCGCTTTTGTCAAAGTCACGGACGACGCACTTCTGGAAGAGGCTCAAACATTTCCGAAACTTGTGTCCATCCCAAGGACCAACCAACTCGAAATCCTCGTAGAGCAGGTGAGCCCATCGGCCTGTATCCAATTCTTCTCTTAGCATGTTTCACAGGCAGAAGACATCTATTTTCATGCACCTCCGCCTTTGGCAGGTTCTAGTATTTGTCTGCCGGACGCCCGCGAATTATTTGATGTTAATGATCCTGCTGCAAAGCCTCTCGAGCATGCGCGCCGCCGCACCAGAAAGGCACAAAGCAGCGCTGATCTTGATGCAGATTGGCTGAAGGAACAGCTGAAGAATACACCAGGCTATCAAGACTTCAAGCGCAATCAACACAGAGTCCAGACTAACCCCGGTGTTGTTGCATCCTGGAAATTTGTCTCTGACTTCTCGGATAAATACTTTGGGACTCAATCTCGGGTGCAGGTATGTCTTTGAGCTCTTTGATAACTAGCTATTGAATATCTTGTAGGGTAGAAAGAAGATTCAGAAAAAAAGCATCCAAAATGCGCTCCATGTGGGATCTACCGCCTACTCGGAGGCCATCAAGGCTACCGCCATTCTCGGTCAATATGGGGAAGGTGGGAAAATCCCTGCGCAATCTGTAATTGACCGCGTCAACTCGAGGGAAGATCCACCTAAAGGAGCAAAGGAGCTCTATCCCTTCCTCATTGACTGGGACAAGGAGCACAAGTAGTCTTTCTCGTACTGTTATTTCCCTCAGTTTCCAATTCAAGCACTTTCTCCCTCTCTCTTTTCTGGATACTTATTGCTGCACAAGGCTGGGATACCCCCTGGGCCCTCTCAGTGATCAATTGTTAATTAAGGTCGACACAATCTTTGCAACACACAGTATTGCAGTAAGTACGTATAATGCACAAATTGATCTTTCCGCAGTTATGGGGACAAAAATCAATTGGTAAACCCACCACAAAAAAAATCAGGGGCTTAATAGACATGCAAAGAACGTCTAATAAATCGGGCACAAGATTCTGGTGAGCAGAAGGTACAGAATTTGACTTTCTTTCGGATGAGGGAACCAGTTTGATCTGATGATCCCACGAAGTTAGCGCAGATTGTGCGTCAGGTTTGCGACCCACTAGTGCATAAGAAAGCCAGCCATATCAAGTATCAACACCTCAGTTACAAGTTAAAATTGAAACAAGCACCCTGGCAGAAGTGTATGGTTCACAGTAAATAAATTCGAGCGCAACCCCCAGTTTTGATGGTATTGATGGCTCCAGTTTAGACGTTCTTCGCGCGATTGTATTACCAGACAACTTGTATTAAGTGATACTCAGCACGGAAATGGGAAGAACTGTATTAGTGTGACCCGCAAGAATTAAAAATACGACATAAGTACCGGCAGAATAGATAAAGTACAATAATTGACCGATGTCCCCTGGAAGCGCTGGAACCTAAGTATGAGTACGGGAGGGTCTATTATACAGATCAGCAGCGGTAAGTATGGCAGGTCTATTCGCCTTCGTTAAATAATCGGAAAAAGCCCGAGCCTGGTACTTAGGCTCATACCTCTCGGACAGGAAGCGCATCGCCATCTTGATGCTCCAGCCAGGTCGCATGGAAAGTTCCTGCACAAGATTGATGATCTTCATCCTCCGGTTGCTCTCCGTCTTGAGCTTCCCTAAATTCCGCTTCCATTTAGCTCCCCACGTCTTGACGAGTTGTTCAACCGGGATGCAGCCCCCAGTACCATCTGCCCATTCCGTCCAAACATCTGTAATTCGGGCAATCGGAGGATACTCGTACTGAGGCAACCAGTCGCCACAAGTCCAGGTCCACTGGTGGGCGGCAAGCTGTGAAGCAGGGAATTTTTGACATAGAACTTCCCATTTGACGTTCGGGACATGCGGGTCATCGCCAGATGGTGCGAAGGGAGTAGAAAGGCTCGGAATCGGGGGAGGTGCCGGCTGGGGTACATTGAATGAATTGTTCAAAGCGAATGGCTCCGAAACTGGCGTTGGAGCAGGCGACGATGACAAGGCCGGGAAAAGATTTGAAGACGAGCTTGATATGATTGTCCCATTCGGCGAAATATTGATGCTGAAATTTGGGAAGGCAGGGGTTGGAGGCGAGAAAATAGAAGGAGGGAGCGGAGGCGGGAGCGGTGGAGTTACGAACGGTGATGGAGCGTCAAGTCCGTCCCGACTCGGCGGTAAAGTGTAGGCAATATTGTGCGGGAGAGTGATGTCGCTTCGATAATTCCCCGATGATGCCGGGTACGACGGAGGCAGCGGAGGAACGGGGCAAGACACGCTTGCCACCTCTGTGAAATGTCAGAAACATGATACATGACACACAAAATTGACAGACATACCGGCACGCCGAGATTTTGACGGCTTGTATTTCGAGCTCTCAAGCCTTTCCATCACTTGCGTGAGCCCTGATGCCAGGTCACCCAACACCTTCTGTGTGTTATCGCGTTCTCGCTGCTGATCCAACGCGAATCCTTCGAACGCACCGCGAATAGAGCGTGCAATGTTCTCTGGAATATTCTTCAGAGCAAGCCGAGCATCAGTTTCGACTTGAGCAATCGTCGCCGAGGCCGATGCAGCGAAAAATCGAAAGGAGGGGGTGTTGAATGGGGCGAACGTAAAGAGGGCAGCATGTGGATTTTGATTGTAGAGAACCGCCGCATCCTGGATCAGGACTCGGCGGAAGAACATCAAAACCTTGAGTAACTGCTTCAGTGCCGTATCCTGCGCCCGCTTGTTCTGGTCATAGCGAAGGTCAAGAGCAATGGCTTGTGCTTCGACCCATGGGAATAACACTGATAACAGATCCGCGGGAGGATCTGAGGCTAACATCAGTAACGAAAACAACATTCATTTGTTCCAGACTTACCGAGATAATCCCGACCAAGCAAATATGCCTCAGGTCTGTTCGCATCAAAATGCGCGACCCCGAGGAGGGCACCGGCCGGTAGAGCTCTATCGTAGCAGGCGCGGAAGGACCCAGTTTCCTGCCATCCGCCGAGAGCCTTGGTGTCGGTAACAGTCGCTCCATGGGCACGGGCCGTTTGGGCTGCTAACGGACGGCCAGCGTGGGTGACCTTGGTGATGGAGATATTATTCGCGCGATTCATGGCAGTGACACGCTGCCAGTGGGCTACACAGGATTTAGTTTGTGCAAGAGATCCGAGTAGACAGGAACTGACTTTGATATGCCATCTCGGTAGTGACATCGGAAGCGAAGAAGACATGGTTATCATACCATGATCGTCGGCCATATTCCCCGAACCCTGGGGTATCAAATGTGGGGGCAAAATCCGGGATGGGATGCCCCTCGATATGGAAGTGCGCGAAAAACATCATCGCGATGGCACCAATCGGACACAATTCGACAATACGGTGCCGAATGACACCGTGCTCATCAACACGGCCACTCTGGTTCGTTTTCGCGTTGTCCGCGAGGCAGCCGAGCACCTAGAAGGAAAGGTTGACTATACATTAGATAAATAAATGAAAGAAACACGTACAGGAACCTCAAAGCCGGACCGGATAATGTCCATCTGAATGCTTGTGAGGAATAGATCTGACCAAAGGAGCTGGCGAAGGCTTTGCCCGCGCCACGCTGATGTTGCAGAGAAAAGTAGCATAGCTCGGTCGCGGAGGTCAAGCCAGATTTGGTGTTTCGATGACGAGCGCGTGAGAGCCCACAGCGAGCATTTAAGAAGCTCGCCGGTATCGTACGTATCTGCATTGAAGAAATGGGCATGTCAGCCAGTGAAGTAAATATAAGATTACGACACACTGACCGACAGACGTTCCCGCCGCTTTCTGAGCTTGTGCAGATTCTGCACGCTTCGGCTCGTTATGCTTTGCTGCAGACTCGAAGGCTTGGATGCGAGTATCTTCTCGAAGCTTCATTTGGGCCTCGCGGTCTTTCGGGTATTCGTGTTGGTGGTTGTGCCGGAAATATTCGAGAGCAGAGACAGCTTGCTGGATTCCGGATTTTCCGACAGTGGTTCCTGCATGCGTGTCGGAATCTTCGGGCGAAGACTTGCGCTTTTTCTAGAACAAAAAGAAACTGTTGAGAGAGGACAAGAAATAGACTAAAAACATACTTTTTCACGCGTTGTTTCGTACTGAAGAAACCAAGACACCTTCGTGGCCGTAATAGGGAGAGGAGGAACTTCTTTCCACATCGGATTCTCTGCTTTCCGCGCTGCTTGATCGCTGGCCCACCACCGCATGTAATTGTTGTAGTGGCGGTTGTAAGCAGGTTCCGTGCCTTTGTCGGACTGCTCCTGCGCGGATATTTGAAGACGAAGCTTGTGGGATCCGGCCTCAAGAACACTCATTGACTGCTGTAGCCGTTCCGGGGAGGAAAGAAGCAGTGGAACGAGGGGGTCTGAGTGCGATGAACTCGAGGTGGTTACATCATCCATCGAAATCAAGCCGGTGGCATCGAAAGGAGGAACAGGCGCCGTGGACGATTGGATTCGGCGTCGTTTATGCCCAAGAGGTGTCGCTGGAGGTGTCGAGGACATATTCTTGAGGTAGGACAGGTTAGAATCGCGTCAAATAGAAACAGACGCTGACTTACCACAAAAAAGCAAAGTGGCACAGAACCAATTGGAACACGCAAAAGCCACAATTATGGGATGTGAACGGCGCGTTTCCGAGGCCTCCAGGCAAAAATTCCGAGTTTTTTCGGTTCAATAGAGCTGAAAAATGAAGGCAGGAGCCCTTCGGACGCGTCGAGAGCAGAAAGTGCGTAAAAGCCACGCTGGTGTCCGTGACGGTTCGTTGCTATTTTTACGAGCCGAAGGATCAGTTTGAGGTGGATGGGATGGGCCACCGGGCAGGGATAATGGGCAGGGTGGCCGGCGTAAGACTAGTTTCGGGGATATGGTAAGAAATAAAAAGCCCTCCTCCGAGCTCTACGAGAGGTTTGGAGCAAGGACAAGCACAAGTGGTATAGGGATTATAAGAAGAGTATAATAAGTCGGGGCCCACCAGAGGCTCGCGCTCTGTTGACGATGCGCGAAGAAACTTAGAAAGAGAGGGGGCGGCGCTTCGCGTCGATCATTTGGGGCCCGATTTGGATTTGGCGTGGGCTTCCGAAGTCCCGAGAGGTTTGCCGAGTGGCCTCGGCTCGTCGCCTGCCGTCGGCTCCACTTAGGGGTGGGCTTGGCGTAGGCGTGCCAGCGTATACTAACATGGTGACCTCGGCTAGCTTACGCGGGGGTTACCATTGAGGTTACCACCCTATAGTGGTAACCTGACGTATACTCTATGTACCTGTCATCCAGGTCGTTGGCGTAAGACATCTAGGAGAATATTTCAGTATGGCTGACTGGGCTTTGAAGTCGGACCGGGCCACTGTTGTCATCACATCCACAGCTCAGCCGGAACACCGTTATCAGACCTTTCAGTTCGTCGGGTTTGTGTTTTCGGATAGGACAAGTCTGACCTGGGATCTATGTAGGCCGGACGACTTGGGCGGCATTATCATTGGCCCAACTCCCATCTGCCGTCTGCGACTTCCTTGGCAGTCGCAGTTCAAAGCACTGTTCCTGGGAAGTTTGTCTTGTACAATGTGGAAGATCATGGTATCCGTAAGTTCTTTTAAGGTATTTTTTACCCTTCAAGGCAGATAGATTTGTGCCAGATTATCCCCGGACCCTACGTGAATGGGGCAGGCACGTACAAATTTGTAGATTCAAATGAATGCACTCACGCACCATTAGGCGCCTCGACAGTAACTTCAAGGGCGAAATCGTCGATCACCTCCAGGAGACTTACCCAGAGCTCCATGATCCCCTGAAGCTCCAGGCATTCATTAAGAGATGGCGCTATATGTTTGCTTATGCGGCGGTCGGCTATGCACGCGCATACACGTCGCTCATGTGTTGGACTTTGACTTAAGTTAGTAGACCGGTAAGACCGACTTGGTGATGTAAGTAATCATTATTTGAACCCGATTCATCAGGAGAACGTATCCGAAAGCTGTGCTTAGACGGTGCACTTGGTTCATAAGGAGCAGTGTTCGCCCTTAAGGCCTTAAATTGGGTTCCCAGGACTCTTAAGGCCTTAAATTTAAGGGCATATTAAGCCCTTAAGAGTATTTTCTCACACATTTTGGCGCAGGTCAAAAGTTTGTGGTTGGTCTTCTTCTTGGGCTCCTTTGAGATTTGGCTGTAGACTGCTTAAGCTCATGGCAAGCTGCTCTGTCCATGTCGAAGCGAGTGGGCATACGACCCCTGCCTTACAATCACAATACAATGCCAAGTCAGGAAAAAATCCGCAGGCACGTAATTTTCTCACCCGTGAAACTCGAAAGGGTAAGCTTTCTGAGGGCCTTAGCTGAGGGACACACCAAGGTAGCCGACGACAAGTTGAATTCGATTATATACCGGAAAGACAACTGATAGCCGATAATTTAAGCCCTCTTTAAGGGCTTAAGGCCTGGCCAAAAAATCCTTAAGGCCTTGATTAAGTCCTCTTTAAAGGCTTAAACATTTAAGGCCTTAGCCCTTTGGGCGAACACTGATATTAAGGAGTAGTTGGTTCCCCGTACAAAGCACATTTTTGGCTTCTTTGTGTTCCCTCGTTGCGCTGCTATGTGATCAACCAAACTCGATTTTTCCAACATAGGGAGCTCTTACCATGCCCTCCATATGTAATACAATAACATTAATAATGTAATTCGTTTTGAACTGTTGGCCAGCGGCACGGCAGACTCGGAGCGCACACAGCCTGACTAGCCGACGTTGTTGTTGTCGATTTACCTCGCGGTCCTGAACGTACTGACTGAGCGGTGGCGACGGGCCCGGCATCTTAGAGTGCACACTATGAATGCAAAGATGGCACCTTGCCGACCTGAACACTTGTTGGATTTTATCTGATCTGCGGGATCAGATGACGGTGACGAGTGTATGACGACGACTCGGACATATCATGTCGGTGCCATGTCGTTCGACAATTGTCAATTGAACTTTGGAAGGAGGGTCGAAATTCGATATTCGAGATAAGGACAAGGAGAGGAAGGGGTGGGTCTCAGATTTTTTGTATTGACTCTTGAGGCGACGGCGACAGCTTAAGGTCAAGGCGACGCATGTATGTACCAGACAGTCGTTGGCCCAAAAGCAAGATGGGGTGCCAGTGGCCAGTCAACAGTGACTGTCGTTTAGGGAGACGAGTCTGTCGGCCATGTAGATCGTTGCACGCGGCGCAGATCGTTATAAACGATTGATCAGCTGCGGGCCGGGACGACGAGTCCAAGAAAAAAAAGGCCTTCTTCAGCAAGAGTCTTGGACTCGGTCCAGATTAGAAGAGCCAAAATTGGGAATGGTCGTTCGAGACAGAGAAAGGGCGTGTCGATTGTCGAGGTATATAGACAACGGTCGCTGGTAGTGAGCGGGGTAACGGCTATGTGTGACGTGACAGGCTTACTTGGTTCCCTGCTCATGGACCGCCCTTTGGGCCCCCGTCAGCCGCCAGAGCGGCACGCTGCCTACGAGGACATCTTCGGAAGACGCCCCCGCCCCGCCCAGCAGCCCCAATACCCCCAATACGCAGCACCCCAGTACCCCCAATATCCCCAATACCACAGCTCGAATCTCAATCCAGCGCCTAACGGGTACCAGTATCCCGTGCGGGCGCCCCCCTACCAGCACGTCCCCCAGCACCTCCCGCACCTCAACACCCCCGCCCTCGCCCCGCCCCCGCCCCCGCACCCACTCGGCCCGCCCCCGAACGTCCACCCGCCGCCCAACGCACAGGGCCTCACCCCCGCGCAGGCGTACCAGGCCCAGGTCGCCCAGCGTCCACCTGCACTGAGCGTTGCGGTCGGCGACGGCGCGGGCCGCCTTGGCATCAGCTTCGAGCAGCCGGGGAGCCCGACGACGACGACGACGACGCAGTACCTCGGCGTCGACGGCCGGGCGGCGTTTGACGCCCGGAGCCTCATTGGCGGGGGCGAGCCGCGGCGGCTTGGCGTCGGGCCTGCGCCTGGCGTGAGCGGCGACAGCGACAGCCCCGGCGGGTTTGACGCCGATGGGGAGTTGGTCGACGACGAGGAGAGTGAGCTGCCTTGGGCTAGACGTGCGTCGTTTTTTCGTTCGTTTTTCCTTGCTTGTTTTTGTTGGCGCCTTTTGCATCATCGGTCCCCTGCGGCGCCACCGCCATGCGTACGGACGTCCTTTCATCTCATCGATAATGCACTCTGGCGTCATCGTAATTCTATCTGCGATACGGATACGGGTGCAGATGCTTGCATGATACGGCAGACGTCATCGCATGCAGAATTCGCTTGCGCTCATCTGCCTTCTTTTCTTTCGTTCGTTCGCCCCGTGCGTTGTTCTCGGGGTCGCGGCGTACAGGGCATCCGCATTCTCGCATTTTCATTCCTCTCATCCCTTATCCCTACGCACTCCGCGCCGTATCGCGTCGACTAACGCATGCTTTTGGTTCTCCCAGCAGGAGCGGGAGGAGGAGCGGCGCCAGTGGATGGAGTAGGGGGGACGGCATTAGGGGGACAACGTGAGTCGCTTTCGTCGTTTTCTCAATTTGTCTTGTGTATCCATTTGCGCTTGCGTGCTTGCTTTCTTTCCTTGCGCCCTTCCCCAACCCCAGCCGCAGCCCCAGCCTTCCTTCTCCTCCTCCATCCTTCCTCCCCTTGCCTCCATCCAAATCTTCCCTTCCCCTCCAACAAAACTTTCTTTGCGTCCCCGCTTGTGCATGCAAATCGCATATCATCATTCCTACGTCGTCCTCCGTCCTCTGTGTGCTTTTATTGCTGTACCCGTTTATTTCCGTCACTCTTTATTTTTATCCCTGGCTCTACTTTCCTCACTTCTCCCTAATCTTGTTCCTGTTCCTGTCCCTACATCTATTCTCGTACTGACCCGTCTTTTTTTGGATGCAGAACAACGTAAGTGCGGGACTTGGGTTTTCTTCTTTTTTTCTTTTCTTTCCTTTTTCTTTTTTTTGGGAGTGGAGGGACTACTTCTTTTTGGGTTTGCGGCGTCTCGCGGGAGGGGAGACGGCGGGCATCAGATTGCGGGCCCTGGTCCTGGCGCGGGTTAGGCTGGTCGAGATGCGCGCTGCACTGCACTGCACCGCACTGCACTCAGATGATAGACCTTGCTCTATCCATCTATGTCTCCGATCGGGGTCTCTGGCGCTCATCCGGGCGCTTGTGGTGCGCGTCGACTTGCACCCGTACTCCGCCCCGTATTCCGCCCGTACCCGCACCTAACAGCTCGCACCTCGCATCTCGCAGCCCGCACTTCTCAGCTCGCACCTCGTATCCTCACACCCACGCCCGGAACGCAACACCAACCCGGGACCGGGGCCGGGTCCGGGGTCGTCGTCGCGACTGGCTATTTATGGGCGTTTACAATTGGCGCATTTGTGGCTGGTGATGGGACGAGACTGTGGACCGTGGAACGGGACTGGGGTGTTGCGAGTTTGGTGCTTATCGGCTGGAGGTTTTGTGTGGGCTTCTATATTGCTGGCCAGACTCGCGAGGTATAGGCGGTGACGTCGGCGGCGTCGCGTCTTGCGTCGTAGGTTGGGTCATCCGAGTCCGAGTGCGTCGTGGTGACGTTGCAGGCTGATGCCAGCCATATCGGGGCTGCCGTAGGACCTCTGGGTGTCCCTCGATACGGGCTGCCGGCGCGGCCATCATGTGCTGGCTGGGGCTGGGGCTGGGGCTGCTCATAGTGCGGTGCGGGCGTTGGCTGGCTGCCTGGTGGGGCGCTGCCTGCTTCTTGCTTCTTGCTTTGAGCGTCCGTTCTTCCTGTTCAGGCGATCGACTTTGGGCGCTGTTCTTTTCTTCCCTTCCTGCTGTCTGCGTAAGTAAGTACGATCGCTAACCTGGATTTCTTACTCCGTACAGCGCAATACGGGCATCCGCACGGGCAGCAGCAGCATCTGCCGCACGGCGCCGCGCAGCCGCACCCGCAATTCGCCCGCCCGCCCCCGACGACGTCATTGGCGCACCCACCACACCCGCACGCCCCGCCGCAGTACAGCCAGCCGCCGTACCCGCGCGCAATCCCGGGGCACCGCTTCTCGAGCGCGTCCGACACGCCACCGCACTCGATCCGCTCGTCCGTCGCTAGCGCGTCGACGTCGCCGACCTCGCTCGACCACGACGCGCTCCCCGTGCCGCCGCCGCCGGGGCCGCCGTCGACGTTCAACGGAAACGGGACCGCGCACGGCAGCGGGACGGCGGCCTCGCGGCGCTCGTCCGAGACGGCGCGCACGCTGCCGCGGCTGGGCGGCCCGCGGCGCGAGCGCACGGCGCAGGACCGCGCGATGAGCATGTCGGGTATGTCCATCGCGACCGCGTCGACGACGACGCTCGGCGGGCCCGGCGCGTCGGCCTCGGGGCACGCGCACTCGTCCACGTCGACGATCACGGTGACGGCCAAGCCGTCCGGGCGGGCGCCGATCGTGTACCCCGCGCTGCTGTCGCGCGTGGCGGAGGCGTTCCGGCAGCGGGTGCCGCGCGCGGACCGGGTGAAGGACGGGCTGACGTACCACGATGCGTTTGACGGGCGCGAGGCGGTCGATAGGATCGCGCATATTATCAAGACGACGGATCGGAATTTGGCGCTGCTGTTGGGGCGGGCGCTCGATGCGCAGAAGTTCTTCCATGATGTGACGTATGACCATCGGTTGCGGGATAGCGTCGTGGAGCTGTATCAGTTTCGGACGAAGCTGCCGACGCCGTTTGGGAGTGGGGAGTTGTCGCCGGGGGGAGAGGGGGCGGGGGCGACGCTGCTGGGGGCGCCGGCGCCCGCGGGTGGGGTGTTGTCGCCGGATTCGTTTGTTGACGGGTCGCCGGGGGCGGACGCGGAGGTGGAGGAGGAGGCGCCGCTGCCGACGGGTGTGTTTACGCTGCTGGCGGACTGCTACAGCCCGACGTGCAGCCGGGACCAGCTGTGCTATAGTATTGCGTGCCCGCGGCGGCTTGAGCAGCAGGCGAGGCTGAATATGAAGCCGCAGCCTGGGCTGAGGAAGGTGCGCCTTCTCTCTTTCTTTATTGTTGTTGTCATGGTACTAATGCACGCACCCCCCGCAGGAGGCCTCGCGCGAGTCGCTCGGCGACGCGGAGCCCGATGCGGGCACGCTGTGGATCCACTCTGTGCCGGCGGAGATTGTCGCGAGCGTGAGCGACGCGGAGAAGAAGCGGCAAGAGGCGATCAACGAGGTGATCTACACGGAGCGCGACTTTGTGCGCGACATGGAGTATCTGCGCGACTCGTGGGTCGCGCGCCTCGCCGCGGCGGACATCATCCCCACTGAGCGCCGCGAGCATTTCCTCATTCAGGTGTTTTGGAATGCGCATGATATTATTACGGTTAATACCAAGGTGCGTTTTGTTCAAAGCAAGGAAGAGGAGGGACGGTGCTGACCGGGCGTATGTAGCTGCGGGATGCGCTGAACAAGCGGCAGCGCGCGTATGCGGTTGTGGAGAAGATTGGGGACATCTTCATGGATGCGGTGCCGCATTTCCAGCCGTTCGTGAGCTACGGGGCGCACCAGCTCTACGGCAAGTACGAGTTTGAGAAGGAGAAGAGCTCGAATCCGGCGTTTGCGGCCTTTGTCGAGGTGCGTGCTCTCCATGTAGGTGGACGGCAGTAGTGTTGATGTCGGGCCCGCCCCACAGACGACGGAGCGGCTGCCCGAGTCACGCAAGCTCGAGCTGAACGCGTACCTGACCAAGCCGACGACGAGGCTCGCGCGGTACCCGCTCCTGCTCGAGGCGGTGCTCAAGCACACGCCGGACGACTCGCCGGACAAGGTCGTCCTCCCGCAGGTCGTCGCGCAGGTGCGCGCGTTCCTCTCGCGCGTGAACGAGGAGTCGGGCCGCGCGGAGAACCGCTTCAACCTCGCGCAGCTCGACTCGGAGCTCAAGTTCAAGCCCGGGGAGTACGTTGTGAGTTGCCATTCCTTGTGCGGCCGCGCGTTGTCTGGGCGCTGACGACGGGCATAGGACTTGCGGCTGCAGGAGGAGGGGCGCGAGCTCGTGTACAAGGGCGTGCTCAACAAGCGTGATGGGGAGCTGCAGGTGTATTTGTTTGACCATGCGTTGCTGTTTGCGAAGCAGGTCAAGACGAAGACGCATGAGCAGTATCGGGTGTATAGACGGGTGCGTGGTGGTGCTGTGGCGCCGCTTGATCTTCGATTTACTATTGTCCGCACAGCCGATCCCGCTCGAGCTGTTACTTATCAGCGCGTCGGAGGAGCAGACGAACGGGCACGGCAAGGACACCCTGCGTGGGCAGCGCGCGCGGCAGCTCGTGCGCAAGTCGTCGTTTGGGAGCCTCGCGCCGCGGGGCTCGCCTCACCCGCCCGCGGTGAACGTCCGCCCCGACGCCAAGGGCCCGCACTGGATAACGTTCGCGCACCTGGGCCGCAAGACGTACAGCCTCGTTTTGTGGGCCAACTCGGCGCTCGCGCAGCGCAAGTGGGTCGAGAACATCGCGAAGCAGCAGACGGCGATGCGCGAGCGGAGTATGGTGTTTGACACGGTCGCGCTTAGCGAGGGGTTCTTTGGTGCGAATAAGGTCAATTGCGCGGCGCCGTTTAGTGAGTCTTTTTTATTGGGGGGATTGTGGGAATGATGTGTGCTGACGGCTGTGTAGGCGGTGGACGGCGGATTGTTTATGGTACGGACGACGGGGTGTACATCTCGGACCTGCGGGAGATCAACAAGGACCCGGTCAAGGTGCTCGCGCTGCTCGACGTGGGGCAGGTAGATGTCCTCGAGGACTACCAGCTGCTCATCGTGCTCTCTGGTATGTCCCAACCGAGCCCTCGTGTATATGCTTGATCTGCTGACGTCGCCGCAGAGCGCCAGGTGCTTACGTTCCCCCTGGACGCTCTGGACCCCATAGACCCCATGGCCGGGCTCAAGCGCGCGAAGCGCATCGCGACGCACACCTCGTTCTTCAAGGCTGGATTCTGCCTCGGCCGCGTCCTCGTGTGCATTGTCAAGTCGACGCAGCTGTCTAGTACGTTCAAGGCGCTCGAGCCGATCGAGCAGAATGTGCGTGGGCGTGCCAAGCCCACGTTCAAGAAGCTGTTGCAGGGCGGGAACGACACGCTCAAGCCGTTCAGAGTACGTCGTTGTTACAAGTTGTATTTCTGGGCGGGCACTGAGATGGTGTATAGGAATTCTACATCCCGGTCGAGTCGACGTCAATACACTACCTCAAGACGCGGATGTGCATCGGGTGCTCGAAGGGGTTCGAGATCGTCGATCTAGAGTCGCTGGAGACGCAGGGCCTGCTCGACCCCGCGGACGAGTCGCTCGAGTTTGTCCGGAAGCGGGAGAATCTGCGGCCGATGGCGATTTATCGCATAAACAACGACTTTTTGCTCTGTTATGACGGTGCGTTGCGTTCGCGTCGGCGTGTGGGCTCTGGCTTATGGTTACGGTTAGAATTTGCGTTTTACGTCAACAAAACGGGACGACGATCGCGCAAAGAGTTCATGGTGTTCTGGGAGGGAACGCCTACTGGCTTTGGTATGCATCTCTCTGTTTCACCTTTGGCGTGCGCTCTGGACTGAATGACCGGGGTAGCACTGCACGAGCCATACGTGCTCGCTTTTGAGCCCTCATTTGTCGAGATCCGGCATATTGAGACGGGGCTCATGTCGCAGGTGATCCAAGGCTCCAATCTGCGGCTCCTGTTCGCGGACACACCGCCGTCTGTGAACAACAGCGGCGGGGGTTACACGTATCAGGGCGGGTACGACCCATATAGCCCACCGAACTCGGCTGGCAGCCGCGCGTCGGCGTTCAGCGGGTACGGGCTCCCACCGCACATGCAGCAGTACCCGCAGCAGCAGGCACATCGATACCCGCAAGGCGTCGGGCGCGACGAGATCCTGATGGTCTCTGACGACCGCGTCCTCGCACTCCGAACAGCGGCGGGCCCGCAGCGCTTCATGTCCGACAACGTCTCGATGACCTCAATGCCGCGGTAGCGGTAGCGGTGGCCTGGGTTCGACTCTCCTCGGTTTCTGGTGTATTACTCGTCCCTCCGTTTCTTTTTATAATCTCTTTTTCCATACTACGTACATACTGATCATCTGTTTCGTTCATTGTCACTTGTGCGCCCCGCCCTGTCTCTGTCTGTCTCATGTCTCATTATAGTGTGTTTGTTGCTTTTAGCCCTCACGTTAGTATACATATACTATATATATATCACTTGCATTTTTGTAACTGTTTTTGCAATACGCGGATTTCGGCTTTTTCAGAATCCTCTGGGAAGGGTCAATGTGCGGATGATTTGCGATCAGTACTGCCACTGATGCGTCGGTTGCCCACGTGGAATCAAGGTTTTGATGCGCGGATCTGTGCCTGGTCAACTCTCAATCTTGCCAAGACCTTGCAAGATGGCAGTGAAGAAACGTGGTGGTCGCTTTGAATGCTAAACTTATCTCTTGCGCCCCTTCCAAGTTCCGCGAGGACTGACGCGTTGAGGACCACAACGCTGCGAGTCGCATCCAGGGCTACGTAGATGACTTCAAGACGAACACATTGGCTCAGTAAACACAATACAATATCTACCTGTGTCAAATACAAACGTTGCGGACTCTGACCACAACGCATGAGGCGTGCACGATGCACGAAGCCGCACACACCACACGCTGCTTGCGTTTGGTGGTCACATATTTGTCTACTCTCTTTTCTTGCACCCGACCGAACGAACGACGAACCAACCGTACTGACACCTATTGACGCATGATGAGTTTTTCTTCTGGAGGGCTAGCAGGAGGGACGGGTGGGATAACGTGAGTTTAAATTTCTCCAATTCGTGCTTTCCTTTTATTTCTCCCTCCTCATCCCTTGTATCTCCCTCTTTTTCTCCGATAAATTTCTATCCGTCTGCATCCATACCGACCGCTAACATGGATTTCCTATCTTGCGCAGGGATGAAAACAGTGCTGAGCATGTGCAGGTACATGTGCATGTCCTCGACCGTGACGACGACCCATTTTCCATTTCCTCTGCGGCCGCCACGGAGCAGGCGGCGGCGCCGAGCGTGCATAAGTGCCGCGCTTCAACACTATTCTCGCGCATGGTGGCGGCGCTACAGCGCTTTGTATTACGACTCCGAGTCGCTTGGCCACGGACGCGGACTTCTGGCATGCCCCCCGCGCCCTCTGCCCTTGACAAACCCGAAGCCAAACAACCGCTCCTACATACAAACCCCGCGCTGCTCTCCCTTGTGGCGGCGACTTTTCAGGAGCAGATACAAACACGTGTACCCCACGGGCGGATGCCCATGCACCTCGCCGCACCGGCGTTCGACGGACGCACGGCGATTGACCTCATCGCGCGCATCATTAAACAACCGGATCGTGGCCTCGCACTCCGCGTCGCGCAGGCGCTCGACGCGCAAGGTTTTTTCAAGGCTGTCGATGGTGCGGGTGGGAGTACGGATGAGTTTAGGGATGATGAGGTGGAGGTATATCGGGTGAGGATGCGTACGGAGATGTGGACGGGGATGGGGCCAGCACCGGGGACTGGCGGGGACGGTGAGTTGAATAGCGGCGTTCCCGCCCCCGCCGCCACGGGCGGGGTGATTTCCGCGGATTCGTTTGGATTTAACGCAGCGGGGGTGGATGCAGAGAAAGAGATCGATGTGCCACAACCGACGGGCGTGTTTACGCTGCTGACGGACTGCTACAGCCCGACGTGTGGCCGCATTGGCCAGGACCAACGATGGCCATGCTATAGTGTTTCGTGCCCACGGCGGCGGCTGAACGCGGTCGCCTGAAGACGAACCCTTGGAGAGATTTTGCCATGGAAGAGGTATTCGGAATGGGTTAGGAGCTCGAGGAGACGTTTAATTGTATTTTACGTGTGGCTATAATACCATGGAACTTGAATGCATATATATATATGGATGCGTACTGTACGTATAAAGGTCGTTCGATCTCGACCAAACCGTATCGACGGCACGAAAGACTTTCGGGATGTCGTTTACTGTATCGCTGTCTAATCCTCTCTTGAGTCTATTTTCCTCGGGCATCTCGGGCATGTTGATTTTCTCAATTCCGACACTATTAGACTTTCTCCGCAACCGCGCCCTACACTTGCAGCAGCTCATCCCACGCCTGCTCTTGCGCGGACTCCGTCGGGGCTTCCATGTAGCTAAGTACCGCCATCTCAATATTCAGCCGGAAAAATAAGAGAGAGAAAGACCTCAAAAATGCATTAAGGGGAATCGAACCCCCGGCGGGTCGAACCCGCAAATTACGAATCTCGTGGCAACGACCCACCCCCACGCTGTCGCTGTCGCCGTCGCCTCAAGAGTCAATACAAAAGTCTGAGACCCACCCTCTTCCCCTTGCTCTGAATCCTCTTATCTTTTATTCGACCTTCCAAGTTCAATTAACAACATGTGTCGTCGTCATACACTCGTCATCATCATCTGATCCCGCA
This sequence comes from Mycena galericulata, assembly GCA_029289565.1. Classification (NCBI taxonomy): domain Eukaryota; kingdom Fungi; phylum Basidiomycota; class Agaricomycetes; order Agaricales; family Mycenaceae; genus Mycena; species Mycena galericulata. The sequence goes on along the minus strand of JARKIA010000114.1, from coordinate 101,884 downwards.
GATCAGATAAAATCCAACAAGTGTTCAAATCGCCAAGGTGCCATCCTTGCATACGCCGCGCACTCTACAAACATGGATGGCGTCACAGCGCCCACCGCTCAACCAGTGCGTTCAGGACCGCGAGGTAGATCAACAACAACGTCGACTCGACCCCCCAGGCCTCAGGCCTCAGCCTGTGTGCGCTCAACCGTGCCGGCGACGAGTTCAGAACGACTCGAGCACACTAGGAATAGCACCGTGAATGACCTCTGAACTCCCTTAGACTTCCGCGTCCGCCATATCTCCCCTGCTGTCGTTCACTCAGGATAGTACTCTCCTGTTTAGTACAAGCCATCCCTCCCGCGTCCCACATCTCCTCCTCCGTCTTCCTTTCCATGTCCATCCGACTCTCGCGCGCACGAGGTAAACCGACACCAACGCCGACTCGAACCCCCGCCTCAGACCTCAGGCTGCACGCGCCCCGCCGTGCCGGCGAACAGCCCAAAACGCACACTAGCAGTCGTATCGCGAATGAACCTCGAATTCGAAACCACCCCCAAAAGGAATCGAACTCGAATCCCGAACCTCATTCCGTACTCTCCTGCTCTGCTACAAGGTACATGTACCCCTCTCTGTCTTTCCTTTCCATGCGCATTCGCGTCTTAGGACATACATAGAATAATGATATGCATTTTTATTCGGCCTACCGCTCGCGCCAAAGATCTAAGATCCTTGAGCCGATTTCCACATGCATCCACGGTACTACACCTCTGACAGTGCACCTCGACGCGGTATCGCTCATCTTTCAAGTTCCCCTCCCCAAAAAAATTGGGACACTGTATCTATTCATCAGCCAATACCAACCAACCTCCCTACCCCTACCCACTTTCGGGTCAAATCAGCGAGGCATAGCACGCACAAGCTTAAAAAATGAAACGCAAGATTTATTTAATGACACTGCCAAATCCAATGTCCCACCCCCGGGCCCCGGGACGTCAACATCTTTTCACCTGCTCCACGTAAAATCTTGAAGTCTAAGATAACTAAGCATATTAAATAGATGCTATAATGGGCAAGGAACGAGCCGGTTCCATCACAGCGTCTGTCTAGAGACGAATAAAACTATTTTTTTTTGCCCGGTGCGCAATCTCGACAGTTATGGGCCGTCAGTGGTTCTGTCATTGGGGACTGTGATAATATTGTACGCATGCGCAAGTCCAAAAATCAGTCCGAACAAAACTCCAGTCTGAGGCTCATTAACTTACACGAAAGAATTTTAGGGCCAACAGGTACTGTAAACATCGTTCCTTTCTGCGCTGTCGCCCTCCTCCCTGCATTCGTCGCGGAACTCGGAGAAGCATGCCATGTATCTTCCAAGTATCTTGATCCTGACGTTCAGCCGCTAAGAAAAAAAAAAAGGAGAGAAATCAAAAATGCATTAAGGGGGAATCGAACCCCCGGCGGGTCGAACTACGAAGATTATGTCAACGAAAGTCCAAATCACGTGGCAACGACCCAGGTTACCACTACCCCATTAATGCGATGTAACAAGGAGAGGGATAGTGGTAATGATAGGAAAGAAGAAAGAGAAATGAAAAAATGCACCCAGTCCACAAATCCAACGATCTCCTCGAGTGATGTTGCAGTAGCGATAGGAGAGAAAAAGAGAAAAAATGCATTAAGTCCACAAATTCAACAATCTCAGTAACCTCGAGTGATGTTGTAGCGAGAGCAGGAGAAACGAAAAAAAAATGCACTGAGTCCAAAAATTCAACCATCTCAGAGCCCTCCGAGTCAAAAGTCAAAGAGGATTCAGGATATCCTCAGACTGGCTAGAAACGAGCCAGGATGCCATTACCTCATTAAGGCACTGTTGGAACTGTGCGTTGAAGTGGTCAGCGTGAGCAAAAGAGAGGCTGTGGGGCCGGAATTCAATGGTTCAAAATTCGATAGCCTGAATTCGGTGGTTGAACCTACCGTAAAATTCGCGCCCGCAACGACCCAGGTTACCACTACCTCATTAATGCTGTTATAGCATTTGGTAGCCCGGACAGTAATGATAGGAAAGAAGAGGAGAAAATGCACCAAGTCCAAAATTCAACTTCAAGTGGTATATAAACTCCTGTTGCATGTCTCATCCGACTTGTTAAACAGTGATAAAGACTGGGCATAAGTTATTGTATGGTACTGGGACCGGATGCAATGGAAAGAGTTTGATGGGAGCGAACAATGTTGTGTCCGGATCGAATTTGACTCAAGGGGGGCGGGGGGGATCCAGGCCCCATGGCCAGAACAAATCGCAAAAATCTTTGATGAGACAGACGGCCGTCCGTTGGAAATTCTAGACTGAAAAGTGAGATTTGATTTCTGTATGTAGATGTATTATTTAGTCAGTAGAAGGAAGTCTAGAAATCGCGTTCTCCATTCAGGCGGATCTAACACAGTGACAGAGGGAGGAAGGGCGTAAAGGCTCCCCTATGGCCCTCTTTATGCAATGCCGCGGTTGAAATTCTTGTGGCACGTCTCGTCCAATTTCCTAGACAGTGATTTCTGTTGCTCAAGATTCGTACAGTACTCGGACTGCAATGCAGTGGAAAGAGTGTGATGGGAGCGAAATACCAATGTTGTACTTGTATCCCGATTAAATCCGACCCGTCGGACGTCCAATAGTAAAGCGGGATCCAAGCCCATGGCCAAATCACGCAGAGCAATCACGGAAATCTTTGATGAGACGGACAGCCGTCCGGTTGGAAAATCCGGGACTGAAAAGTGAACTTTGGTTTCTGTATGTGGATGCGGATGGAGAGTCTAAGCCAAGTATACATGCGATAGAGTGATACGAGAGCGAGTGCAACCGAGTATGAGAGAGAGAGAGACAAGTGAAGCGATGTGACGAAGTGAAGTACGACTCGGAGCGAATTGCAAGAGTATGAGACACAGAGAGAGAAGTGAAGAGCTTGTTGGACCACACTAGGGATACGTACGAGCGATCCTTGAAGAGACTACGCCAGGCTTGGGGATGCCGCTTCCTGCTTATTGAAGTTATTCCGAATTCTCTTCAAGGTCCCCAGGGGATCGATTAAAAAGTCTCCCATATCCTTCCCGAAAGATTTGTGAGCTTTACAGTATTCCTTCCACGTCGTAAACTTACCGGATGATTCAATGACAACCTCCACAGCGCTGGTAACAACACCGCTTTCAGTGATATCTCCTGCCAAATTTCGCTGATGTTGCGCCTCGATTGCGAGCTAGAGATTCACAGCATGAGTAAGATATCTCGACTACAGCTTGAAAGGGTTTCACAAGTGCCGACGTCTGGATCTTGTGCACCTGACGCTCGCATTTGTCGAGGTCTTGCATGATAGCACGTATCTCCTCGAGATACATTCTCCATGTCTTGCTGGGCAGCTTCAGCAGTCGGGACTTGATCTTGGATGCCGATAACTTCGCCCTAGGATGTCTCGTCAATCGATTTGACTTGAACTGGTGAGTCGTGCGCATACTGAAGCAACTGTCCCCACCACTTAATGAGATCAGCATGGTCGCGCACGCACTGAGATCGTGCAAGGACCAAGGTTTCGGTCGTCTCAGCGGCTAGATTGTTCAGACGGCCAAGGCGGATCGACAGACGGTTGCGATGGGCGACATAGACTGCGAGCGAAGTGCAGCCCACTGCCAGGACAAGATACTGGTGAACAGTGCTTGGGACGAGGGAGAGTATGGCGGCTGAGACGAGGATGAATGAAGACTGTAGTGGTGTTTGGTGGTCCATTCACAGAGATTTGTAAGGAAAAGCATGGTGAGGGCCATAGTGCCTTTAAACTGGGGGGTAGGTCGAAATGAACTCCGACTCGCTTTTATGCTGCTTACAATGTTGCTCTTCCCTCTTTGAGAAGGGATAGCTGTCTTACACCTTAAGCTGTAACTCTTCGACATGGAGGCAGTATCATGTTGACGGCGGAGCTGCGCGGAACAGTCTAGAAGTCAGACGGCCATGTCTGCAGCAGTCTTCTGAACACAATGGCGCTGTAAAAACGTTTAGCAGGTCACTGCATTATTGAAGAGCTGTGAAAAGTTGGCTTGAAGCTGTGTAAAAGCTATATTTTCAGCTGGGATGTACAGGATGAAGGAAGTGCGAATCATTTGAGTGCAAGATAAGCAAGGCAGGATCGAATGGTGTAAAGCTGCACGGGGAAAGTTACTGATACTTATCTGCCTTGCAGTCGTCGCAACATTGACTAGTCGCCGTCGGGGGTTGGCGGGCGTAAGGATGCAAAGCTTTCGTAAGGTGTATATTTGGTAATTTAAGAATGCATCCTGTTAGATGGCACATGCCGTATGAACATACTAGCTGCGAAGATCCGAGTTCCTGCGTTGTAAAAATCGCACGCACTAATGTCAATTTTTGAGTTGAAATCGATGGTGGACAGGTCTGCGTGAATTTTTCAAGACGAAATGATCACATTAGAAGGAGTTTTTCACACGTAGTAATCAAGGAGAAAAGCGCGCCGTCGGAAGCCGTCAACAAAAAGCCGGGAGAAAGCAGGATCCTGGGAACAAAAAATGAGACTGTAGAATAGTAGTTCCGCGATCTGTCGAGGAGGAACGTCGTTTGAGTTGGGCGTCCGTTTCGAAATTGGAACACAACCGTGGAAAAGGATTATGCAATCAAATCACGTGATATGATTATTTATTTTGTTCTATTTCTGAACCCGTCGTCTTGCCGTGGGGTCGTCCGCATTTCTTTCCTCGATTCATCCATCATCTAGAGCGAACATTATGTGCTGGTTAGCTGTTGTGCGCCACGTGAATGTCCGACTCTTTACGCTTGAGTTCACACCATAGAATCGATATAATCAAAATGGAGTGCACGCTTCTGAGTAGCTCAGTGCCTATCCGCCAAAGAGACTATGCACATGTGCCGCATCTACTCAAAAAAATAGAATCAACTCGTCGGCTACATGCGGGAAAGAAATTCATACCTCCTACTACAATCCCGCCGAAACTCGTCGACCATATGGATTTTGGCCTAGAAAAAGATACTTGAAAAGTCTCGTATGGATTTAAACTGGCTGCCACGTATCCGAGACCCAAACGATTTCTTTCAACTGGAAATCCTCCTGCCCTATCCGAGAACGGAAGACCCGCCGAAATTTCACGGTGAAAAGATTTGTCTGGGTTTGCCCGGACCAAGCCAGTATACTGTGCAATCAGTAAGTATTCCGAGCCTGAGAGATGTAGCTTGAGTCCCATCGGCCCACATACATGCTGGCGCAGGAATTAACACATGAGAGAATGTTGGATGGAGGCAAAGAGTAATACCTCCGGACTTAGACCTTCCAAGATTACGTCGGACATGATCAGGCGATCGTCGGTAGGGGTTTCTCCCAAGAACTAAGTTTTGACGGACAATTCCGGTGATGTGGGGTGGGACGGCTGGGACATATATATATATTGAGCCTTTGGCATCATCCACACCTACGAGGTATCTCACATGAATCCGCACCGAGTTTGAGGATATGAGCGGAAACGTGGTCGGGGTGCTGTTCAAAACCCCGCAACTTGCTTCCGTTAATATTAAGACGTTGGCGGAGGATCGATTCAACCTGGTCTTGACCAATAAATACAACATTGCGCTTTGTACCGAACGTCAAGGGAGGGAAACAATGTTGAGAAGACGACGGACAAAAGGGCACGCAGGGGTCGGCTTGAAAGTGGGGGACATTGGCCACGTCTTCAGAGGTTTTGCTCCGTCGGCAAGTTCATAGCTTTGGAAAGGCACTGGTTCATGGGCCAAATTGAGGACCTCTGTCAGAATGTACAACATTTTGAAGACTTCTAGAGTTTAGGGCTTTCGAGACATTGTTGATGTATGAATGGTACTAACCATTATTCCGGCTCCCCACTGCCGACTCAATGGGATGGCTCATTCTCGATTATACGAACAGACAGTGAGACACGCCAGAAATTGCTCCACATAAGGCGAGAATAAGACCCGATGGCCTGAGTGACGAGTCCGCGCCCACCTAAACTCGTCCGGAGTAAAGTACCAGTTTACTATGATCAAGCAAATATCCGAGGCGTGTGCGCTTGTGGTTCCAAGAGAGCTGGGACGATGGATCACCAAGTTCCGCTAAAGTAACCGCAACCGTGGGAAAGCCCATTACGTCAGGAGATTTGTTGTTTCTCGCACTCATCCCAAATGACCTTCCAACAAGAACTCACCTCGTTTTGGCCTCCAAAAGACAAACCAACCGATCCTGTTCCTCAAATAGGTGCAAAGGCGCCTTCCTCAGAACTCTTGCCCATGCCCGCCGCCGACGGTCGCCCGACTGTCGTGACCTTCCTCCGGCACTGCGGCTGCCCATGTTCGTACATCCTCTCCGCGTCCACGTTCCAACCTGCATATTTTATCTAGTCAGCGAAAAGACATTCAAATCTCTACGCACGGCGGCTGCGGGTAGCCCAGATATCCGTTTCGTCGCAGTCTCACAAGGCGACCAGGGAACGACCGAGCGCTGGCTGGATGCAATCGGCGGCGGCGCCGGTGGGCTTGAAATCGTAGTCGACCCGGACCGTGACCTGTTCGCGAGGTGGGGCCTCGGATTGTCGACGCTCTCCCACTTCCTAAGCTTTGCGGGTATGTGGACTGCCTACCGTCTCGGAAGGGATGAGGGGATATGGGGCAGGTCCACGGAGAGTGGGAATAGGTGGCAGACTTCCGGAAGTTTTGCGGTGGACGGTGAGGGTACGGTGAAGTGGGGAGGTGCTATGCGCAGGGCCGATGAGGTTCCAGACTTCGAAGAGGCTGCGGAGACGTTGAAGAAGGCCACGGCGAAGCTGTGAAGGGACTCAGTCTCGTCTTGAACTATCCAAGTGTCAGTCATATTGAACTGTGTACTGCTCCAGATGGAAATTTTAATATGGCGCTTGACAGATTCGACACTGGCGGGCCCGACGTTTGTTGGAGTGCGAACCTTCAGAATTGATCTAGGCTGGACGCCGTGGTTTTTCTAACAAATCACCCAAGTACATGCCCTTGACTATTGGCCGCGGAGTGCTTGATATTTCCGGAGAATGATTTAAACCAACGTGGGCGTAAATCGACGACGCGACCGCGTCAGACCGTTTTTTTTTCTATTGGCTGTATTCTCACACAGTTAAACTGGCGAGAGCGTTCACAATAGGTACGGCGTATCTAAGTGATTAACGACAGGTGACGAGGATCACCACTGCAGAACGACGGAAGCCTCTCACGATGTGCGTACTCTCTTTTGAACCTGCCCTCCTTTCGCGGGTTGCGTGCTGGGCCGTTTCTGGTTGGTCGACGGCGCGGTACTGTTTTTCGGGGCCACCATCTTTGCCAATATCCAGTCATGATCCGGCCCCAAAATCACCCGCTGCGTCGCGCTGTCCCCCAGTTCCGCCAGTAGCGCCACTCCTCTCTGACTGCTCAGGACGGGATTGGCAGTGGTCATGCTTGCTGGTTTTGTGATCTGGGGTTGCGTGAACGGGGAAGAGAAGCGAGGTTCAAGAAACGTACTCTGAGAGTATGTGGACTCCCTAGCTTGTGGGTATCCCAGGTAACTCCCCACGCCGATGTCGCACTAAGCTGGTGCTCGAGATGGGAACGCTTCGCCTGCACCCGCGAAAAATCGATCGTTCGGGCATCTTCCACGAAAAATACCCTCAAGGCAGCGCATTCCGAACATGAATTGCATCCAACACCCTCGAGTTCTGCGGCAGCCACCAGCTGGTGCGGGTTTAGACCCACGACGGTGTTTGCGTAGGCTTTGACGACCGCCACGCAAAACGTCCGGAAAGGGTCCGATTGATAATCGAGTTGGACGGTGGCGAGGAACGTCTTGAGGACCGGAATTAACGGGACAAGGACCTTGTCTACATGCTGGTAAATCGTGAAACCGGCCGGGGGCTCGAGCAGTTTCAGCAAGAAATCCTGGCATTTTGAAACAGCGTCGACTTGGAAGCAGAATCGGATAAGCTCGAGGATATGCCGGATGACCTCGCTATACGAGACGGTTGGTTTTCGGGGTATGAACGATGCCATATCAAATGCCTGAATGGCAGTATTGACGAGCATGTATGTCACCTCCTGAAATTCCGAGACAGCGACAGCATCTCCCGATGACGGGGAGAATTCTGCTCTTACGGAACGCGCAAATGCCTGCAGGTCGGTGGAGGTGCGGGCTTTCCAGTAATCTGCGGTTGACCTGGGTGGTTGTCAGAAGGGCGTACTTGCAATGGACCAGCCAAGCCACCTTTCTTTCAAGAACGGTAAACCGCCTGCTCTCTTGATCGCGGTATTCATGATGGCAAGTTTCGAAGGTTCCATGAAACATTCGTGTTTCGTGCGGAGCCCCGCACTCAACATCGCATCCACAGCGTCAGAGAAGAAAGGCTTGAGATAGAGGGGTGTATCGCCCGGATGATTGGCCTGAAGATAGGCATCCAACGACACAGCCAGTTTCGAATAATATATCCAAGGCGAGAGACGCGGATAAAACGACTCTGTGCGAGCCACGTCACCCATTCTGGCGGAGATTCGGTGGCAGAGTTGCATATTTTCAGTTTCGAGACAAACGCGGATTACCTCTGTAATCGGATCGATGTCAACCTGCCCGTCGGCCGTCTTCGGAAACGCGGAAAGCATTTCAACGGCTTGGGTGACACAGAACAAAATCACCGCATGGACGAGTTCCCCTGGCCAGGCCGGAATACTTTGGAGGCTCCGCATCAGAGCAATCCAGACGGTCGTCCCCAGTTTCTGCGCCTGAAGCTGCGGGAAAATTCTGGGTGTCGCGCATTTAGTATGGTCACAGTTTAACGGGGTCCGCTGGAGCTTACACATCTATCAAAAATTCGCCGCCACGCGTTGTCGCAAGCCCGACCAGCCATCCTATCTGGTTCACTTCGAGGATGCGGAGATTTCGAAGAATCTCTTCTTGCTGATTCTCACACCATGCAATTACTTCGTGGCTCCCTTCTTCCCGGGACATTTCCAGTAAACCTGTTAGGAGCGCTTGACGGGCAACATTCGTTTCGTCGTTCTTCATGGCATCGGTGAAACTCACATCCACACTGTCAGTCGCGCTAGGCGGGGAGATAAAAAACACTCACAATTCTTTCAGTGCCTCCCATCCAAACGCTTGATACATGGAGATTACGTGCTCAACGCCGAGTACGTTAATCTTCTCGTCGACGCGACAAGCCTTGAGTGTTTTTAAAAGGATCGGCAGATTATTCCAACGATCAGCAGCCTCCGAGAGAAGGTGAGAAACGGCGCTGAGCTGTTCAATGTCACAGCTCGTCTCGGCAAGTTGAAGTAGACTGTCGACTAGTATCATCTCTCGGGCACCAGGAGCGAGAGAAACAGATTCGCGCAGTGTGCTCGAAGCATAGTCGAATATTTCGCTGATATCGGGCGTGTAGCCCATATCGCTTTTGGATATCAAGAGCACAGTTCGACGGTACGCTAGAGAAAAAGAGTAGTGAAATAACATATGAATTGTGAGTGAAAAGGGCCTACTATTAGTGAGATTTGCGGTCTGAGGGCACATTGTCAAAGGTTCAAAAAGGACGCGGGAAAATGAAGAACCGTATCGTCCTCTTTATCGAAGTCACTAAGGTCCGGTTCACCGTCCGTAATAGAACCGTTGATCAGATCAGTGGCAAGGAAACTGACTCCGGGAGCTGCGAGCGGCATACCGCCCAAGTCGACAACTTGAAGGATCGACAGCTCTCCGTCTTCGTCCTCCATATTGAAATTGAAATCGTCTTCACCAAGGTCGTCGTACGGATTCTCCCCATACCCATCATAATGGTAGATTTCCTCGATGGTGTCCGAGGCGGAGATGACTAGCTGAACATGTGCAAAATGAAGGTGAAATCCAAGTTCCCCTGCAAGAGGAACAAGGGAGGTCATCATATGCTTGTCAGAACCGGTCAGAGATTCCATCCCAAAGCTCGGTCCTTTCTCATATTTTCCTTTCAACAAGCAGTGAAAGATACGCGAATAGGCAGTGGCTTCCAACCAAGAGGTAAGAAGCTGTCTGAGCTTCTGGTTTGTGATTTGCATGTCCGGAAGCCCAGAGAGTCGTGTGGGAGATTGAACGATGTCATATGCTAGAGAGAGACGGTATCCGGACAATAGAGGCGCGAGTTCGCTTGCAACGCCGGAATAAGCCGCTATCACAGACGTAGAAAGTCCACTCGCATGCGACAGGTCCGCCAAGAGCGTCTCATGGCGATGCCGGAGTTGAATCCGTCCTCCGGTGAATTCCGACGGCAGTACGACCACGAGTGTGCCAATCTTATCCTTCGACTTCTCGGATCTATGGGTGCAATCAGCGAAAAAGGGTTTACCTGGAAGGAGGTTTCATACTCTGAGTTCGGCTCCTCGAAGCAAGTAAGCCTTTAAAGGAGGTTTAGCCATCATAGAACCGCTCAAACGTTCTCGATAATTCTCACTGCGATCCAGGTTCCTGTAGAACCATCCTTTTAAACGTATACGAGGGTGCCACAGCCGCACGGCCCGCAAGAACTTTGAACGCGGCCGGTCCCGCTTTTTGTTGAATCCAAACATCCCATTCTGGATTGTCGAAACGAACCTGAATGAAACAAGCGTTATTGTCCCCCAGATGAACAAATGCGACGGACAAACCTGCAATGAGGGTATTTCTAGACTATGTTCCAAAGGTCGAGGAAGGCAGGACGACATGATCGCAATAGCCTCCCGGCCATTTATCGGAATTCCAATGGCGCCCAACTCATCGATCCGGAGGAACGGATTTGGTGCACTGTTGGTGGAATACTGTTCGAAGCACGCAAATACACCCTCGAAATTGAGTCCCGAATTCAAAAGTTTCTCCAAATCCCCCTGTTCCATGTATGAATGACCGCCGGGAAGAATGAGGACGGCGCAGACAACTGGCCTTGATGGTCTCAAAGCGAGTGGGATCTTCTACATCTTCGCTGGATCCATTCACAGGATGAATTTCGGATGAAATCGATTTAGTCTGGTTAATCTGGTGCCACTCAGGCCCTTTCCTCGCGTCGCCTGCGTCGTCAGAGTCGGAGTCAATTTCGATGACCTCCGAAGACGGGTTCTGCATGCCATGCTTCGCAGGCGACGAGTGTTCCTGGTTAAGCATGGGAGCTGCTGATAATGAGTGGGTAGATTGAAAGGGATTCCGAGCAGGTGACAGGACAAGTTGAGGACACAAGCAAATGTGACGCTGATGTGACGAGACGCGATGGTGACCGTGTTCGGTGTCGACAAAAAAGTCACCGCTCGCAACTGGAAGGAGGTGGATCAGAAAGAATGGGACAGCCATTGGATTAGAAACGCCATTCTTTAAAGATAGGGTTTTTTGTTTGTTTGCACAAAGAACCAACAAAGAACCAAATTTTTATGAAGACGGCGAAATTTCAATTGGTGAAAAAGGACCAAGACTTAAGGAATGGCAACGTGACACTACAAAAAACTGGCACGCTCAGGCTACGGAGTGTGGGATGGGTGAACGATTTATAAATAAAGCACCTGAGAGCTTCCAAAAACACACGAAGTGACGCTTGTGGCTTCGGTCGAACAAATTATATGAGAGAGGGAGCCTGACCCGACCTAAATAAAGCCGAGAGTTACATTATTCGATTTCGCGGCGAACAGGATCTCCGGCTTTGAAGTAAGCGTGTATTTAAGAGTTCGCGAGGTTGAACTCTACGTGCGACCAATTGTCCGCATCGTGGTTCTGGCAGCTCCTCTCCCTGTGCCTATCTATTTATCTGCTGAGACCCAGGACATGAGATTATCGGAGTCGCTCAAGTTCCAGAAGGAGGGATTAATCCGGGTGTACGGTTGGTGGAGCATGCCCGACGGTGTCGGAGAGTCGGCCCTCCAGCTCGAAGAACCTAGGCCATGACTGTAGGTCGACGTTGAGTCCTGGCCCGAAACATCAAGTAGGGCGTCCCTGTAGACATCACTTCAGCCCCAGAAAATACGATGAGAAGGAGCGGCCAACTTGGTGAATGTATCTAGCTCAACAATCTGGTTGTTCAGGGTGCAGTCGAAATTGCTTGAATGTCTTGGCGATCGGGCAAGAACCTCGGTAGCCTTTCTCAGTCGGAGAGACAGGTCGAGGACAGCACTGTAGCATGCAGGCTCTCGGAGACACCCACAATTGTCGCCATTTCGAATGGATGGCCGATCAGTCAAACCTACGAGGGACGAGAGGGGTTCGTTCGGGCGAGCCGACCAGGAAGATGTACAGGAGCCATTACTTGCTGGGAAGGTCGGAACCGGCCCGGAAGGGTAGTAACTTGGCGAGGGTGGGGATGACCACGCAAGGGTGCTCATCGGCGGGCTTGCAGCTCTGAAGGGAGGCGAGTTATCTGACAGAGATCCCGGAGACGTTCGACCTGAAGCCGGTAGCGATCCGTCTTGCGAGGAAACGGAGCGGTTGTGTGGTCTGTTCTTCAACTGGAAAATAAATAAGTAAGCTGGGTTCTGAGTTGCTGAAAGACGGGCTTGCTTCGCGGACCATTCCCTCGAGTTCCGCGATGCGCTTCATCAGCCTAGAATCCTCGTCGTCCTTGCCCAGGTGGTTGGGGTCAGCAACTTCATAGACGCAATTCCCACTCTGCATTTTTCTCGTCATATGAACAGACTCGAATGTAATAGAGCGCACAATTCCGAGCTGGGAGCACCGAGAACACGGACGTTTCCTGTCGCACTGCGGCAGTCGATGAGCGGATGGACAATGAGAGTTAGGACCACTCGACGTACCATGCGCTTTGTTGCGTGGCAGTTGAGACATGACTGAGTTGTCCGATTGCGACGACTGACAGAAGCGTTCGTCAGCGAGAACTCCCGACTTCGAACTGGCGGCTTACCGCTTACGATGATCGCCATCGGCGGGGGCAGCAGTCTTGGCCGAATTTCGTGAGGATGCGGGCGCAGACATTCTCGAGTAGCGAGAGTAGAGAGGATGTTGGAGCACTGTGGTGTTGGCATCCTACGTTTTGTATGGACTTTATAATTAGAGCTTGGTGCCCAGATGGGAGACAGTCGAAGCATGGGACCAACTTCGGGAGGCTGCTCAACGATTCGCAAGCATCCAACGTTGTGAATGTGTCGGAAATTCTCCATGGCGTAGATAAGCGCTCTGTGAGCGGCGTTTCGAGTTGAGCGGAGATCGGCGAGGGCACATAGTGAGATTACGGTGACTATATCCACTTTTTGGGCGTAGAATCACATCCTTATGGAGGAAGTACATGATGCAATTGACGCCGAGTTCTCGCCTGTAAATTGGCTTGTTCACTTAGGATCTCACAGTTGCTGTCAGGCTGCAAAAATCTTACTTCCAGAGTAGTTGATTTTTCGAGTGAACCCACCTGCAATTTTTTTTTCCCACACAATGCCAAGTTTGGTGGATATGCGTGCAAGGGTAGGGACCAGACTGGCTGATTTGGAGAGATCGTCGTGAGTCTGACTCCTCTGGCTGTTGCGGTCCGCAAGCCTGTCATCGGCGCGTCCGGGCTCCGTGTAGCAGAAACTAGCACTGATGATTATCCGTGTTTAATTGGAATCGGTGTGTCCAGGTTCTAAGAAAAAGGACTGGATTGAAGTTAGGTCAAAAAGTTCAGAAGTGAGGCTTGGCGGCAACGTTACGGTGGCTGTGATGCGGGGAATCGGGCGATGCCGAGGTTTGAATCGCACCTCGACCCACTGCACTGGAAGACCTTGGCAACTCGGATCATCCGGTTGTGAATTAACCGAACCCGAGTCAATGACCTCCGAGCAGCTTTTAGGTGGCATCTATCTGTGTTGGCTAGCGCTGGTCCCCAGAGGCCAGAAAACAATCTTCCTACTGGTATTTCTACCTGCTCTTGTTCTCCCGCAAGAATATCGTACCAGCCAATGGTAATACAGTCAATCTTAAACGATGCCATTACCGCGGGTTGAATTTAGGTACCCGAGTCTCACCTTCTGTGCCGACCGATGCCCTGGTCATTAGCTGCTTCGCCCACGGCTATACCTCCAAACCTGGCGTTCCCCAACAAGTAACCGCATCCGTTCCCCGGTCTTCGATTCGCGCTAATTTCCCCCCTGTGGTAATGGCATGTGCCCCGCAGTCGCTGTGATAACAATTTTATTTGCGATCACATTTTTGCTAAGCTCACCTTCACCTGGCCCTCGATGCACCGTCTCTTCTCATGTGGTGAGATTTCAACCACGCACCCACCCCAGCGTAGCCGAAGAACTATCACGAACTTGATAGTTGGATTGAATTGGGGCCCGCAAGCCGTCCAAGTGCAATGCTCTCATCCGATCTCATCCAATGAACGACCACAGGCACACGAAAGCTGCATCATAACGGAAGCTCCTTATCGAATGTTTTTGGATCAGTTCCGAAAGACCGTCCACAATTTTTCTCAGGGAAATTTTTGAACCCCACGCCGAAGGATACGAACCCATGAATTTGGCCGCGTGTCATCAAACCCGGACTTGATACAGAACCCCTTTGTGGGAAGCATGTTTTGGCGCACTCTGAATGCACCCCAAAACATCATGTACCATTGTTTGAAGACCAAACCCAGTTTACCACGCCTCTGAACTTAGGAAAGTCCCCCGGAAATTGTGATGACAGCGTGTACTGGTTGATAGGATTCCAGACCATTCGGGCGGGGATCAGGCATGGGCCGGTGTTGAATCTCCACAGGGAAGGGATTTTCGACCCCGACGGGCGTTGAAGGGCATGGAGGTAATTCGGACGTAGATAGGAATGAAAAAAGTAGTCCCCGGCCACTAACTACACTTTTTTGCTCGACGAAGACACGGTACTACTATAAGTAAATTGAACATCCCGGAAATCCAAGAAGTAGCGGCAAGAGCAGTGACAGGGCCTCTGGATAGCCAGTAAATCGAGACGGAGAGAATGGGCCGCGAAGGTATCTCAGACTCACATTAGGAGCGGAAAAGGCAGAGATAACCACCGATGCTCGAATCCCAACCTCTATCTTCAACTCAAGATGACGCGTGAGAAGTAGAAGGCGCGAAGACTCTTCTAAGAGGTGGAGCTTATTTGCAAGGCTGAGGCAATTATAGGCACATTAAATAGAAAATAGAACGCGAGGGAAGGAGTGACTGACGGCAACAAACGTTTACCGCGGAGGTAGACAAAACGTAGCGGAATGAGTCTACTCCTGGAAGATAATGAGTCCGAGCGTGCAAGAAAAGCGCTATAAATAAAGAGAGCATAGATGGTGTGACTTGCGAGTTCGGCGTGCGCTTGTGTGATTTTTCCGAGCTCCACTTGTCCGGTTTATGACCATGGACAGACATGGAGTCTACAGGTACTCTCACTTCGCCTATATACGCTCTGTCAAACAGGAATTTCCTTTTTTGGAGTCGCGACGTGACGGTGTTTGGGTTTACTTGTTGCTGATCGGCGATTTTTTCCTCCGGGTTCTGGTGCAGTGCCCTGGCAGCCTTAGCTTGCCTTTTTTGGGCAAGAGTTTGAGCTCCATTTGGACATGTTGCGCACGCCACGTCTCCCCGCCATCCTCCCTCTCGCTGCTTTCTGCTGTCCAGTCTGGCGTATCTCAACCGTATACGACTTCAAAACTCATTCATTTTCTGGATACTATGTCCTTGTGGACCTCTCTGGCCGTATTTCATTCGAAATCTTGAAGCCGTTCTGAAAACTTGGTGCCGGCGCTGAGCTTTCGATGGGACATGGTGAGGCCCTCTCCGAGGTACAGCACCTTGGGACCTCGCTTTCGTGGACAGTGAGTGCAAGCATTGGGATTCTCACAAAGTCTTGCAGTGGATCGCACCGCGTCTCCGCCGGTGCCTTGGTGTCCTGCGCGGCCCGGAATCATTGTGCCAGCTGCAACCGCGCTCCTGAGAGCGTTCATGGCATGGTTGCATTCAGCCACCGACGTGCTCTCGCTGATGAAGCGGTTCGAGCAGCTGCCGATCTGGGTCGTGGATGCTCATCGTGGGTACCTCTCGCCCAGCACGGCCTAAGGGATCTGGGGGCCTGGATGTGCATGCTCCTCACCGAGGTGATACTCAATCCTTATGGTGCGCCGTGCGTGAGCAAGGCGGCTATCAACCCAGGGAATGTGCACGCTAAGGCGGGGCAGGGGGCACGGGTGGCATGCTGTCGAAGTTGGGTAAGTGCATGCCGCCAGTCCAACATGCAGATGTACCGCGCGGAAACGGTGCTACCGCTGGTCGCGCAGCTGTTCGCAAAGTGTAGGCCGTGTGCCGGCATGCCCTGGCGTCGGTGACTATGGTGAATGTGCAGCTTCCGTGGCATCGGCCGCGCAGCAAAGGGCAAGTTCAACGTGCCAACTGCGCCGGGAGCGGGAGCGGGGCACCGCCAGCTGCTCCCGGGATGATGCACATATTCGTGGGGGTACTGCGGCCCCGTCATGGGAACCAGATATCGGTGCGGGACGGCGTGGACGCCGACGTGTCATATTCATGCGAGAGCGAGTGCGAAGAGGAGCTCGACTACCTCGGCGCGTTGCTTGAGCACATGCTGCGGCGTCCGTTAGATGTTTGCCTCGCAGTGTCAGAGGCGCTGCCGTGACACGGGGAGGTGGTGTGGCTCGAAAGTGTGTCGGTGCTGAGCGCTCTGAACCGGAACGTGCAGAGCTTCTCGAGCTCTCTCTGAACAAACACGGTGTTGCTGTCTGTGGTGCACGCTGACATCTCAGTCGTCCTGGTCACCTCCCGCCGCTCGTGGATATATCACGGCTCGCCAAGCTGTTAAAAATGTCTGCGTTGACGCGACATCCAGCGCGTCAACACGCCGGACGTCGTGTTGAGGGGGAGGTGGCAGATATGGCGTGCGGGAGCACAGCTGTCCGAAAGTGGTTGGGAGAATGATATCCTAGCAATGGTTTCAATGTATTGTCTTTAATGTAGAGCTCCTTTTCATGATGTATATCGGCCGAGGCTAAGAAGCGCAAAAAAGAAAGTACACTTGAGGTTCGAACACGCAACACGTCATGTATGATTCAAAAAACTAAGAAAAACGCTGGCAACATAACCACTTCGCTAAAGACTACACAAAGAGTTGAGTCACCCTGTCCTTTTGACGGCACCAGCTCCGGATTTTTGAATAGAAAACCTATTCAAATATTTGCCAGGACATAGCACCAGAGCCTTCCTCCGTTCATCTCTTCCGGCACGATGGGTCAGACAAGTTCGCAGTCTGCGCCTCGCGGTCCAGGAATACCATCTCAGACATGCCCCGTTGACCACAAATCATCTCCCGCGGCGGCTGCTTGCCCTGTACCCCACAATGCAACCCCGAAACCCGCGCAAATGTCCCATCGAACCATGAATCCATAACCTCGCTGAACCAGATGCCGAATATGTCACAAGCATCAAATTGAATTCAAGCCATGAGCCAGACGGTTAAGTACCCAACGCGGTTGTACAAAACAGGGATGAATGTCAAGGAAGGAAGCTCAAGCGCTCAATATTGACAGTGGTATGTATCGATGTCAGGCTGTCGGACTACCAAATCAACGACAGTATCCGACAGAGCAATAATCCTTGGATGATGAATGGGTTCCGCATGACGGCAGACACTGAGGTGACGAGAATTGAGTGGCAAATAGCGGCCCAAGATGATCTGCACCCTCTCCGCCTTTTCAACATGCCATACTTCGACCCGATCCGAACCAAAAACAAGAATATATGGTCCATGTTGCGCTGGAGCGTCAAATTCAGAGGTATGTATGTGCCCGGTAAGAAAAAATGAAATCTTACCGAATGCCATCGCAGGAACTGTCCACCCCATAATTGTTCCATGAGGTGCCATTATTCCCCTGCATCAGCATGGAACGCGAATTCTAAGGAGCCATGAACAAAACCACATTTTGACGGAACTGGACGGGACTCACTGTGGTAGCATAGAAGAAGTGTGTCTAGAGAACGAAACACTGCCATAGGCTTGTCCCTCTTGCGTATAAATTTGAGAAGCCTTTCCGACGGCTCCGGCATTCTGTGCGAGTCCAAAGTCTCTAAATCGATTATGTCGAACCCGCCGTGGATTACCACCAGTTTCAACGGGGCTATGAACTGCACAGAGCAAGCTTCGCGGGTTGTGGGTATCCACAAATCCTTAGTCCATACAAACCCGTCGTTAAATTCATGGAGTAAATGGCCGTGTTGATCTTACCTGGGAATGCAGTAGTGGCCTCGTGTGAATCCCCTCTCCATTGATATGGACGGCTAGAACCTTGATGGTGACTGATGTCGAGGAAGATTTCACTAGACAGACTCGATGTCCTTCTGCAACCGTGCTTGTATTCTGAGCGAAAAATGAAGCTCTCCACGAGGGAATTCGATTTGTATGTGTGGCAGTTCCGGACATAAGCTCGTCTAGAGGCATACTCATTAATTCTCCGCCTTGTAGAAATTCAGCGAAAACTCAACATATGCAAGGTCACTAATGGCTCACCTGCGAGGCATAAGAACAAGTTGATGCCCTCGAGTATATCTATTTGAGAGACATCTTGGATCGCAAAGAGCCGGGAGTCGGAGCCGTCTTCGGTTGCTCTGTGAATGCCGTCCGCGGTTCCATACAAAATCCCACCACCGTTGCCTACATAAAACCAAGCACAGTGAGCTCCGAATTTGATAGCACGATGCAAACAAACTGACCCTTATATGGCACGGCACACGTAACTTTCTTCGAATCAGGAAGGCCGACAAGGCGCACGGGGCGGCATATCATCGACCCCGAAAAGAGATAACTACTCCGGGGATACCACGAACGACAAACCAGCATACATGCATAGAGGGAGGGTTTATCAGGCCCGAGATGATCAATTATAAGCTCGTAGATTTCTGTGGGGAATTCGCCCTTCACGGCTTTCGAGACAGCCGGAGTGGCGACGGGCAGAATGGAACTTGGTGGGCCATTCCGTTGAGGGCTTGAGCGTTTAGAGAAAAGCCGAAAGCGAGAGCGTATGGGAGATGGCAGGGCAAAATACATGGCGAGATAAGCGTCAAACAGCGTCGCGCATTTAAAGAACAAAAGGCTGTGAAGCGGCTACACAAGTCCGAAACTATCGCTATAGATGTCATCCCGGAAAACGGGTTCTGTGATTTTTTTGGTGGCAAAGATGGAGCGAGAAATCACCAGAATCGGGAAAGTTGAACAAGTGATAAGAACCTTGCTGCAACCTCACCCCTTTTTGATGTTGCAAGCATTTTAAGCCGAGAACGGTGAGAAAAGAATCAGGCCCGGCCTCATCTCGAGGAGTCTGGTCTCCTGTAGATAGGTACACCGATGTCTGCGGTTGGGCGACTAGACACGATGGTTTTAGCGCTGTAAAGGTGTGCTGTGAATGCCAGCCTAGGTTCGCGACCTAGTGAAATCTTAGGTCAGAGCCCAGTGGCCCCTCTGCCCAGCAATTCAAACGAATCATGGTTAGGATGAGCGGAACGCACGCACACCGCTATCACCGATGCGGGGCTCGCTAAGTCTTCCTCCACCGCCCAGAGCTATATTTAATCGGGCCTGGACTCAGAGTCCCAACACGTACCAATAGCAGCGAGATGTCCGGCAGCGTTCACAGCTGTTCACAGTCGACACCCAACGATGGAGATGTAGGCCTAGAAATCACATGGCAATATCAAAAGTGAATGTGTTTGAAAACTCTGTATCTGTTTGTTGCTGCGCGAACTCGGGCACCCGGCCTTGCCTTGAGGACAGGTGCCAATCGATGCTTCCAGTGGCTTTCAAATCTGGACATTTCAAAAAGTCTTCTGGTCTCAAAAATCAATTTAGTAGTACAATCAATCCCAACTCTCACCGGCTCTCAGGCAACCTTAACCACGACTTTCTCCCCGCTGACCTGGGTATTCCTAAGCAGATCCAAACCCACTGCAACCCGCTCCTTGAGCGTCCCCTGGTCGAGCAGGCGCACCCGATTCGGCTGGATGATCCCCGCCGCGAGCAACTCCGGGAGGATCTTGGGCATCAGGTTGTCCCACAGGTATTCATTCTAAACCAAGGCGCAGATTACAAAATCATCAGAATCGCAATCCGCAGGTAGGGAGCGACGTACCTCGCGGTACTTGAAGAACGTCCGTACGTACGCGATCTTGGTCTCTGGCGGGAACGGGTTGCGTGTCGGCGGGATTTCAGAGAGAAGCGAGGTGTCCCCGACGGCGACAGTGTCACCATCCTTGATGGGCATGAGCAGCGCCAGGGTGCTCTCTGCGCGCATCAACGGCGCGACGCGCGCGATCGTACCCGTAGCCGAGATCGCGTCGAGCGCGAGCGCGATCTTGCCATCACGGCCCGCGGCGGCCGCAGCGTCCGCGCGGAGCGTGGCGCTGTTATAGTCGAGGACGCTAGTGGCGCCGAGCGCGCGCAGAAACGGGTGGTGCTTCGGGGACGCGGTGGCGATGACGTTCGTGTACCCTGCCGCGTGGAGAAGCTGGATCGCGTATTGCGCCGTGGTCGAGCCCGCGCCGTATATCAGTATGGGGAGGTCGTGGTCCGGAGGCGGGATGGTCGCGGGGAAGCTGCGCGGCACAGGAAGAGAGAGCTGGTCGAAGAGGGTGAAGAAGGCGGTGACGAAGTTGTCGGGGATCGTCGCGGCCGCGTCTAGTGGGAGGCTGTCGGGGATCTACATGATGGCAGATTAGGAAGAATAAAACAGTGGATGCTCATTCATACTTTGGCACAGAGGTGGTCCGGCAGCACGACAAACTCCTGCATCGTCCCCTTGAGGCCATCCTTGCGGCCTTGACCGTACAGACTGAAAGCCGTGATCTTGGACATTACAGTAACACAGTCAAATTTGACATGCGCAGAAAGATGAGCGCCGCGCACCCGATCGCCCACTGCGAGCGAAGTAACATCCCTCCCAACAGCCGCTACGGTCCCGGCGGCGTTGAATCCAAAAGTGACCGGATATTCCGCGACGCCGTACCCCAGGTCCACGTGTCGAACGCGATCATCGAGGCGTAAGCGACTTTGAGGAGGACCTGGCCTGCGCCCGGCGTCTCCATCTCGACCTCGATGGCGTCGGATTGGCCTTTGCCGAGGGCGGCGATGGCAGTATGCGTCGGCATTTCTTCAAGTTTTCGAGGGGTTTTCTTTCTGCGCTCAAGTAATGGGATTTTAAGTGCCTCGAGCTTTCCCACCTCAATATAGCCCAGCCATGGTCATGAGCCTTGAGGGGGGTGCATGAGTAAGCGCTAGTAAGCCCGCGCCCGTTTTCCCCGCACGTCCGAGGTTGAGCGCAGAGAGTCTAGTTAGACAAAGAAGACCAGCATGAGCAAGATATTCGGTGATCGTCGCGCATTCATTGCTCAATTCAAACTTCCAGTACGGCGAGGATGGAGGTAGGATTCTGGTCGCTTTCGAAAAATAAATCCCCACGTCTCGATTTTATTGATGAAACCGTGCGACATCCGGAATGACTTTCAAGTCCATCGGGAGCTGGTCCAGGCTGTGGTGATTCTGGGAGAAGAATGAAGAAGAATGGTCACGGTGTGACCGGCTAGATTTTTATTCCTCTCTCGCTTCAGCCCATCGGGCTCATATCCTCTCCGTCTGCTCCTCGACCATGTCCCGCTCAGCGAGAATCAAGGTTCTCCTTGCCATCGACGTTGTCTTCTTCTTCGTCGAGCTCATAGCAGGTCAACACATTCACCTCGTCGCACCTCGCCACACATTTTCTCATCTTTCGCTCCAGGCTATGCCGTTGGATCTCTTGCGCTCGTCGCGGACAGTTTCCACATGCTAAAGTGTGTCTTTGCACTCTGTCTTGAAGCCTGCAGATGTCTTATTCTCGCTTTCAGTGATGTCATGAGCTTAATCGTGGCACTCTACGCGATCAAGGTTCGTGGACTGCGTTGCTTATTTTATTTATGCCACCGACCGCACCACCAGCTCACAGAGCAGAGTGCGAGTGACTCTCGATATTCGTACGGGTGGCATCGCGCCGAAATTCTCGCGGCGCTCATCAATGGCGTCTTTTTGCTTGGTAATTAGTGTTGCCACTCAACTCCAAGACTGAGCATGACATATTCACTGCAGCGCTCTGCTTCTCCATCTCCCTCGAGGCACTAGAACGGTTCTTCAGCACCCCAGGTACGCTACAGGCACGCCTATTGACCACGACTGATTTGTTTTGCCTCAGAAATATCGAACCCGCGTCTGATAGTGATCGTCGGGTCCCTCGGCCTGGCATCCAATCTCGTCGGCTTGTTCTTGTTCCATGGTGCGCGCGCAAGCCATTTCGTTCCGCATCGACACCAATTTGTTACGACAGAACACTCGCACTCGCACTCACACGGCGTCCACGCGAGTTCCAAGTCGCTCAACGTCCATGGCAGTGGCATCGGCACGCCCGCGAGCACGGAGACGGCTGCGAGTACCGACTCTGACGAGTCGGACAACTACGCGCTGTCGGGACACCCTGTGATAACGCGCGCGGCGATCGTGCAAGGTGCGGCCTGCCCGTCAACCTCCCTGCATCCTGTCTCATTATTTTCTGTTCACAGTGGCGCACGACATGGCACGCGCACGCTCGCCCTCGCCGGGGCCGACGCGTTCCAACACGCGGCACCTCTCACACGACAGCGAACATCCGGTCGTCCCGGGGGCGACAACGGAGGAGACACCGCTGCTTACGGACTCGCCCGTCGAATCCCGCTCGTCCTCCCACGACGGCCACTCCCACTCCCACGGTGGGTCGATGAACATGCGCGCGCTCGTCCTGCACGTCCTCGGCGACGCGCTGGGCAACGTCGGCGTCATCGCGACGGGGCTCGTCATCTGGCTCACAAACTGGAGCTTCAAGTACTACTTTGACCCCGTCATCAGTCTTGTAATCACGGTTATCATCTTTTCGTCGGCGCTGCCCCTAGGTGCGTCGCGTTTCCCCCTCTCATTCCATCCCTGCGCTGACGAGTAGTATTTAGTACGCAGCGCGTCGTTTGTTCTTCTGCAAGGCGTGCCGGCGACGATCTCGCTCGAGCAGGTCCGCTCGTCGATACTCGACGTTGAGGGCGTGCTCAGTCTGCATGAGCTGCATATATGGCAGGTGGGTCTCTATCCATTCAATCTCACTTTCCGCGAGACACTCACTACCGACGACAGCTCTCTGAATCCAAAAATATCGCATCCGTGCACGTCCTAGCTTCGCGCGACTCGGACTTTATGCCCATCGCTGCGAAGATCCGGAAGGTGTGCTCTCTTCAATGTCTTACCTCGTGGCTATTGGCTGACCCGACCGCTTGCAGGCGCTGCACGACCACGGGATCCACTCATGCACGATCCAACCCGAGTACTACCGCGTCGGGCCGTCGGACGACGTGCTCAAAGCCGCCACGGACGCCTCGTGTCTCGTCCTCTGCCCACCGGAGGAGTGCAATCCGCAGGATACGTCGTGTTGTCGTGTGTTATTTTTAACTCTGCGTCATTGCCCCCCGCTAACGCGTCCTGCACAGCACCCCCGCCGGTTGACGTCTAGCGCACCTCCGGCGACAACATGACACGACACGCTACATTCGGACGGAGCGTGGATGGCATCTAGAATGTTGCTTGTACCCATATGACATACCAGAAGGACTAATTAACAGCTATTTAATGCGCATATACATGTATTACTCTGCGCTGTGTTCGCGCTTGCCGCCGGCGAGGTGTCTACGCTCAAGATATCTGGTTCGTATCATTGCTGCCATGCCCATCATGTATTCGAATCCATGTCTGGTACTTTGCATGAATCAGGTCCGCTCGAGTCCTGAATAATCCCTGTGACTCTCTCGTCCTTGGCCCCTTCTTGACGAATGTTGTAGTGCTCACTCCACTTGGTGCGGTGAGATCTGAGAGGTGGAAGGACGTGATCGAAGTTTTGTTCGCGACTCCTACATAGGGGCGCCGAGGAGCGCTATCAATGAAATCGACAAGTCCACCGCTGTACTTCTCCTACTATCATGTCTACGCAAGAACACGAGAAGAATGCCACTGCTCTGTCTAATTTCCTACTGCTGCCCGCGGAGCCAGGACTCACCGAGCCGCCCCCCATCCCTCTGAGTCTCGATGGGCTTCCTGCTGCGGTGTATCTTGACGCTGCGCTGCACTACATCGAGCAGTATCCCTTTGACCGCGAATTCCACAAATACAAGCCGAAGACCAGGGAGCGGTACTCGTATACGGCAGACTCCGAATGGAAGGAGAAGGCGAGGACATATTTGCAAGCTTGTATAAACGTCGATCGCAGCGTCCTCGCACCCTTCCGGACCTCCGGCTCGTATGATGCCGCCCACGAGCAGCGGGAATTTGTCCGCAAAATCATCTTCCCGCGGCGTTGGCAGTTGGAAGAGCTGGCGTCCGAGATGCTCGCCCTCGTGGAGTTCGGTGCGTTCTTTCGTCAATCAGTTTATCAGCGTCTGAGATTGTGGAAGCTCGGTGGGAGACCCAACTTGAAACAGCCTCTGCTGTGTTGACTCCAGCGGACACTGGGTCACCAAGGAATCCGACCGTCGAGGACCAGGTATCTGCAAGTTCCGAATCCTAAATGTCAAACTTACTCTGTTGTCTCTAGGTCAGAGTGCGCGATGAGAATTGCCGCCTGACCGGCGTCGGGTGTATTAAAGCTGGCACCACCGCTGAAGAACTAATCCAACGCCGACAAGCGAGGCAAGCCACGGTTCAGAAACTCCAGGTGGTCCATGGATTGCCATCCCAAATGGACAAGACAGTCCGTCATCCATTTTTTTTCTCTCTCTCCTTTCTATGCTCTGATTTTCCATGGGTCAGTCATTTGCACTCGTTGAAGCGCTCACGGGCATCAAGTGCGAGGGTTGGGTGGCCGACAGCATCGAGAACGCCTTCCTGGCGCAGCCGCAAGTGCATGAACTCTTCGCGTCCTTCCAGATTTATCTCGAATGGACGCCTGATGGCCAAGTGCAGTGTCTTCTTCCCAACTGAAGCAGCGGATGAATATTTGATCCAGATCATCGTCCGTGGCCGCACCGACGCAGGAGACCCCGAACTTTTTTTGCAGATGATCGTCAACGACCGCTACCGCCTGTGTTCCCTATCCGGAGAGTTCCTCGACGCTCCTATTCGGCCCCGCTTCGACACCGCGATCGCCGACATCGATCCCAAATATTTCATTCTCCACAAGTTTGTGGGAGATATAGTTTGGATATGCGGGGGACCAGAGCCGGTCTCCGACGACGACGAAGACGACGAGGAGGACAAGATTGTGTCGGACATCAACATCGGCAGGCTCCTAGAAACGCTCCGATCTCCGGCGATGGATTTGGTACCGCGGGAGCAGGAAATGATGTTTGGGTCATGTATGGTGCTGGTACAAAAAGACACGGTTTGGGACACCCCTGCCGACTCCCCAGTCTGAATGCAGATTATGTTTGCATAGTCAGCTATTGCCCTCCTGCACTTTCACCACTCTTTGGTACTCAGAGTCAGGCCTCACATCGAATACATTGATCACATTGCAAAAAAAGAATTATACAAATCGAAGGACAAAAGATAATGGACAAGAAAAAAGAAAAATTTACTCGGGAGGAGGATCGTCGTCTGCGTCCTCTTCCTCCTCACTCTCATCTTCGTCGTCGTCGTCGTCGTCGTCGCTGCTCTCACTCTCATTGAAAGTCAGTGAAATAAACTCATCCCCCAACTGGGCGTCTTCCGCCGTAGGAGGAGGAGGAGCGTCAGCAAGAGAAACAGCAGTCGCCGGAGTTGTCTTGGTTTCGGGCGGCACAACACGATTCCGGTTGGCACGAATAACATGCGGGAGCTTGCACCCCTTGGTACCGCAAGCGCCGCGTTCAGCAAAGTCGGGGCATTCGCGCACATGTTGCCGCTCGCACTCGAGCCCACGTGCGCAGTAGCCAAGGACCGCAAAGTCACGACACACGCCCGTGCGCACGCCAACGTTGACGTGCGGGAACGGGCATCCAGCGCGCGTGCAGCGGCCCTTGTTGAGGAAGTGGAGACAGAGCGGGGTGCGTTCGGGGGTCGGGTCGTGCGAGAGGTTGCAGGAGGCCGCAGTGTTGGAGCAAGTGCCCTGCAGGAAGCTCCAGCAGATAGCGATCTTGGCGGGGTCGTGTTGGTAGAGACAGGTGAGGCCGCGGCTGCAAGTACCTGAAGAAAAGAAAAAGGGAGTGAAATCACCGATGGAAGGGCTCAGGGACGGATCGGTTGGGAAGGGCAGGGGGGCGCACCTGTCGTCGTGAAGCGGGGGCATGGCTTGTCAGAGTATTTAAGGCGTTTGGTGGCGAGCCGGCGGGATCTGAGGGGGATTAGAGAGAGCTTCGAGCTTGCCTCCGATAGTGGGACGGACTGGTATGGTCGCCGAGAGTTGGTGAGCGTCATGTTGACAGGGCCGCCTCGTCGACCACGAGACGATTTGGGCTTGTAGACACGGGGGGTAGGGTTTGGCCGGAACTGGGGGCGGGGTGCAATGGGCTTGGCTGCAGAGGTAGACGGTGGCTTGGGCACTACATATTTATCAGAAAAGTAAAATAAAATAAAAAATGGATGACGTACGATCCTTGCGGACAAGTGATCGTTTTGACGATTCGAAAGCCACGCCATTGAGAACGACCTCTTTGATTTGTGTTGACGGGGCTGGTGGCTTGGGGACGGCGGATGTTGCTGGTCGGATGTACTTGTTCCCAGGTGGCCTGTAGCTGGGGTTGATGTAGGTGCTGCTCCGGGGTGGTTGTCGAGTAGAATTTGCTGATTTGTGCTGGCTGATAGAGGCTGGAACGGTGCCGTGAGTATTCCATAGACTAACAGAATAGTCCTTACCCGTTAATCTTGCGATTTCGCTCTTGATTTGCGCTTCGGTAGCCATGAGATGAGAGTAAGAGTCAAGCAGTGAACGGATTGGTCAGCAGTCAAACAGTCAACAACAACGAAACTTTGCGAAGTGAACATTCTGGATCTACGTTAGAGCCGCGCTCAGCACCCATGGCCAGTGCCCAGTGAGAAAGTCCTCGATCCGGTATGAAAAAGAATCAAATTCAGCGGCTCACTCTAGCCAGGATCTGCACCGTACCGTATAGATGATTACGGGTCGTAAACTCTCCATTTTGGGGCTATACGGTACGGTCTAGCGTATATACGGGTATGGAACTGGTCGATGTGAAGGCGAGCGAGTCCAAAACAGACTGGATTCCATTTTTCCTACAGCAACAATTCGTTCGATCTCGAAACGCGTCGATCAGACCGTAGCAGCATTTGACCACCGAGTACGTATCGGCTTGCTTATCAACTGTGAAGGCCAGGGAGATTATTTCCCTCCAAATACTTGGATGAACGCGTGCATACGCCTTGGTCGGCGATGTCTAGCTGGACGGGCACGAGAGTGGAAGGTAGGTGGATGTCCGATGCGAATTTATTATTTCTCCTCGGCGCTCAACTTTGCGCCGGCTCTGCAACCCGTCTGCCTCAAGACGCTTCCATGGTGCGTCGGTTGTGCAAAACGTGGGTCGGGTGGAACACCAAAGTACCGAGTTGGGGACTCGGAAGAGAGGGGATATCTATCTAAGTATGTACAATGTAGTTATCAGCTCTGCGCCCCGAAGCTGTTCTTGCGAATCACACCCGCCAGCGCGTTATCCACGTCCGTCAGACTCGCCTCCTTGCGGAACACCTCCATATACACCTCCTCGTCCGCCGCCCGGCCCACTCCCTGCTCTGTGCCCAGCCCCCGCCGCGCGACGTGCCAATGCTGGGGATTCTGCCCGCGCGAGAACACCTCTGTGATGACGGGGTCGCTATGGGCATCGAGGTTAGATCCAAGATGCAATGTAGCAGGAAAAGGGTAGACAACTTACCCTTCGCGTAACAGCATCTGCCGTGCATTATACAAATGCCCTGAGCGCGACTCGAAGTCGGCACTCGTGGTCGTGAACCGTGAAGACGAGAGCACATAGCGGTCCTTAGGCTGCAGGATCTTTGCCGCAGAAGGGAGCGTCTCGACCGTGCTTTTATGTACGAACAGTAGACGTTACATCCATCAGCGTAAGCAGAAATGAAGCAAGACACGAACCTCTTGGGCGACTCGTCGTCCATAAGCTCGTGGAGGGTCCCCGCCAACGTGGCTGCATCTGCAGCCAGCGGAGCCAACACGGACGGCTCAGGTTCCAGCTGGTCGCCGGACTCGTCGAGGCCTACGAGAGCAACAAGCACATCGTCTCTCTACGAGACATCAGAGAGAGTGAGAATGATAGGGCAAAAGGACTGACAACGAGATAGAAGAGCCGCCGTCGCCGTGTCGCCTGCGGGTCTTCCGGGCTCGCCAGATAGACTACCGTCGAGGAGAATTCGACAGGTTCTGGCTCCGGGGTTGTAGGTAGCTCGTGCTCGGATTCCTTCAACGCCTCGGCTTCAGCCAGCGTGTCCTCATCAACTTTAGCCGGCGTTTCCTCGGCAGCAACACTCGCGCCGTCGTCCTCCTTTCTTGGGACGATCGTCTCCGACATCGAGCGCCCATCCTCTGCGTCTCCGTCAGTGGCCTTCTCCGCAGGCATCGGCATCCTCTCTGAGAACATGGCGTCCTCAAGCGCGCTCCGATCAACCTCAAACTCGACCGTTTGCTCCAGCGCGGGCGTCTCCGGCGCAGCCGCCACGGGGGCGCCTTTGTTCTCGTTCATGGGCGTCACGGCGAAGAGCTCCGGGGGCCGCTTCCCGCCCTTCCCGAACGTGAGGTATCCTGGCCAGTTCCACTTCGGCATGTCCATCTTGACGCCGTCGAGGTTCATCCCGAGGAACGACGATGCTTTGGCCTCGTCGTCACGCTTAGGGGTGTCGCTATGTTGTTGTTGTTGCTGCTGCTGCCGCGGCTCGGGATCGGGGACGGGCGGCAGCGCCTTTTGGGCCCGGAGCGTGCTGTCGTCGGCAACAGCTGGGGGAGGGGAGGAAAATAATGGTTGACGCGGAGGCAAGAGGGAGAGGAGGAAGCTTGGGAGGGCGGGCGGATAGGACATCCCGGTATATCGTGTCGACGGAATGACGTACGGCGACGATATAGCAATGGCAACGACCTCGTCCGGTAGCCTGGAGGAAAATTCGTCTAGGGAGGGGAGTAGAGAGCTCTGCATCGGGTGTAATGGTAATCCTGAGACCACGGTAAGCATCCTCACTCTTCGTTCAAGAAAGAATACTAACCGAGATGCTCCCCGAATTCAGGACCGTCTTCTAGATTCCAGGACCACGCCCACATGGTGAAGAACCGTTCTAATTGTAGTTCCAAAGCCACTTGTCCGAGAGTCGCAAGGATGGAAGTAAACGATCCATGCCTCAGCTGAAGTCAATATTTCAGTATGAGTGGCGCTATAATCGCAAAACGGTACCTTGAACTTCTCGTACCCACGCATGATATCTGCCTGTAGGGCGACATCGTGCACGGAGGACTCGTGGTAATCGTACACCACCGGCGCCTCCACTTTGTTCTTCTCCTTCCCCTTCCCCTTGGCTTTATTATCTACAGGCAGCCTTGGCGTCTTTGCAACGTCAACGCCCTTGAACCTACTGAATCAACGTGCGAAGTCGAAGGTAAAGAGAACTGCGCGCACTGCGTGTATCCAGAAATTCGGCTCGGGAGAGACCATGATCATCCGCTTCGTCTGCGAGTGCACATTGTTGCACGGCTCTTCCGCATTGAACATGCTGGTAGCATCGACTAAATGAGTGCGAGACATAGGACTGGTTCGCGCGCACTGACTCGGAGAAGCTGATGAGGGCTTTCGCGAGCCCGACCTGGCGAAGCATTCGGTCGCGTGAGACGGCCCGCTCCTTGGAGGTGTAGAACAGGATATGAGCCTGCTCCTCAGCGTCCTCGTCATCGGGAGGCACGTCCCCACTCGGGCGAAGCGTCGGGTTGTAGATGGTGAGGTACAGAAGATTAGGAGCAATTCGGCTCATATCGCGTCCGTCAATGGCAGAGCGAAATAGAAATTTGGTCTTGTTGAAAACACACCATGTCGACTTCAACAAAAATTATTCGCGTTGCAGCGAAAGGGTACAATAACGAGCAAGCAATGTCCGGAATATGTATTATATGCAATCTAATCAATGTTCAGATGCGTCTCTGTGCGGGCCATGTCAATAAAAGGGTTCGAGTCAGAGTCGGACTCGTCGACCTGGGAAAGAGGAGGAGGAGGTTGTATTGTGCCCATATCCATGTCTATCGTTGACCAACTTGTTGGAGGAAAGGTGAAGGACGACGAAGGCCAATCCATCTCTGCATCACCCTCTGCCTCGGTGGAGGACGCAGGCGACGCCTTGTTCGACGACGGGTCGGGAAAGTCGAATCGTTGGGCGGAACGTGCGAGGGGATCAAGAACCACCATCTCGTCTAGCGAATCAAAGTCAGGCGGCTCGTCCCGCATGGAAGAAGGCGACGACCCGGCCGGCGATCTGGAACGAGGAAGGAACGTCGACAGCCCGGGGATACCCAAGTCGTCGTTCGCATCATCCTGCGACTCTAGGGTGATGCCTTCGTCCGAGCTGGGCTCGCTGGCTTCCGTTTGCCGTTTAAGACGGGCCGCCTCGATTTTCGCCTGTGTCTTCCCTCCAAGCGGCTCGGTCGTCCGTCGACGATAAAAGAGCAGGTAGGCGTTAGCGTTCTGAAATGAGTCAATGTCTCGAAGAGAAATAAATATATAAGAGTCACTGACCACAGCTTCCTGAGGGCGCGCGGCGGTCACATAAGAGTCGTCGAAATGATACCACGTATTGTTTGCGTGATTGAGTGCATAGGCCCGATAGTGTCCACCACCGAGCCCACCCATATGCTCATCCACACCAAACAAGTCATAAATCAACGGCTCGTCCAAGTTTCCCAGCTGGAGCCCTTCCAGCGGCATGCCCTCCTTGAGGAGCCTCTTCGCTGCCGCCCGCTCGCCGATCATCTCGCCCAAGTCCAGACCGTCAACAGGGAAGTCCACAAAAGCATCTATCTTATCCCTGAGCGTCCGGCTGTTGCTGAACCGCTTGAGGTGCACGACCAACACATCGGGTGCCTTCCAAAGATCAAACTTCTTGGTCGCCTGCTGGTGCTTCTTGCACTGTGGACAGTACCACAGATCGTCCTCGCCCAGCTGCTCCTCCTTGGTGAACTCGTCCATGCAATCCTGCAGCGAAATGCCCTTGTTCTTCTTCTCCTGTGCCTCCCGCTGCGACTCTTCAAACTCGGGATGCACGAATTGCGCCCACTGGTCCCAGCGCGCATCTTCGTAGCGGTGCGCGTCGCCAAAGTAGTACGCCCTCATATTTTCGTCGAATTCGCACATCACCAAGTCGCCCTCGCGAAGCACATCAGGCGTCGTCCCTGCCTCCGCCTCCTGCACCCGCGCATCGAAAGACTCCATCTTGCTCGAGTGAATGAACCCAATGGAGTTGGTCCCATAGTCCTTCGTGCTCCCCTGCACCTTCAACTGGAAGATATCGCGCTTGGGGCCTACGCGCACCGGCTCGCCCTCAAGCTCGGGAATCACGACTGGCTCCATCTGCATGTCCTCGTCCTCCACGACAAGCACCTTCTCGTCCGTAATGTCACCCTCGGGCGCCTCCATCGCGTGCTCCACGACGTCCCCATTAACCTTAACCTCGTCCCCATTAACCTTGATCTCGACCAACGAGTCCACGGGCGGCACGCCGTTGATCTGGATAGGCACATCCTCCGCGGCACCACTGGGCCCCGCGATCTCCCACTTGTACAGGTCGCGCGCGTTGTGCGCCCACCGCTCTAGCCGCCCCACGATCGCGCCGTATATCGCGGCCGCGTCCGCCACGTCCTTCCGATCGATCACCGCAATAGTCGGGTGCCCAAAGTTCGTGATTCCCTGCTGGCTGGAGTAGAGAGTATTGCGCAACGGGGGTTTGGTTTCGCCGAGGAGTACGGGGATAATGAGCGGGTCGTCTGGTTGCTTCTTGTATGTCCTGCTCTGCTGCGCATGGCAGGGGAGCTCGTAGCAGACGATGTGGTCGGTCGTCGCCATCTCGCCACACAACAACCCGTCATCCAGGCTTTTATAAAATTTGTGGGAGAACACTTCCATGGTAAGAAGCTGGGGGTTCGTTCAATATCAACGGGGAAAGGAGAGACGCGAGGAGATACTGACGTTATCGGGTGAAGCGCCCATCCAGCGACCAAGAAGCTGTCGCAAGTCCCTGAAAGACGCGTCCCGCCCAATCTCAACCGGTACCTATTTCCTTCTCAGTATTCGCCAAAGTGCCGATAGAGGATCTCCTACCTTGACATGCGGCTTTTGTACATCCCAGGGCACGTAAAGTATGTTGTGTTTCCACTTCTTCTGCACGGGCAGCGGCAGCGTGAGATACATGAACGGATCGAATGTGATGGAGACCTATCCGCGGATTAACGCATCGTCCCGAGGATTCCTTCACAACCCACCTTGTGGCATTCCGGGCAAACGAGCGTGCTTTGGTACTGGCCCTGAAATAGATCCACGATCACGCTGTCGTTGCGTCGCATATACCCATCCCACGACTTTTGGGCCAGCTGTACGAGCTCGAGGTCCCCGCCGCCCTCCCAGTCGGGTTTCTCTACGTACGGCTTCTGGATCACGCGGTTCAGGTCCTCGTGCAGACCGTCGAGGAGGAACGCGACCAGCTCTTGCGAGTCGTGCTGCTGGTACCCGCTGAATTGCGGCGCAAACCGCTGTAGCTGCGTCTTGAACTCTCGCGGCGAGTAGGACGTCGACGGGGCGCTGGCCGCCCAGATCCGTTGCAAGAGGGCGCCGAACGCCTCGGCGATAGCACCGTGCATGCCCAAGGGGTTGTCAGGGTTCAGCTCTTCCTGGTAGACGCCGTCTGGAGATCGTTAGCACAGACTGTGGGATGTCAATTGTCACTGCACGCACTTAGGAAGTAGTCGGCGAGTTCTGGCTCGTGGGCAAGACATTGAAGCGCAGAGTTCATGAAGCAGGTATTGCCCATGTTCCCAAGACCCAGAGTGCCAGGTTCAATCGTCTTGTTTGGAGAGCCGGTGAGTGAACCACGCGTAAAGCTGGAGAATGGGAGGAGGGGGGTTTCAGAGGAGATGACGAGCGTTGTTGTGATCCGCGTTGTTGGCCCATACGGGCAAAGAAACCGTCATTAGATGGGAAGAGTGGGGGATCTGGGATGATCGTGGCCGCGGATTCGAGCGGCGGTGGCATAGGTTCGGTGAGTGCTTGCACAAGCCAGCCTTCGGGATCTTTAAATTCGACCAAGAAAACGTCGCCATGCATGAAGCCTGCTTCTTCGAGCGACTTTGAGCTCCCATCGACATTTTCGCACTGATAAGTCGATAGGTCTTCGAGAAGGAACTCTTCGGAAGAAAAGCCGCTGGACGGTGGTGCGTTGACCTTCCAGACGCGGAATGGGCATGTCTCTGCTACTCCCAAAGGGCGTATTCTATTTGCAAGCGCGGTGTGGAGAGACGAAACGGTTTCGGCGCACGATATGGTGATGGACGAAGGCTCCACCTCGGTGGATGAACGAGTGCGAACCATCCGCATGACTGTGGCACGGAGAGGATAGAGCTCGACCGTCGGTTCTTTCTGCTCCCCGCGCAAAATGACATCGCGGGGGAGAGGGCGCTTCGGTTCGCCATACCTATTAAAGATCAGCGTTGTTCGATTGTGATCGCGCAAAAGTTGTACCAAGACACAAAGCTGTCCCACACGACCTGTGGTACAAGCTCAAAATCGACGCCATCGGAAAGCGGGGTATGGAGGTTGCCATTCATGTCAACAAGGGCAGTATTATCGACTCCTCGGAGTTCTTCCTCTGTGACCCCGCCCTCTTTATCCACGACTCCGGTGCACGCCTTCTTCCAGCGCTTCCACCAATTCCTGTCAATGACATACCACGTTTCACCCGGTTTCATTCTCTCCGCTTTTGCAGACTCGACGCGCTCCACCTTCTCTGCGGGTGGCACAGATTGATATAACGCGGAGTAGGTGGGCGCGAGCCTGACGGTGTCCCTCGCGAGCTCGGCCATGTATGCGTCGTTTTCCGGGTTAGGGTCGGAAATAGACAAGGTGGATAGTGGGTCGCCATCCTGTGATGGCCCATCGGAAAGAGAACGCTTGATCGAGGATGAAGAGGTGTCTGAAAGCATAGAGCTACTACGCTGTCTTTTTCTACTTGGCTGAGAGGAAACTGGTGAGGGTGGCGACGAGGGCGTAGAGTTCATCAGAGAGTTTTAGCACAATAAGAAAGGGAGAAAGAAATCAGAGGGTGAACGCGTATGTGAGGTGTGACTGTGATTTGTCACGTCAAATTTCTCAAAGGGCGCTTTCTCCGCAGTTGAAGGGCGCAAAAAGCCGACCAGCAGTTTTCAATAAAGCAAGGTGATAATAGGTTTTGGACAATAAAAGAGTTCCCATTTTTTTGGGGAATTTCAGGTAGGTAGGTACATATACGTATATTCCGACCGGTTCGTTACACCGTTGCGTTTAACCGAGCTTCGCCTGGAACGATATTGCGGAGGTATCCCGGTACCGGTGCAGCCAGAAGCGATGAGCAAATCGAATCTCGTAGATCTTCGTTCGCGGTTTTTTCCAAGACGGGAAGATGAGCTAGCTCGAGTTGAGCTCGAGGTAATAACCTCTGCGGCTCTGCCTGAATGCAGCGTGGTAGGGAAATATTTCCGTGAAGAGGGTGGCTAGACCGGAAGAACTGCTCTCCGAGGTGACGACAATTGAACCTTATGGCAATTAAGAATATATGAGCCATCTATGGTCAATGACTTCCACGGGAGCAGGGCATCAAACCGTCCCGTATTTTTACGGACAGACGGCTTGTAAAAACGGGTACGTCGGGGATGTGATGGGGCAACCCGTAAACGTAGCCCCCCGTAACGCGGAACCGTCCGTTTACACTGTACGCGTAAGCAAATCAGCATCCTGGGGATCACGATTAGCGACTCGGATCGTACGGCACACCTTGCCGACCATCGCGGAACCACTGCGGGGGCAGTGCCGGGATCGATGCCCGCCACATATCAGTGATCCCGCGCCGTCCAAGTTTGCCAGACCCGCCGATAGCTCCGATCTTATTGGACTTGAATCCGACTCATTTTGGTGCGTGTGAAGCCGGGAACAGACTTTTCTGGAGTGCGAGGATGACTGGGAACATTTTAGCCCCATGTTAGCTCTGAAATTGTCAAACCTCCCTTTGGATTGGCAAAAGCCGCAAATACGGCGGTACGCACGGGACCCGTCCCGTTTGGTTCACTCTACCTGGTGCAGATGGATGGCTGGGGGCGTGGCGTAACAAACATACGCCGTAATTGTTACGCCTGTGGGCGTAATACATACGGTTTGATGCCCTCGGAGCAGCCGACGGTTCTAGCCTTGGAAGGATTCTAAATATGTAGTGGGATGTAAAGATATCACGATCTACCGTAGACCGTGTATGGTGTGAATTTCACAATGATATTGTTTTATGAGGTTGCAACACCTGAGGTTTCTTTCAACTTGAACGTGCAGTGGGGCCAGCCTAGGAGAGTCGCGGACTATTATCCACTTTGTCTCGTCCATGAGAGGAGCACATTCGATTGGATCAGCAACTTCTGGCTGCTGTAGTGGAAGAAACCTCGGCATTTGTCGAAGACATCCAATGTTCCAAGTTGAACAAGCCGTTGGAGTGATGATGCCGACTCACGAGCATCACACCGCCGCAGATAGGTTTGGGCTTGTGTGAGTAGCTTGATGTGCCGGTCCTCAATCGCGTTCCAACCTTCTGAGAGAGGAGCAGGGGGAGCTGAGTTCCCACAGTTCGGGTACTGGGAAACGGCAATGCTGTCAATCAAATGCTTCGATTGATCAGCGCCGGCACAGCCGCCTGGCGGCCATCACAAATTCTTCCTTCCCGCCTCCATCATCCTCCATGCCTGAACGACGCTCCTCCCGCCGCCACAACCTTGCAGCGCGCTCTGGCCTGGGAGCACAGTCTCGCAGCCCACTAAAACGGCGCGATCCGCACAACAGGAAGCTAGTCGGGGGCATTGGACGCGACATCACAAGGCAGACGCTCGCCGCGCGTCTCGCCGCATTGCTCGACGGGCCCTCTGCCGC
Organism: Mycena galericulata; assembly: GCA_029289565.1. Taxonomy (NCBI): domain Eukaryota; kingdom Fungi; phylum Basidiomycota; class Agaricomycetes; order Agaricales; family Mycenaceae; genus Mycena; species Mycena galericulata. The sequence goes on along the minus strand of JARKIA010000114.1, from coordinate 65,766 downwards.
CGAGGCGTCGCATACTGACGAGCGTCACCCCGATTCGTCCCACCATGACCTCGAAATCGGACCCTCCGCCCAGCCCGACGAGGAGCTCGCGCCACCCTCGAAGAAGGCGAGGCCCAACGCCGCTGAGCAGACCTCGGCGGCGCCGGGCACGTCGCGCAAGACGACGGGGGAGTGCTCGCACAAGCCCCCTGCCGCGCCGAAGCCCAAGCCCAAGCCCCCCGCGCCTGCCGCCGGCTTGGCCCTACCACCCGCGCTCGCCGCGATGGAGCCCGCGCAGCTCCAGGCGATGCTGCTAGCTGCCGCTGCCATATTTGGAGGGGGCGCGCCGCCAGGCGCGTGAGCGGGGCGTCGTCTCTTTTTTTTTGTATCGCCGTTCTTTTGTCGCTTTTTGTATCCCGCTGCTGCGCTGTCCGCCCTGCTATCTGCCTCTTGCTGTATGTCTACCCCATCTTGCACTTTGTCATGTTGTGTCTCGCTGCTGCCCTGTCTGCCCCGCTGTCCGCCTTTTGCTGTACGTCTTTTCTTGTTGTTGTTATTGCACCACCCTCTTGTATCCTCCAACCATCCCATCTTGATCTTACTGTATATTTTTCTTGCCCACATCCTGTATAATTACTGTACATTCATCCTTGTTATATTCTGTACTACCTACACAACATGTATAGTTACCACTGCAATACACCTGTGGTCCTATGTAGGAAATGATACGGAAAGCGTTGAAAACGGCGAGAGCCTGAGAGGCCTGCGCCGGCGACGAGCGAGTAATAGAAGGCCCGAATATATAAGACGCGTAGGCGGCGGTTTGGCAATGTCACAAAACGTCACAAAATCTTCCTTTTCATTTCTTCCGTGCGTTATACAACTTCTGTCAAGCCAATATTTTGCCAGTCGATAGATATGGTCTATATACATGTCTCAGATTTTACTAGAGCAAGAGAGGAGTTTACGAGAAGAATGGGAGTGGGACTCGCTTATTTTGGCGGCAACGGTAAGCGAGTCCCATTATCGAACCAAACAAACTATAAGAGCAAAAGGCGCGCCGAGTCTGCCATCACAGCGGCTTGTTATCGGCACTATCCGCCGGCGCGGAAGATTTTAATGTTTTTCGGTGTAAAACATTTTTTGAAGAGACATCTTACGCGGGGGTGGACCCCCCGCGGACCCCCCCTGTCGCTCGCCGCAGGGCCCACTGCGTGGAGCTTCCGCTCGCCGCGGGGGCCCACTCCGTGGGGCTTGTTTTATTTTATTTTTATTTTTCTCATTTTTCGGTGATGTCTTACGCGGGGAAGGCCCCGCGGACCCCCCTTGCGGCGTGCTTGCGCCTTCGGCACCTGTCCATTGGGGGTTCACTGGACACTGATGGCATTGATGGCCGGATCTCAGTCCGAGTCCCATTGATGGGCAGCTGGGACTCGGCGTTCGGCCCTGTTCTACGCGAGAATAGCCGAGTCCCACTCCCATTCTTCTACCTTTCTAACCTGCCACGTTAATAATATTTCTCACATGGGAGGCTCTGCAATGCCTGTAATTAATACTGTATGTGAGAAACACCCGCACTGTAAGGCTGTGTGGTAAGCACTTTGGGGTCCAGAGCAAAGGTAAAAAGTGCTAGAAAATGTGTCAGAGCCTAGGTTGAGGTCAGTGGGTTGCATTTCTGCAGCTATATGATGTTTATAATGTTACTCACACCACGAGATTTGATTCTTACACAGCGCTACATGATTCTTCTCGTTGATACTCGCAAGAGAGCTTCAATTGCGCTTGGGATCAGCAAAAATTCCACATCCGGCTAAAATAGTAGAGGCCACCCTCTTAGGTACGTTTAATTCCCGACCACTTACTGTAACCAGCCTTACAGGTTCGTATGTAATACCCGGCGAGAGAATTGATCCCAGTGGATCCGACGTACTAGGAGGTGAATGAGCTGTAAAAGCAGCGATTGGAAAGGTTGCGCAAAATCCTCGACGGCACGGGCACGGCACGGGTGCCGTGGAACCGTTTTAGCCCCCCTTCTGTCCACGACTTTGATCGTGCGTGATAACTTTATGAATAGAGCCCATTTTCTCTCGGCATCTGGGAGTGGGTAGACTGATGTCTTCTCTACACCCTGAAATATTTTAAGACTTTTAGAACTTGTGCTATGGAAGATATGAACCTTCCGGTGATGGAACCACATGTGGAATCGGCTTTGGCGTTTTGGCGTGTGGGAGAAATCCATCAAAAACCTTCCTTTTAATTTATTTTGGGTGTTGCAGCACTCAGATTCGCTTCAAAATTTGGTCAAGCATAGCTATGACATGTGCATGTATCCCTGAATTTTCCCAGAAAGATTGAATAAGAAATGCGCTCGATAATTCGACGTCAGGGTGCATGGACACATCAGGGGCTAAAATAGTATGTGGAGTATGGGGACCCAGCCATGCTCGCAAAATAGTATTTGGGGAGTAAATAGACGAAGGTCCTCTTTGACTCGACCCGTATGGATTCATAGCATCCAAAGGCCACCGTGTGTTGCCAATGTGACGCTACTGACGCAAAAGATATACTTCAGAACTTCATATGGCGGCGGTGACCGCTCGATGTCCAATGTTACTAGTATTTTTCAGATCTTTGGGCTTCAGCAAGTTTGCCGGGTTCCCAAGGCTCATGGCCTGTTACATGCGGCATACATCAAGGGATAGTCATCTCGTGTTGCTTCAACATGGTGGTAGGGTGATGCTCCTCATCATGCAAGATCTCAGTCCCAGGTCCCAATTCGGTCTGCCGATGAGCAGATATATGTAAATACCCTCCCAGTATTCTGGGCGGGTAAGGGGAGGTGAACCAGTGAGTTGACCAGCATTGAGATGATCTTGGTGTTTTGGAGGGCGGGTGGAGGCAGAAATGCCTTGTATTATTTCGCGATATAAGATTACATTCACGGGCCCCAAAGAAAGTCGAATACACAGGATTTGGTATTAGACTCCCCATTTGGCTTTGGAGTAGGATGCGATGCGCCCTGGCGGCGGGATCTCCCTACGGCCGTGCAGGACCGGCCAATCGGGCGACGCCGTACTACTTTCCTCGTAGTGTTCGTCCCAAGCAGCCAGCTCGAAGATGACAGGCAAGTGCTGCCAGACCTCCTCGCGACCAGCCTGGTGTTGCGTCTGGGCGTACGCGATGCACTCTCCGCACACATTCAGCGCCTGCCAGCGGACGAAGAGCTTGAGCGGGTTCGGAGCGTGTGCGGCCGCGAGTACGCGCCACTCCTTCTGCGGGCCATGCGCAATCGCACACCGCGGCGTCTGGCAGCTCGGCGCCGAGCGGAACGCAAACAGGAACGAGTGCGATAGGCTCATCTCCGCCCACCGCAAGCGTTCGCGGCCTACGAGGCAGATCGCCTTCTTCTTCCAGGAGATGTCGGAGGCGGTCTCCGTTACGATCCGGCTGAGCCCGATCCGCGCGACGCAGTAGAACCCGTACGGGAGAATCTCCAGGACGTTGCATTCCTGCGCCAGTAGCACGGCGCGCATGACGGCGTCGGATTTGTAGTGTTTCCGGTGCGGACTGGAGATCATGGCAGTGTAGTCGGTGAACGTAGAGGGGAACTTGGCTTTCAAGACGGCTATACAGCGGTGGCGGAGAGAAACGATCATGTATTTCGTGCTGCCAGAAACCCAAGATAGTATATCCCCCAGCTCCTAGGGTAATGTGTCGAAATGGCAAGGGTGATAGATCCCCTTCAGCAAGTCTACGAAATCCGGGGGATGGTCGTGGAGCTGGACGACATGGCACCATCGACCATTTCTTGGCCTTTGGTGTTTGGAGGAGGCTGGGGCAGACCAGCAAACACTTCGGAATGGGTAGACAGGACGGTTTGGTGTCGGACTCGAAACATGAGAGAACCGACAAGAAGGACTATCGGGCAGTCATGGAACCAGAACTCTTCGTAGCGTGTCGCGTCCAGGTGTTTCCTCACGAATCTAGAACCAGGTACCGACGCTGGCCGCGCTTCTTGCAAGGACTTGGATATTATCGACATGGCAGGGAGAAGAGAGAGAGGGACGGGGTGTCTCCGGTTCTTGCTCAATTTTTGCTAAGCGCGATCCTCAGGCACGCTTGGAGTATGGAGCCGCTATGAAACTACGATTGTATGATCAGGCTCTTCGCGTCGAGGAAGGCGATACAGTTGTACCCAATGTACACCTTCAACATCCTCAACGTGTTCGATGAAACTCCCCGGTTCTTCCCCGTGATTTTTTAGGACTCCGAATCAGTAGAGCCGCCCGCGGCCGTCTTCTCATACTTTTCGTGAGACGTTTCTTTGATTCTGGTCCGGTTCTAATGCGGATCGACACAGGATGGAATCTGATTATGACCGGACCGATTCAGCTTTCGATTCTTGGGGACGTCCGTGAGTTTCGTTTCAGTCTGTTTCGCGATTGTGTCGGAGGAGTTCCTCCTCCGGAGGATTCTGTTTCGATTCCTTCGAGTCGATTCTCTGTCGAAACTCCACTCAAAATCCGACCAGAATCGAATGCTGAATCGAAGCAGAATCGACCGTGTTTCCTCCATTTTGACTTCCCCTAATACTATCTCCTCCTCCTCCTCCTCCGGACCGATTTCCGAATTTATGCCTCTCAGAAATCTACACAAAACTCAAAGACACATGCTTATAGTCAGTGGGATTCATCCAGCGGCGACGCCGCTCATTATTTTGTTACAAAACGATAATGGTATGATATGTCTCTCAAGAACCCTGCGGTCGAGTAGCATCGACAGTCTTGCTCCTCTCCCGTGCTCCCGCCCAGACATCCTCGGTAGCAGCAGCTATGCGCTCTTTCAAGCTGCCGAAGCTGTCGAGCGCAGGTCGTACGTCAAGCGAGAAAACTGGCGAGCCATCCGGCTCGGGAGGCGCAGAGTAGTAGTCAATGACATAGCGCACTTCCTCCCCTGTTTTAGGACGCCGTACGATCCAGTCGTGGCGATCAAAGGGTGGTTCGGTGCTAAGATTCGTCAGCGTTCATGCTGGATATAAGCAGTTCCTGGAACAAACGTACTTGAATCGCGACGGCATGAGCCATCCGGCGAGCAGCCAGAACCGAGCCTTAGGCGACATCTCCCCGGGCCTGCCCTTAAATCGCGCAAGTTGAATGTCATCAGCGCTGCAGATTGGCCGGGTTAGCTGTCTCGTGTCACCAGCTCAGACATCCCGACACTTACGGATATGCTCTCTTCTCCCACTTCACGACCTCCTGCCAAGCCTGTTCATTCAGGAAATTGTGAATCTCCACCATAGTCTCCACATGAGCGAGCTCCTCTGGGGTTTCATGCCCTTTCCTTGCGAGTGCGTTGTAGAACTGCTGGGGCGACGGATACTCCCACTTGCTCGCCGGATCTCGGGGGATGGATGATTCGGTGCGGGACGTTGGCAAAGCTATAGACTGGGAGGAAGGCGCCTCTTGTGACATATTCGGCATCTGGTTCAGCGAGTTTATGGATTCATGGTCGATGGGACATTGCGCGGGTTTCGGGGCTGCATTGTGGGGTACAGGGCAAGCAGCCGCCGCGGGAGATGATTTGTGGTCAACGGGGCATGTCTGAGATGGTATTCCTGAACCGCGAGGCGCAGTGTGCGAACTTGTCTGACCCATCGTGCCGGAAGAGATGAACGGAGGAAAAAAATTGCCGATCAGCAACAAGCAAAGCCAAGCACCGTTACCAGCCGTTACCTCACGATTCCAAAAATGGAAATTCCTGTTCGACGGAGGCGAAGTGCCAAGAGAACCTGTAGACTCCTTGTCTGTCCATGGTTTTAAACCGGGCCAGTGGAGCTCGGAGGAATCGTACAAGCGCACGCCGAACTTCTCCCAAATCACACCATCCGAGTCCATGCCCTCTTCATTTATAGCGCTTTTCTTGCACGCTCGGACCACGCTCGGACTCACTATCTTCCATGAGCAGACACATTCCGCTATGCTATGTCTACCTCCGCGGTAAACGTTTGTCGCCCGTCAGTAACTCCTTCCCTCACTTTCTATCTTCTATCTACTGTGCCTATAATTGCCTTGCAAACAAGCTCCACCTTTTACATCAGACTTTCGACAGATTTCTTGATTTCACTTGATTGACCTCGAATCGGCTTGAGTCAGCCGAAAAAGTGCTCAAGAGATAAGTTGTCCAGAGGTAAGTTGTCCAGCCAGGTCCGACTCCGGGAGTACCGTCAGTTCCCTGCCCTCTCGCCAAATTTTCAAGTCCAATTGTTTCGATTAAAGTGATTCAAGTAATTCAAGTCCATTCAAGCGACAAGAAATTTGTCGAAAGGCTGGTGTAGAAGAGTCTTCGCGCCTTCTAATTCTCACGCGTCATCTAAGTTGAAGTTGGAAGTTGGAATTCGAGCGTCGGGGGTCACCTCTGCCTTTTCCGCTCCTAATGTAAGTCTGAGATTCCTTCGCGGCCCATTCTCTCCGTCTCGATTTTATCCAGAGGCCCAGTAACTGCTCTCGCCGCTGCTTCTTGGATTGCCGGGATGTTCAATTTATATATAGTAGCACCATATCTTCGTTGAGCAGAACAGTGTAGGTAGTGGCCGGGACTACTTTCTCCATTCCTATCTACTTCCGAATTATGCCGATGACCTTCAACGCCCGTCGGGGTCGAAAATCCCTTCCTTGTGGAAATTCAACACCGGCTCATGCCTGATCGCCGCCCGTGGTCTGGCATCCTATCTGCCAGTACACGCTGTCATCGCAATTTCCGAGGGGCTTTCCTAAGTTCAAAGGCGTGGTAAACTGGGTTCGACCTTCAAACAATGGTACATGAGGTTTTGGGGTGCATTCCGAGTGCGCCAAGAACGTGCTTCCCACAAAGTGTTTCTGTATCAAGTCCGGGTTTGACGACACGCGGCCAAATTCATGCGTTCGAGTCCTGTTTCGAAAATTCCCTGAGAGAATTTGTGGACGATCTTTCGGAACTGATCCAGAAACATTCGATAAAGAGCTTCCGTTCTGATGCGGTTTTCGTGTGCGTGTGGTCGTTCATTGGATGAGAGTATCGGATGAGAGCATTGGAATCGAACGGCTTGCGGGCCCCAAATCACAATCACTCCAACTATCAAGTTCGTGATAGTTCTTCGGCTGTGCCAGGGTGGGTGAGTCGCCTAATTTGGTTGAAATCCCACCGCGTGAAAAGGAACGGTGCATCGAGGACCAGGTGAGGGTAAGCTTAGCAAAATGTGGCCGCAAAAAAACTGGTATCACAGCGACTGCGGCGCACCATGTTACGACAGACGACTCGGAGAAATTAACGCGAATCGAAGACGGAGGTACGGATACGTTTACTTATTGGGAAACGCCAGATTGGGAGGTATAGCTGTAGACGAAGCAGCTTAATAATCAGTGCATCAGTCGGCACAGATTCAGAAGGTGAGACTCGGGTACCTAAATTCAACCCGCGGTAATGGCGTCGTTTAAGATTGTGTGTATTACCATTGAATGGTACCGATATTCTTACGGGAGACCACGAGCAGGCAGAAGTACCAGTAGGAAGATTGGTTTCTTGAGTCTGGGGACCAGCCAACACAGATAGATGCGACCTCTGCTCGAAAGTCATTGACACTTGGGTTCGGTTAATCCACAACCGGATGATCACAGTTGCCAAGGTCTTACATACTAGTAGCTCCAGTGAAGTGGGTCGAAGGTGCGATTCCAACCTCGGCATCGCCGGATTCCCCGCATAGCCACGTTAACGTTGCCGCCAAGCCTCGCTTAGTGTGGGCAAAGTTCGGTTCGGACATCGGTCCGAACCTGAACCGAGCTGAAGTGAACGTGAGGTTGAGGTTCAGGGTTCAGCAAAACGCTGAACCTGAACCGAAAGTTCAGTTCAGCGTTCGGGGTGGAGGCATTTTTCTGAACGCGTTCAAACCCCGAACCGAAAAGACACTATTTGAATTCAAAATAAGTCAGTTCTCTTTCAGTTTCAGGCGGAGTTTTACCACTTACACCTACCCAGCCATCCTTGCCTCTAAACTTTTTGACCTAACTCCAATCCAGCCCTTTTTCTTGGAACCCGGACACATCGATTCCAATTAAACACGGATAATCATCAGTGCTAGTTTCTGCAGCATTCTGTTACGGAGTCCGGACGCGCCGATGACAGGCCTGCGGACGCAACAGCCAGAGTCAGACTCAGGACGATCTCTCCAAATCAGCCAGTCTGGCCCCTACCGTTGTACGCATATGCACCAAACTTGGCGTTGTGTGGAAAAAAAAATGCAGGTGGGTTCCCTCGAAAAATCAATTACTCTGGAAGTGAGATTTTCGAGTGCTACAGTCTCATTTCAACCTGACAGCAAATGTGACTAAGTGAACAAGCCAATTTACGGGGCGAGAACTCGGTGTCAATTGAATCATGTACTTCCTCCCTAAGAATGACATTCTACGCCGAAAAAGTGGCCGTAATCTCACTCTGTGCCTCGCCGATCTCCGCTCAACTCGAAATGCCGTTCACGGAGTGCTTATCTATGCCATGGAGAATTTCCGACATGGAATTCCCAACGTTGGATGCTTGCGAATTGTTGAGCAGACTGTCTCTCGTCTGGGCACCAAGCTCTAATTATAAAGTCCATACAAAACGTAGGATGCCAACACCACAGTGCTCCAACATCCTCTCTACTCTCGTCACTCGAGAATGTCTATGCCCGCATCCTCACAAAATTCGGCCAAGACTGCTGTCCCCGCCGATGGTGATCATCGTAAGCGGTAAGCCGCCATTTCGAAGTCGGGAGTTCTGGCTGATGAACGCCTCTGTCAGTCGTCGCAATCGGACAACTCAGTCATGTCTCAACTGCCACGCAACAAAGCGCATGGTACGTCGAGTGGTCCTACACTCTCATTGTCCATCCGCTCATCGACTGCCGCAGTGCGACAGGAAACGTCCGTGTTCTCGGTGCTCCCAGCTCGGGATTGTGCGCTCTTATTACATTCGAGTCTATTCATATGACGAGAAAAATACAGAGCGGGAATTGCATCTATGAAGTTGCTGACCCCAACCACCAAGGCAAGGACGACGAGGATTCCAGGATGATGAAGCGCATCGCGGAACTCGAGGGAATGGTCCGAGAAGCAAGCCCGTCTTTCAGCAACTCAGAACCCAGCTTACTTATTTATTTTCCAGTTGAAGAACAAACCACACAACCGCTCCGTTTCCTCGCAAGACGGATCGCTACTGGCTTCAGGTCGAATGTCTCCGGGATCTCTGTCAGATAACTCGGCTCACTTTAGAGCTGCAAGCCCGCCGAATAGCACCTTTGCGTGGGCACCCCCAGGGCCGGTTCCGACTTTCCCAGCAAGTAATGGGTCCTTCACCTCTTCCTGGTCAACTCTCCCGAACGAGCCGCTCTCGTCCCTCGTAGGTTTGACTGATCGCCCATCCATTCGAAATGGCAGCAGTTGTGGGTGTCTTCGAGAGCATGCATGCTACAGTGCTGTCCTCGACCTGTCTCTCCGATTGAGAAAGGCTACCGAGGTTCTTGCCCGATCGCCAAGACATTCAAGCAATTTCGACTGCACCCTGAACAATCAGATTGCTGATCTAGATGCGTTCACCAAGTTGGCCGCTCCTTCTCATCGTATTTCCGCGGCTGAGATGATGTCGACAGGGACGCTCTGCTTGACGTTTCGGGCCAGGACTCAACGTCGACCTACAGTCGTGGCCTAGGTTCTTCGAGCTGGACAGCCGAATCTCCGACATCGTCGGGCATGTTCAACCAACCATACACCCGGATTAATCCCTCCTTCTGGAACTTGAGCGACTCCGATATCCTGGGTTTCAGCAGATAAATAGATGGGCACAGGGAGAGGAGCTGCCAGAACCACGATACGAGCATTTGGCCACACGTAGAGTTCAACCACCTAAGGCGCCGCCCGCTGCCGCCCGTTGTGTTACGTGGACGTACCTTTCCATGTACCTGAGTAGTAAAACCTACCTAAGACGGTCCGAGCAGCGCCAGAGCCTGAAGGTACTACGTAAGGTGTTCCAAATTACGGTAAATTGCGGGCTCCCTTCGGCATTCACGCCGAGTCCGCGGGCCGGAATGTCCCGCATCTTCCCATGCGAGTTATTTGTTAAAAGTCTGATGCGGCCGCGGAATGGAACTGGAATGGACTCGGAATCTTCCCAAGTTGCGCTGGAGGCTTTCCCATTTTGGCATTGTTTTCTGCACCGTGCGGCAGCGGGGATATCCCACGGCTACGTAGTACACGGAGGCAATCTGTGATTGCAGATCTACGCGGATCAAGTGGCGGATTTTCCTGTGGCCCCGAGCTTACCAAATTGAAAGTGTGCTCCGTTTGGCACAAGGTACATGTATGCTTAGTGGGCCAAACTCACTTGCATAAGATAAGGTGCTGCCATGTAGAATCCCAAAATTTGGTGCTCATTCTAGGATGGAATATGGTATGGGAATATGAGACATAGGTATCGGCTGCCATCAGTATCGAGCCAGCTATTACTATAGTAGTATCAGCAGCGGAGCTTGCAATACACGTGACTCGGCCCGACAAATTTTGAAGCGAAGTGGTGTGGCGGATCAAAAGTTGAAGGCGGTTCTCGATCAAGATGCCGGCGTGTGAACATCATTTCTTGTCTCCAAACGGCCCTCACGCCAAGCGCGAGGAGAGCGGCACTGCCAGTAGGTAGAATTACACAGCTGGTCCCGCTGAGGAACGCCGGGGCCCAGGAATTATTTAAGTGTATACGCAATACACTACATCCCATATGTCCCTGGACTCTTCTGTACACCCATAGCCGAGCTCACAGACGCAATCTTTCCGAGTCGACTCACCGGAGCAATAGGTACCGTTCTTGAAAGAAAGGTGGCTTGGCTGGTCCATTGCAAGTACGCCCTTCTGACAACCACCGAGATCAACCGCAGGTTACTGGAAAGCCCGTACCTCCACCGACCTGCAAGCAGTTGCGCGTTCCGTAAGAGCAGAATTCTCCCCGTCATCGGGATATGCTGTCGCTGTCTCGGAATTTCAGGAGGTGACATACATGCTCGTCAATGCTGCCATTCAGGCATTTGATATGGCAGCGTTGATACCCCGAAAACCAACCGTCTCGTATAGCGAGGTCATCTGGCATATCCTCGAGCTTATCCGATTCTGCTTCCAAGTCGACGCTGTTTCAAAATGCCAGGATTTCTTGCTGAAACTGCTCGAGCCCCCGGCCGGTTTCACGATTTACCAGTATGTAGACAAGGTCCTGGTCCCGTTGATTCCGGTCCTCAAGACGTTCCTCGCCATCGTCCAACTCGATTATCAATCGGACCCTTTCCGAACGTTCTGTGTGACGGTCGTCAAGCCTACGCAAAACACCATCGTGGGTCTAAAACTGCACCAGCTGGTGGCTGCCGCAGAACTCGAGGGTGTTGTATGCAATTCATGTTCGGAATGCGCTGCCTTGAGGACATTTTTTCATGGAAGATGCCCGAACGATCGATTTTCCGCGGGTGGAGGCGAAGCATTCCCATCCCGAACACCAGCTTAGTGCGACATCGGCGTGGGGATTTACCTGGGACACCCACAAGCTAGGGAGCCCACATACTCTCAGAGTACGTTTTTTGAACCTCGCTGCTCTTCCCCGCTCACGCAATTCCAGATTACAAAACCATGACCACTGCCAATCCCGTCCTCAGCAATCAGAGAGGGATGGCGCTACTGGCGGAACTGGGGGACAGCGCGACGCAGCGGGTGATTTTTGGGCCGGACCATGACAGGATATTGGCAAAGATGATGGCCCCGAAAAAGAGTACCGCGCCGTCAACCAGCCAGAAACGGCCCAGCACGCAACCCGCGAAAGGAGGGCAGGTTCAAAAGAGAGTACGCACATCGTGAGATGCTTCCGTCGTTCTGCAGTGGTGATCCTCGGCACCTGTCGTACATTATCTTAGATACGCCGTACCTAGTGTGAACGATGTGTTGTGGCTCAGCACGGAAACCTCATCGTCGCCTGCATGAGATCATTGGTTCACTAGCGCAATCGGGGTGAAAATTACCAACCGGGTAAAGGGTCGTCGGCCATGCCGAATTCTAGGTTCAGAAGGGTCCCGCCGACCAAACGGAAGTATTGGCCCAGAGCTGAATGCGAAGTTGGCCATGCATCGCGAAGAGAAGGGTGCGCAACAGGGGGATTTCTGGTAATGAAAAGACCGCCAAAAAGAAAATTTCTGCATCGTCATCCAGAAGCAGACTGCAGTTTTTTTGGAAGCCGATGCAGTGGAGGGAAAGTCCCGACGTGTGGCTCGGCAAAGGGGTCGGTAGTCCGGAGTTTTTAGAGTAGATTTTCGAAATGAAATGTGGAAGTTGGTCTCGAGCCGTAGAGTAGGATTTGGTGGTTCTGGTGGCTAAACAGCCCACTGGCGACTTTCCGAGAGGAGGAGTCGAGGTGCTCCGATGCTACCTCTAGGCACTTGCCTTCCACTGGCCGCGAATATGGTGGTACGAGCGTAAGAATGGATTGTGGGTCCGTATTTACGAAACAAATAAATGTGTAAGCTAGATAGGGGTTAATGCGGTTTCCACATGCCGGCCATCCAACACCGAGAGGCGGGAGGGAACGTGTGATTGCGGAAGAAACCATTTAGTAGGTTGAGGATGCTCAAATGATCCACCGATGACGGCAGATGGGATAGGAATTTTAGGATGAAATTTGCTGAGGTCGTAGATATGAGACAAAGTTCCATTGTCGACAAAGACGTGAGTCCCGTGAGAAATATGGGAACACCAGCCAGTGCTGCATCGCTTATCTGGATTCAGTCTAAGACAGGGACCTAATCGTGTGAGGTCTCCTAGCCAATTGGTATCTGGCGTATGCGGCGTGAAGTCGTCATCGAGTTCCGCTATACAGTGCAAAGAACGGATAAAACTCGGAAGGGGTACAAGTGAGGACTCTGCAATTTTGGAAGAAAGGCGCTATGTTGCGCTCACTCAGTCGGACGTCACGAAATAAACGAGATCTGCTCGAATAAAGCGAGGCTTTGCAGACGAGTCCGAATAATCCGAGGTAGGAATTGTCGGGCCCCAGGTAATTGATGACCAAGTCGATAAGTTCCGCTGGCAGCTCGCTTGCTAAGTATTTGAGCCTCTGAGTACATGAGGGTGGCAAGTCAGAGTTCGACGCAGAAATTGTGGATATAATCCCAGCGAAGCTATAGATTGGCGAGCACGAGAGAAGAAGCCAGGAACAAAGGTGGAATACGTTTGTCCTAAATGGTCGGCGTACGGAGGCAAACGGGTGGCGTACACGAGAATAAACAAGGACAATGTCCTGGAATCATTAGGTAAGTGAGTCCTGGCTCCGAGTCCATTCAAGGTCCGACCAATAGGGGAAGTCAAAGCGGTCAGGCAGGACCGATTCTGAAGTCGATTCTGAACCCGATTCTTGCCAGAATCGGCGGACAGAATCGAATGAGAATTGACCCAGCTCTGACCGCCCGATTTGGCTTGGTTTCTCGCCCCGATTCTCGCGTATGTTTCTGAATTCTCGTGTATGTTTCCGGTGTCAGAATCGGTGTTCCCCAGAATCGGCGCGAGAATCGCCGATTCTTGAGTTCCTCCTCCGGAGCAGGAACACCGATTCTGACCGATTCTGGGAATTTGTCGATTCTCGACCGATTCTCGTCAACAGAATCGGCGACAGAATCGAGTCCCAGAATCGGGCGTGAATCGGGCCACCCTGACCGCTTTGACTTCCCCTAATATATATTCCAACAGAAATGAGAGAGAGAGAAATCTCACACACCAATGTCAAGCCGAGAGGAGACTCCGATTCGCTTCTCTGTCTGTGTGTCTGAGCCGTGTGTTGCGAGCCCGGTACATCATGATAAACGACTCAACGAAAGGAGGTGACTAAAGTTTGGCTTTGCTTGAAACAAATGCCATCGGCTAGCCGTGAAAATCTTTCGGCGGCAGCTTCCAATTTTCAAGCAGGTCTCTTTACTCGGCGTTGGGTACCATGCTGCCTCGTAATCTTCAGGGCCTTGTCATACGGTCCGCCATTCGCCGACGCGCGGCCCTCTCCCGACAAACCACGCAGTTTCCTCCGCCATTCCGAATATCACCTGCGGCCGGCTTCCATTCATCCTCCAGGCGGCAGGACGAAGTCCCAAAATCCCCGTTTCAAACCTTTGTTGAGGTGCTCCGAGATGAGCTGAAGAAGAACCGGGAGCTGCAGGAGAATGTGAAGCAGCTGCAGGGCGACGTCGACAAGTTTCAGGATTCGGAAGCCATGAAAAGGGCGAGGGCTGCGTACGAGAGGGCCCGAGTATGTTCTTATGTGCTACATGCCAGTCGAATCTGCCAACGTCTCATTCACAGCTTACATCAAGTATAAAAGAAAATCCTCGATTACGTGCGGCAGCTGAAGAGCTGAAAAAAACTGGCGTCAAAGTCGGGGACGCAGTATCTGAGGCATTGAAGACGATGGAAGAGAGCGAGATAATGCGTGCCGTGCGTAATTGCTTCCCATGCCAACTCTCCAGCCTGCTACAATCGCGTTTCTAGATCTCCAGAGCGTCGGCTGCCGTTTCGTCCACAATAGAAAAATCGACGGAACCTATACGCAATACGGCAGCATATAAAACACTGTCAGAGACCCTCATAGATGCTCTGGACGACAGTGGGAGTGCGAAACACGCGGGCTTCGAGGAAAAAGAGGCGCGGAGGCTGCGACGACAGAAGCGCCTCGCAAAGGCTGGGCTCGCGCGAGGAATCACACCCTCTACTCGCGTCGATGCCAATCCCGAGTGCGTGATGGAACCATTTTCTTATTTCTCGAAACCCTGATATGCCTTTTAAGAGCCGGGTCTGCGGTCGTCCTCCACAAAGATTCTCCGCGCCAAGAAAAATGGAATCGCTTGAAGGAGACGAACCCTGTCCTCCGTACTCTCGCATCTATGCGGCAGGCCTTCGATGAATCGGAGAACCCTGTCGTCGCCTCCGTCCGCAGCGTCACGGAAACGGTCGCGTCGTGGTTTGAAGAGAACGAGACTGCGCAAGTGATGCGATTGATGAAGAATCTTGATCCCGACTTTACGCGGGAAGGATTCGAACGGGAGCTGCGAGAATATATCGTTCCAGAGGTGGTGGACGCGTATTTAACCGCCGATCAACCGGCGCTCAAGGCGTGGTGCGGAGAGGCGGTTAGTAATCTCCTCTTGCAAACTGACGCGGTTTGACCGAAATTTCAGACTTATAATGTTCTATGGGCAACGATGGAGCAATACATCCGTCAGGGCCTTATCAGCGACAGCAAAGTGCTTGACATTCGACAAGTTGATGTATGTGCATTCCTTCTATTGATAGCTGCGCCACGCTCATTTCGTCATAAGGTTTCTTCGGGTAAAATTCTCGATAACGATCTCCCCGTTTTCGTTATCCAGTTTTCAACCCAAGAAGTTCTTCTCTTCCGAAATGTCAAAACTCGCGAGATTATGGTTGGCGCGGAAGATAAAGTCGAGCAATGCACCTATTTCGCTGCAGTGACGCGCATCGAAGAGGAGCTTGGAAATGAGCTGACGGGCGGCTGGAAGGTGATAGAGGTATGTCTACTTGTTCATCTTTCAAAGCAGGTCGCTCAATCACTCCTACAGATGGCGCGGCGAAGTTCGAGAGCATATTTATAGAGTAAAAGCAGTGTATTCAATCTGCATTAATTAACGAGCGCGGACATGGGGATGATGTCTCTTGCTCAATCACCACTCTTTCCCGCTTGACCTATGTCAAGAACGACAGACTGCATATTGGCAGGGAACGGCAGAGACGCTTCAACTCACATGGCGTGATAAACAGAAGCTGCCTTGACCGCCGAGCACGGCCCTTGTTAAAATAGGCCAAGGTACAGGAACTTTGCAATTGCAACCGGTGATTCGGTGGCGAAAGCCGCAGTTAATTCGCAAATAAAACCAGTGTACAGCGGCGTTATGAGGCTGAGGTGACGGACGCCTCAAGGCGCCATATTGCCACCTACATATACACGCTGGACCTTCAAACGCTCGAGCCGCACATTCTCAACATGTCACTATTGAGTCGACATCGGCTCTTATTGTGGATCCTCCTTGCAGTCCTACTCTTCTTCTCTCTCCCTGCCGTTTTATATCATAGACCAAAATTGTGGTATCTCTCCTCCGGATCAGATGCCACGACGCTTTCCTCGCGGAGACTATTTCATCTGCTACCAGTCAACAGAGAGGGCGCGGGACCACTGTTTTGCAAAGTGCTCATGTCCTCGCTGATTCACGGATACTCGCCAATCATCCTCAACTGGGAGGCTCAAGGCGACGAGAACTGGATGCAGCGATTGAAAGTCGCCGGTGAGGTCTCGCGCGAACCAAACATGGGACGGGACAAGTTGGACACTGACATTTGGAGCTGTTAGGTGTGTATGAATTTCTCCGCGACCGCCCAAGCTTGAACGACGACGATGTGGTATTCATGATGGACGCGTGGGATGTATGGCTGCAGCTCCCACCCCAAATTTTACTGGAACGATTCGAGGAACTCGGTTCGAATAAGGTTGTAATTGGAGCCGATATGGCATGTTGGCCAAACGACTTGGACGAGGTGAGTTAAACCAAAATGGTCGTACCTACAACTCGGGAAATTTATCATATGCAATTAGCCTGCATGCCGCGACGTGCCCCAGTCACCCGTCCCACACACTTACGGAGAACACAAGTGCGAGTTTCAATTTTGCTGAACGCAAGGAGGCGACTTGATAAATACTTCGAACTAATCAGCACACAACCCCGCTGGGCGAATAGCGGCACGATAATTGGAACAGCGAAGTCGATGAAGGAAGTGTACAAAGACCTGATGGCGCAGCTCTCAGATAGAGATTGGACCGACCAAGGTATGTAGGATGTGATCAACGTGCAGTTCGAATTATGTACACTATATCTGCACAGGAATCTTCAACGAATTTCTGCATCAACGACGCATAACGCTGGATTACTGGTCTCGTCTCTTCTGGGCCAACGCTGCCAATGTCGACGCAGGCGTAATAATCAACACACGCTATCCTGTGTCAACTGTCGAAGACAAACTTATCCCTTATCACCTTCTACCGCCCATGGCGTACCATTCGCACACCGGAGAATACCCGGTCGCCATTCATTTCAACGATCGCTTCCACAAATATCTCATGGACGATTGGTGGGGGCACCTTTGGTGGCAACAGCCCAGCTTCAAATCAATTTGGCAAGAGAAGCTCGAGTCTGGGACGGCACAGTTCGCTCACAACGGATCGACGGTGCACTGGAAAGATATCTGTGGTGATGTAGAATTGTCTTCATCCGTCGTCTGGTCTATTGAAGTCCTCTCACAGTTTGAGTTCGCTTGAAATAGAGGTCCGGCCGGTTACGGATATGAAAGTCGTCTCGTAAATTGCGGTTATAAATCCTAAATCCTACATGCCACTAGCATGTCCATCCATGACATACACAGTTCCGTCTGAATCACCGCTAGATTGGAAATGTCAGCTCAAGACACGCAGGCAACGATTAGCACATACACTACAAGTCGGTGTTCTCCTTTGAACGGGTCGCCGAAAGAAAAACAAGCAATATCTGAATGGGCCTGTGCAAGCACCAGCCCGTCATCCTTGGCGTGGAGCGGATCCCAAAGTCTTACACATCCTGGAAGATATTCAGTGAATTCAGCCAACTAAAAAAACGGCAAGGTCGCACCGTCGTTGCCCCCAGTAACGAGACCTAGTCGACCAAGCCGACTTTCTATCCATTGTACGCAGACAACCCCATATGAGTTCGATTTCTTGGAATCGGGGGAGGTTTTATGGCAAAAGTTATACAAGACTCCTCTCCCTAGCATGCGGGAATCATAAACATGCGTACAATTGTCGTCTCGTCCGATAGCCAGATAGAGGCTATCGGGACTGAAAGCGATATTGTTCACCTCGCGGTCTTGGGAGGACTCTGCGAACGGTTCTAAAGTGCGCGTTCGGACAGCCATTCCGCCTTGCCTTCGAACATCATAGATGCGGAGGAAAGATTCGGAACCGCCGTTCGTGACCAGTGCCACAACGTCACCTATTGTTAGGAGGTAAGATGCCAAAAGTAGAGGGAACCAACCATTCCTAACCAGTCGGGTCAACACACAACGCATCTCCTGCTTCCAGTGCGTCGAACGCGAACAGGGTTGTAATTGCTTCCACGTCAAAAGCCTCGGGAAGACGATTTATACTTGCGGTGCCAACGGTTGAAAACACGCCTACCTTGTGATAGCCTCGATGGTCATCTTTCATGACCGGTTCAGACAAGGCAAACACGAGAGATGAGGAGGTGGCAGATCCCCAAGCGATGGCGCCTGTAACATGCGCACCCTGCTCTCGTTTGGCGTCTACCAGATGAAAGGCATGACTAGTAGCAGTTGCCAGGTTTTCAATGGTCAGTCGCCTGCGGCACGATGATAAGTACATCAACTACAGCAGGAAACCACGACTTACTGTTCACCCACTGCAAGAATCGATGCCCCTGGCTGGAATGCGAGGTCATGGGGGGCCGTCGTTTTACTTTTTGCCTCTGGCAATTATTTGAGATGAAGTTTGCGCACATGGAAATATCGCGCACTATATTGATACGGCCTTAACTCCGAATAGGCATTGCCAGAGTCATCGTCTTCCCCAAATTTCCATCTTCGAACATTTTTATCAGCACCCGACGACGCAAGGATTTTGCTACCCGGCCGTCGAATCAGCAGCGCAACAAGGATGAGGTCCCGGAATCATTCACCTGATCGGGTCATACGCGATGTTATGTACTGAAAAATGGGTCCCATACAGATTTTCTTGCTGACCTAAAATCCTTGTGAGATTATAAATTGCAAACGCGCTAAATGAACTACCTTGTTCGAGGTCGAGGATTTTCAATGGGTCCCGCTACCAATGTCATCAGATTTCATCGCTGCGTTCAGAGTTAATTATTACCTTGGAGAAGGAGATCAAGGTTCCGGGTTTGTTATATGGGTCTGTATCTGAAAGATATTGCGGTCAACACATGATAAGGACTAGGAAATGATATTAACCGCCAGCAACGTTTCCTCCAGCCGTGTTGGAGCAGACGACGACTCGCTCATCATGTTGTAGGATTTTATTGATTGCTTGAAGTTGGGGAAGATTAACCAGTCGTCCTAGAATTTAGCGCACTTACATCCACCTGCCCGCCGAAACTCGTGGTTTAAATGGTAATGGTCCACATCAAGTGCTTCACTCAAGCGAGGGCGTTTCCTGGAACAAAAACGGGGCGGGATTCGGGAAAGGGGTGGAAACTTGGATTTCCGTAGCTGTGAGATTTTCAGGTCCGAAAAAAAAAAAACAATACTGTATAAAAAAACGTACAAAATCCCAGATATACATGTCAGGAGAGCTAGCCCTCGGGATAGTGGCAAAGCCAGGATTGGTCGAAATATGAACGTATGGTGGTTTTTTAGAGAGTATCGGTTGGACAATTTCCTGAACCGGTTCCGCACGGAGTTGCCACCGGCGTTCTTTATCCTTTGGTACCTCCGTGGGATGTCGAAACTTTAATGGGGAATATTAATCCTAGTCGGAATTGGAAGAGTGGGAAGGGGATACTGGATAAAGCCCGCTCATATGTTCATACGAGTATTCCTCGTCCGAGTCGACGTCATCTGCCTTGCGCTTCCCCTTCCCCTTCAGACTCTGCAGTTTACTTAGTATCAGAGTTCGGCCAGAGGTACGGAACGGACATGAGGGATTGTTGATTTTGGGCCCTTATTAATGCGCAAGGGCTCGGAGCTAGAAGGCCCATGTTAGCCATCATCGGAGGGCGGATTGACAGCTGCAACGAACCCCGAAGCATTTACGACCGGCTTGACATCAGGAGTTCGTGATGTTCCGGTGGCACGATTCCTTGATATTTGGTTCTTGGATGAGCCAGCGACTAGCTCAGGTTTAACATCTGCTGGAGTACGGCGGGTGGGGACTCTTCGCCCATTTTTCCCGGTTGCGGATGTCGACTTGGTAGTGTTGAACTTGGGGGCCTCTTCCTCGTCATCCGACACAAGATTGATAACCCCATTGTGGTCGGGGGCGGCAGCCTTGGGCCTCACGATCGCCACATCCGAGTCGGCAGAAGATGTACGAGTGCGAGTATTCCTGGGCTGCAACTTTACTGCCACTTCCACTACTTCGTCTTCGTCGTCGCTAATGACAATAGCGGCGAAGGGATCGCTTTTAGCATGTAGCCTGGGAGTAATTTCATCGAACGCGTCGACGTCGATGGGCTGCTGTGAGTTCGAGGGCATCCGTCGTGGAAGTCTTTCGAATCCAAGTCGCAGACAAATACGCCCACGTGATAACCGCCACAAACTTACGTAACGTCTCATCATTTCCTCTCTGCCTCGCCCGCGTACATTTCATGACTAGCGCAAAAATAAATCTACATATTTGCTCTTAAAACCATGTCCTCCAAAGAGATGGCCCTATACGCGCCATCGTCCCCAATCGCGGCCCACACGGCATCGTCCAAAATGTACACAAGTATCCCTCCCTTGCCGTCCGCGGTGAGGCTGACCCTGAATAGCGGCATCCGAGAAAGCTCGTGCGCGCGTCCAGTGGGTATGAACAGCAGATTGTGCGACGCCGCAAAGTCCTCCACAATCGACCGGAACGTGATCTCCTGCGTCCTCGCTGACGGGCGTGGTGGCGCGCGGGGCGTCCCATTCCGCACGGGGGTGTTGGGTGCAGATGCCATCGCTTGCTCTGCGCGGAAGTCGGGCCGCGGCAGCCGCGCTGGCGCATCGGGGCCCAGCTCGATCGCCTTGTTCATGAGCTGCAGCCCGCGTGTGAAGCCGCGCGCCACTCCTGCCATGTTCTGCACCTTCTCGGGGAACGAGCCCTTCCAGGACGAGTACCACTGCGCGACCTCCTCGAAGCTGACTTTGGGCTGGATGAGCCAGACGTGTAGTACGTCGAGCCACTTGGGGAAGAACTCTGTTTCGAGGATTTGCGAGAAAATGGAGGGACGGATGATGTCTGCCCAGAGCAGCACGTTCGTGAGGGGAGTCATGACTTGGTCCCGCGGGTTGATGCGGAATTCGACGCGGAGCGATGCACCAAGCTTAGGCACGATGTATTTGAGGAGCATCGCGTCCCATTCGGCGGTCGCAAAGACCTCTCGCCACTCCGCGAAATCCGTCGGTAGATCGTCGCCGGGATTCCAACTCCTCAGCATGCTCTTCACCTTCCTTTGCGCGTCGCCAAGTACGTCTTCCATCCTCAGCCCTAGGTGGGGCAGCCACGGAAACACGATGCTTTGAAGAGCTACCGTTGCACGTTTCGGATTCCAATCCGCCACAGCTTTCTTCACTTTAGGAAGGATTAGCTGATCCAGCAGGTTGTCGCGGATAAATGGGGGCAGGAAAGACGACCAGGCCTCGTAGAGTTTCACGGCTGGTTGGGGCGTTTGCGGAGACCAGTCGTTATTGATGGACGTCCTCACTTTCGGGAGCCAGACGTTCCAAAGAAGACTCTCGAATGGAGTCATAGGTTTTTCTCTGCGAAGATGATCAATTTCGGAGCCGGATGAGTCAGAGGAGACGAACATGTCCATGGGCGCAACAGCGACGGTTTTCGATCCGTAAACGTCGATTTGAGTCTGTGCTGGTTTCTCCTCGGTCGTATTGACCCTAAGCGCACGTCTCCAACTTCGAAAGGTAGAAAGAAAAACCATCGGGGCTTCCAGGGGATCCCATGTCGCCACCATTCGGCGTACCTATAAGCACTGTTAGTATCAGCGAGGCATTGTCAAGTAAAGGCTCACCAATGGAGCGATCGCAGCAACGACGACCTCATCAAGCCGGTATTTTTCGAATTCGCGCGAAAACTGATCCACAAGTTTATAAAAGAGTGGCGAGAACGGCTCGAGAGACGCTTCATACACCGAGGCGAGCTCCTTGGATTTGGCGTCGATCTCGCCAGCGACAATTTGGACTTGCTGCAGCCGTGCGATTACTGTGTACACGCATGAGTTTAGGGGATTCGATCCGCAGGAAGAAAACTCACAATCTGCCTCTTCCTCGACCTTTCTGCGGAGGCGCGCGTCTTCATGAGCTACCCATTTCTTCCGTTCATCCAATGCCTTTGCTTCACGAGCGAGACCATCGAGGTCGGTTTTGCAAGACTCGGCGATGAGACGGATGTTGTGTCGAACCTCAGGAATACGCGTAGGGTCGTTTGAAGGCGACCATGAATTCATGGAAACGTCCGCCAACGAAGAAACCTCCCTCGGCTGCGAAGAAAAAAATATCAGTAAAAGACAAAGGACTGTATGGAAGTGACATACTACTGCCCCAGTCGCGTCGATGATCTGGCCAATACTGGACAACGCAGGCATTTCTTGCCCCGCCTCGGCAAGAATCTGCTCGTACGTCTTGTGCTCGACCTTCGTCTTGACCTTTTTGGGCCGCTTCCAGATATCGGACCGTTTCTCCTGCGCCTCCTTCTCCTTCCTCCTGGCCCGGCGCGCTCCAGGTGCGTCATCGTCGGGGATCACCTCACCCCTGCGGCGTGCATCCTCGATCTCAGACTGCTTCGTCTTCTCCTTGAACCCGCGGAACCCCATGCCCATCTTCTGTGGTCGCAGCTTGCTTTCCACGGGTGTCACGATGCCCTCCCCGGCAGCACCGAGACCTGTCCCGGTCTGCCAGCCCATCTTCGCGAGGAGACGCGCACCGATCGTTCCCTGGATCTTGTTGAAGTGCGCTTGCTCGGCAGAACTGAGGGGAGTCGCGGGCCTGGGCGAGTCGCGCACGAATGAAGGCTTGCTGCGAGTACCGAAGGCGGCAGGGAACTCTTCTTCGGAGGTCGGAGGTGCGCGGGAACCGATGCCACCTTTAGGCAGGGCGGGAGAAGGTGCAGACGGTTCGTCGCCGCCTTTGGAAAAGGCGGCCATCCCGCTCTTGGCAAATGCTGAGCCTAGTCCACCCTTGGAAAACGTGGCCGAAGAGGAGGCGCCACGGGACGATCCGATTCCAACCTTCGATGCACCGAACATGGGGGTCTCCCCCTCATTCTCCGGCGGTCGGCTGGACTTGGACCCTATACCCCGCGCTTGCGGTGGTTCGTCTTCGTCCTCCTCTTCCCGCACACGAGGGGACGGGGCCCTGGAGGGTTCGGACTCGTCAGAATCGTCTGCGGCGTCCTCGTCACCATCGTCGGACCCGTCATCCTCACCATCTTCATCCACGTCCATCTTTGTAGACTTGGACGCATCGCCAGACACAAATGCGGGAGCCTTAGTCCAATCGTTCCGCCGGGCTGTAGTTCTGCGTGGCTGAAGATCAGCCTCGAGGCCGTCTTCCTCGTCCTCGTCACTGACCCGTCTCCGCTTGCGCTGATATGGGTTTTCAAAGAGATTCCGTGCCTCCCGCGCGTCGCGGCTTTCGTTCGGGTCAAATTCATCGTTTTCAGACCCAGCAGACGCGTCCGAGTCGTCTCCGTCGTCCAGGATGCGTTTGCGGCGGGCCATGGCGACACTGCGTAAGTCGGATGCAAGTTGAGCTTTGGGGCCGGCGACTTCCGAAATCAATAGATGCAAATAACACGACTTGACTCTCCGACCACAACGTCTATTTCCAACCTGTTCCAGCATGCCATGAGTTTCCCGACCCCGAAATAACCAGCCTTTTTTTAGATTCTTTTCCAAGAAGCCAACCACTGCCGCAATCCGCGACACAACATGACCCGATGACCAACCGCGAATTATTGTCATGTTCAACTGCGATGGCAAAGAAGGTGCAATTAGTATACGGCGTACGCTATAGATCCGAGGCAAGTAACTCAGTGAGTGGACCTGACGTTTTCAAAGGCTCCAGCTGAGGTATCGATGTCTCATCGGACCCGGAGATTTGAGGTTTTCGAATTGAATCCCAAAGCCCAAGTACCAGTAAGCACGCTACAATCGGGTATTCTTTGAGCCTCGAGTCAACCCCGAGTTGGCCTGGATCAGCCTGGCAGACCAATGAAAGACGCTGCAAACTGTACGAAAAGTCAAGCGATGCAACTTCTTCAACAAGATGCCAACGGCTGCCGAAATGCCGAACAATAAGACAATTGACCACACCGTTTCGTGCCTGATGCTAGGAACTCTACTCTCACTGTTCAGCGCCTACTGCACAATAGCGTCGGACATCTGTCGCAGTATCCATCTATTTTAAGCCGCTCCAATTGTCCATGGCGGGCCTGGGGAGGCCGCCGCCGCCTTGCATAAAACCGGTTCGAGATACGGACACACAGTTGAACATCTCCCTCTTCCCTGGTCATGGCTTCTTTACGACACGTTCTCCTCGCACTCCTGGCAGCTGTGCCCGTCGTCATGTCCCAGTCCAATCAGTCCGATGCCCTCCCTAGCTCGTTTCCTCATGTATACCCTGGCATGCCCACTGGCGACTACAACCCGGCCTGGCAGAAATGTGCGTCTTTTTTAACCGCCCTGCATCATCACCCATTTAGGGCGTATTAGATTTTGAAGTTACTGCTCCCCTCCCGAACATATCGTTCCCTTTACCGCGAAGCTTTGCTGGTAACATCGATGTGCAACGTGCTGGCCACCCTAACAACACTCTGTTTTTCTGGGCGCTGGAAAGCCGGTCTGGATCGTTGACGACGAGCAGCAACGAGCCATGGGGTATTTGGTTGAACGGAGGGTCAGTTGAGCGAACACACATCAAGATATTAGTCTACTGATAACCCCTCACAGCCCCGGTTCTTCGAGCATGGTGGGATTCTTCCTCGAGGTGAGTTTCATGCGCAACTTTACAACTTCCACTGGCTTAACAAATGTAGAATGGCCCAATTCGCATTGCTGCCGACGGCACAATCTCCGCGAACACGTACAGCTGGGACACGGTCGCCGATTTCATTTGGATCGACCAGCCAGTGTACGTATATTATGTACAAACACCTTAATTTCTCTTACAGTTATTATCCAGGGGAACTGGATTCTCGACTGCTGATGCAGCTGGCTACAGTGAGTCGTTTCGATTATATTTTACGGCGTGTTGCTAACGAATGAAAAGTTGCCGACGAAGACCAGATGGGAGCCGACTTCGTGGGTACATGTCGCCTAAACTCCGTTTTATACTTAAAAATCTTCGTCAGATGGGTTTCCTCGAGAACTTGGTCAAGGTTTTCCCCAGTCTCGCCACTCGCCCTCTTCATCTCACGGGAGAGAGTTATGCCGGAGTGTGAGTATTTACCCTCATGTGTTGTGCGACGTCTCATCTTCTTTCGCCGCAGGTATATTCCATACATCATGAAGGTGGGTCTGCAGATTACACCGACGAATTATTGACCTCAATTTTATTCCTAAAGGCCTATTTCTCGATGGCCAAACCTCCGGTCAAGATCGCAAAAATTGCAATCGGAGATGGATCCATTGCGGCGGACGAAGTGTTCGAGCTCCTCCCTGCCGTGAGTTTCATGATATATTCTTCAGTCGTGCAAGCCATTAACGCACATCAGTTGGACGTCATCGCAACATACCCTCAGCTCATTGGGTACGACCAAGACGTGTACAATTACTTCAAGGAGCAGTGCGTCTCATCTCTCCAAAATCCACTGCTTTTTGTGCTGATTTTATATTCCAGGGAACACCTGTGTGGATACGACATCAACCTGACCTATCCTCAAGACGGGATCATCCCGACGGTCGGCTTCACTGATGCTCTCGACCGCGACGTACCTTTCCTCGAAAAGGCGAAATATTCGAAACGCGGTCTGGTCGCGGAGATCACGCAACGTTATGCTGCGTTGGAACCCACTGAACGCGACCTCCTCGCACGCCAGCGCGAACGCGCGTCCTGGAAGCGCGATCTGAGCCTCCGGGCCAACGGTACCCTCGATCCCTGGGTACGTGGGGCGCACAGGGCTGTCTTCACCTCCACTCATGTTTCTTTTCAGTACGGATGTGCTCTCCTCCCAGAATTCATCGACTACGCCTTGAACTACTCTGCTCCCTGGACTATCGATCAAGATTTTAATGTATGCAACAACTGCCTTGTTAACCAACCGTCATGGATACTAATATGTTGTGAACCAGGTTTATGACATCACGCATCCCGACGACTCACCTGACCTTTCTGGGACATACCTCAACGGTTGGTACAATGCGCTCTAAATTATTTTATATGCTGACGGTTGTTAGACCCACGTACAAGGGCTGCGCTGCATGCACCTACGAGCAAGGATTGGGAAGAAACCTTCGAATATGTGTTCGGCGACCTAGGTACGTCGGAAATTCTTAAACCCATTAATGTGCCTTTGACGATGCATCGTTAGAAAACGACCCCAGTAAGTAATATGTAACCGTACCCAGGGACGAGACTTTAATTCAACAACTTTTTCCAATAGGCCCAGTGTGCGTTTCTCTCTCTCCGATTATGAGCGAACCATATCTCATATCCCGAAACAGTCCCATGAATTTCCTCTCCGAATTCGCAACCAATGCAACAGCCCATAGCGTCTCGGTTATATTGTACTCCGGAAACGACGACGCCCTCATTGCTCACAGAGGGACAGAAGGTGTGCACCCATGCCTTTTTATTTTTTGTTCCACATTATTCATCCTCGTCGTAGTGACGATTCAGGTTAGTCCTAGTTGGATGTAAGAGTCACGAAACTAACCAACCCTGATATTCCAGAACACGACCTTCAGCGGGATCCAGGGTTTCACCCGCAAGCCTTCTACTCCTTGGACCGACGATACCGGCAAATTCGCCGGGATCGTTCATCAAGAGCGCGGCTGGATGTACGTCCTCTTCAACGGTGCAGGCCACTTGGTTTCGGCGAAGACGCCAGTCGCGGTATGCCATCCCGCCATCCTTCCTGTTCTCGTTTCCCGACTGAGATATCTTCAAGGCGCTGACGTTCCTCCGCGAGTTCGTCATCGGCTCCAACACCACCGGCTCAGTCGTCAAAACCCCCGCAGGGACGGTCGCTGTCGTGGGCGGGGAAAACTCTCCAATGATCGGCAACGTCCTCCCTGGCTCGGACCCCATCGTATACGACGCAGGCACGGCAACCTCCACGTTCGTTTACCCCGCAGAGACGATTGCGGCGTGGAACACGTTCATTCGCGGACAGACTGGGGCGTCGAGCACAACAAAGCCTGTGGCAGCCGTTGCTGTTAACGCCGCATCGCAATCTGTCCCGCATCATCTAATTTTCCCCGTCTTGGCTAGTTTTCTGAGTTTGGCGCTACTTTAAATTATCTCTATCTATTCAGGCGTCTGGAACATCTTGAAGCTAACATTGTATCATTGTCTGTGATCTTGGGAATAGTCTACATCTATAATATAATCTTTTAATGTATTTGTTTCATTCGAGGGCGATGAGGAATATGTCACTTGCGCCTGAGCTCCGCGATTTCAACCATTTTACACAGCCACATGTTCAATTCCAACGCTTGGTAACTCAAACTTCAAGTTATAGATGTTTTTCTGATACTATTGCGTGTGTGTGTCGTAGTTTTATTCAGAAAGAAGATCTTGGAGTCATTGTTGGCGTGAGTTGAATCCATTGAGGCCTGATCCCCGTACGCGTTCGAGATGCCATCCAAGAAACTCGGATCCGGCTTTTGAAGGACAGACAAGTCGCGGAGCTTCCAGTGTGCGTAACTCTCTGCACCGTCTAGAAAGAGTATTTTCCTGAATGAGACGGAAATTTTCGTGAATACTAACGCGCGAGTTACCTTGGCCCGCCGCCCGGGAGAACTCGATTAGTTTACCACGGATCCCTTCTACAACCAAGAGGAACAGCACGCGGGTTGAGTTTCGGTTTTGACACCTTAACCCTGGTATTGAGCGGTTCTGTTGTAGTGAGCGAACAAGGAGCGAACTGTTTGGGAGAACTCAAAAATAGGTGTCGGAAAAGGCAAGTCCGATTTATGGCCGTGATTGTCGAGAGCACTGCCACTGACGCGTCCCTTATCTCTCTCAATCTTACCCCATGGAGAATCGTGATAATCTTTGATCATTTCGTCAAGTGTCCAAATAAGTTGTCGAAGCCTGAAACCAGCAAACCCCGCAACTTACACTGTTCGAATCGCGTCCCAGGTTATGGTTATATTATCATATCCTTGTGTGAATGCTATTTATTGGTTGAAATTTAGGCTGGGCTTCGAGATCATCATGAAGATCTCTTTGTTGATGCGTTTATTCGTTGCTGCTTACAGCGTTGGTTTTTCTATTGGATAGGAGGATTATACGAACATGCCTTTGATCTTATTCTAGCTGCCCAGATGCAACCCGAGTGAGGCTGTTTTTTTTTTGCGCGGGGGGGGGGGGGGCGGTGAATGTGCTCGCACGGGCTGCACTAAATACCAATGCCTGGAACGCGTCGGAAGAATTGATGAAGTCACTGGTGCTTGAGAGCCTAAAACATTGGCCCAGGTACTCGGGTGAGACGGCGGGCGAATGCAAAGTAGAAGGCTCATATGTGTGCATTCCCCTGGGGTTAACTTGTAGCTTATTGGCTCAACTCGGGGACGCCTTCGGATTGGTACATATCAGAAATTATGATTAGGATATTACGTATAAGTTTTGTCGAAGAATATGTAGTCGTCGTGACTCTAGTCTCTGTCAGTTATTTCAACCACGTAGTTATTTCAACCATGTTACACAGCCACATGTTCAAGTTCAAGTTCAACTCCAACTCGAACTTGTAGATGCTTCCCTAATCCAATTGGATGTGTTTCATAGTTTTGTGCGAAAAGAATATATCGATTCCATGGAATATTACAGTTAGTATTTAGAGGCATTGTTGGCCGTTCTACTGTTGGCCGTAATCGACGGGAGACAGTCTAGGATCGACTGTTGGGCTATTTAGCATATTTTGTCCCCCGCAACTGCTTATAGTTGAATAACTAGCTTACGGTTGCGCCTAAGCAGTAGTAGTAGGCTTAGTGAGCCTTAGTCATCTATTTATATATGCTAAGTAAGCCTCGCCAAATGCAATGGTAAGCCTTTTCCGCAGGGCCGTCGGCGCAGCCCGCTGATATACAGCACTCCGTGAACCAGCCGTCAGTATAAATATTCAGGAGGACACTGAAAACCTCACCTAAAATGCCAACACACACTGCTCTTGCCGCTCTTGCCAAAGGCTCGTTCGATGCCATCCAAGTGGAAACAGAAAAACCGGGCCCAGGCCAGGTGCTCATCAAAGTCGCGTACGCGTCGATAATTCCGTTTGACACGTATATCACGGATGTGGGGTTCGGGGTCGAAGAGTATCCCGTTATCTTGGGGTTCAATGCCGCGGGCACTGTCGACGAGGTCGGCACCGGTGTTACATCGCTGGCAGTAGGCGACCGGGTGCGCACAGTTGGCCCATGCGTATATTGCGCGTCTTGACTGTTTTATTCCAGATTACGGGCTTCAGTGTGTATGGGCGAGGCCGAAAGGACGGCCTCAAAGGAACGCTGCAAGAGTTCGTCGTATTGCCCCACGAGCTCTGTGCGAAGGTTCGGCTTTGAGCCAGAGGACCGGAATTCTGTATACTGAATAAAAGCAGGTCCCGGAGAATATAGCACTTGACGCAGCCGCGACGATTCCCGACAACTTCATCACATCCTTCTATACCCTATTTGACCAGCTTTCTTTGCCCGTGCCTACCAGCTTCCCCCCGACCGCCCAGCCCCCGAATCACGCTGTCCCAATCCTCGTGTACGGTGCGGGCTCGACGGCCGGGCAATATGCGATCCAGTTGCTCCGCGCGGCGGGCTACACCAACGTCGTGGCCACCGCGTCCCCGAAGCATCACGCGTTCCTGCGGACCCTCGGCGCAAAGAGCGTCTTCGACTACAACGGCCCGACCCTCGCGGCGGACATCGGGAGCGCCGTCGGTGGCGACGGCAAAATCGCGCTTGCGTATGATTCGATCACGGCGGAGGGCACCCTGGCGAAGATAGCGCAGGTCATCAGCCCGCAGGGAACCGTGGCACTCCTCCTCCCTATAAAGGAGGGCAACAAGGTCGCAGTTGGTGAGGCGCCAATGCACATGCAGATACCGTCCGGCCGCAGTCCATTCTTGCCGGAGACGAAGGTCGTGGGTGTGCGCACGTTCCAGTATCGCGATGTACGTCCTGTCTATTTCTGTGTCGACGAGTGTTGAAATTATTTCAGAACGAATATTTGAATGCGAACTTGATGCCCAAGATCCTGCCGGAATTGCTTGCGTCGGGGATAATCCAACCGAACCGCGTTCGTTTGCTGGACCAGGGGTCGTTGAAGGACCGTGTTGAGACGGGTTTGGATTTGCTCAGGAATAACAAGATAAGCGGGGAGAAAGTAATTGTCAAGGTATCATGAAAAGTGAACCAGAGTGCGTTGAAGTGTGCTCCGTGAATGCTGACTGCTAGCTTACCTCGTGCCACCGCTTTGGACAAGTACAACCGGAAATAATCTTTCAGCCATACAATGTTACCTGTATTCCTGTTCTACACAGACCCTCCTGAGAATCGAAGAAACCGCAAGTCCATACGTGAATGACGCTCACTGTAAAAACATGCGCAGAAAAACAATCATTCTTGTAACCCGAAGTCCAGTACCCGAGCACTTTGAACGGCGTCGCTGCCCTCGGTCTGCTATAATTGTAGTAATGCGGGGTCAGCGGACGGAGGCGGTCGTTTGGTCCACCACGACCAGCTGCGGAGAAGAAAAAAGAAAAGAGTTAGCGCGTCTCCTACATGGTACGAATAGACAGGGAGACGTGCAGAGAGGTCTACGAGTTGCTCCGGAAAGCCCTCAACGTGTAGGAGTGGGTACGTTTTCTTCTGTACTGTAGTGTGCACTGTGGGTCGAATACACAGGGGACTCGAGGACCGCGCGATCCGTAGACGGGATTTGCTCGCTTGTCTTGGCCTTGGCCCAACCTTGACTTTGGCGGGATGTTTTTCGCTTGAGAGGGACTGGGATTGCGCTTGGGAGGCGTTGGCGTTGACCGTGGTGAGGGACGAAAACGGAGATTGGCGACGGCACCGCCACTGACGCATCAACATTTCTATCCCCATGAAAATCCCGCCGGCCCCGCGTCTGCTTCCGATATGCTCGAGTGACTGGGGGACTGCCGCCTTTCAAAGAGTACGCTGCAAACGAGGCGCCAGCAACAAGACTCGAGTTGGTAGGCACATTTCGTTAGATGCACGGCATCTTGACGGTATCAGTGAGTAAGATTCCCCACAATTCGTGTTGCCCTGATGGTCTAGTAGTATGATTCCTTGTTAGGGCCATCGCCTAACTTCGAGGAGGTCCCCGGTTCAATTCCGGGTTAGGGCCTATTTTTGGTCCTTTTATTAGGGCCGCGTTTTTTTGACTTTTTGACTTTTTGCGTATCTTGAGCGCGGAGCGCATCCTCTGTTCTATGATCCGTATTAGTTTTGTGATTTTAGGATGATAATCGTGGTCTCCAGAGCGATCCCAAGTTGAACCATCAATATTGATGCTAATGATGCAGCGATTGCGATGTGCGATTTCGTCTCTTGCGCCAATTACTGGCGTACGCGTCATTTCCATCCTGACCAGAAATTAAGTTTGCTAAGAGTGTACTTGTATCAAACGTCCCATTATCAGCGGGGCGTGTTGTCCGACATTTCCAGTAAGATTGCACAAAGTGGTTGTTCCACTAGAGTTACAAACTTTAAGCTGCTGAGAATTCTGCTCCATTCCCAGTATTTATACTATACATTTATCTAAGGGTTTGACCCGAATTCAAGACTTCATCGTGAGTTGCGGTTGGGTCTCGGGCAGCCCTCGGGCTGAGTCATCCAACTGGTCAGCGTTCCGCATCATCATGATCCTTCAACTCCGGGATTGTCAACTCCGACACCAGACGGGCATTCACAAAGCAATTTTACGATCCGGAAGGTCGAATATCTATAAAGACAGCTTTCGAAGGCTTCGACCTGAGAAAGTACCTTGCACCCGCCACCACTCTGTAGCAGATTCACCATGAAGTAGGTCCCTCTCGGTGGAGATTTTCTCGAATGCCAACCAGCAATGCACTCCAGGATTGCTGCCATTCAAGCTGAACCCGCTTGGTGGGACCTCAAAGCGGGGGTCGCAAAGACAGTCTCGCTGATCAAGGAGGCTGCGTCCAATGGTGCCGAGCTCCTGGGATTTCCCGAGTCTTTCATTCCAGGCTACCCGATGCGCATCTGGGCGCAGCCTTTCAGCGCACACTTCCTTTTAAAGTTCAAAAATAACTGTCTTTCTGTGCAATCGAACGAGTTCAAGGAAATCTTAGACGCTACAAAGGAAGCTGGAATCTGGTAAATCTGATACCGCAACCCCAGACCACATCCATCAAACAAGATTATAGGGTCGTCCTTGGATTCTGCGAGTTGGACGGGGAAAGCATGTACGCATCTCAAACCATTATAAATCCCGAGGGCGTCGTCGTTTTGCATCGTCGGAAAATCAAGGCAGGTGTTAATCGTTTTATCTTCTGGCAGCTTATATAGCGGCAGCAGCCGACAGGGCAGGAGCGCACAGTTTGGGGCGAGGGTCCTGGTTCGTTATTGCATTTATACAATTGTCGCCTTCTCAATTTTCCGGCAGGAGACTCGCTCCAAAGCGCTGTGAAAGGACCAGGTGGGGTTACCATCGGTGCTCTCAACTGCTGGTAAAAATCAGTCATGGCACCCAGTATTATTATTCATCAACTGGCGATAAGGGAGCACCTTCAGCCATTATTGAGATTCCATCACTACAGCCTGGGAGTCCAAATTCACGTTGCCAGCTGGCCGTACTGCGATTCTGTCGCCAACGGCTCACCACCTCAACTATCTTCCGATGCTCAAATTGTCCAATCCAAATTTGCGGCATTGGAAGGCCAAATGTTTGTGATATCTAGCACACAGATGCTCAGCAGCAAGAATGCCGAGCTGTGCGGGTGCGTAACTCTTAATTCCCACCCCCGCTGAATCTCGCTAATCGCTAGTATTCACAGCGTCAAAGGTACCCACTACGAGATGCCTGTAAGTCGGCACCTCTCTGCTTTATTTGCTTATATGCTGAGAAGGGCTCCAGCACGGAGGTGGCTTCGCGGCGATATATGGCCCGGACGGAACTCAGCTTACACCGCCGACGAAACCAGACGAGGAGATAATTCTGTACGCCGACATCGATCTGGACGCCGTCAAGTTGGCGAAACTTATCGGGGATCCGGTCGGTCACTAGTAAGTTCTTTTCCAATATTCCTCACGAGGAAATCTGAGCATACCAGCTCCCGGCCGGACCTGTTGTCCCTGCATGTCAACAGTCGTCCCAGCCCACTCGTGTCTTATGAAGGAAAGGAGGACTACACTCTTCTCAGTCGCATGGGACAATAGTTATCATGACCGCAGACGTGAACTCACGGGGAGTCTAGGTAGCCTCCCGAGTCATATCATGATAAAGTTCTTTTTGAGAAAGAAGAAAGGCAAAAACTTATTACATACATAATGTATATCCTTGTCAGCTCCATCTACTTCTTTGTGCCACTTGCCTTTTCGGGTCGAGAGCGGTTGTTTGGCGGATCGTTTATTTACAACGATAATTGCCCTGGTCAATTTTGGCAATCATCATACGAGGAAGACGCCCGAAATGTAAACGACAACTGAGATTATCCTGCGGTGGATAATCATCTATGTATAACGGTCCTGTGCGAGTTTACATTAATGTTGGTAGTACAATGTTATTCCGCCGAATAAGTAGTGTTCAGTTTAGTTCCACTCCCCTGTAAAAAAAAAGAAAGACCCCGCGCTAAGGTACATAGTATAGGCAGGTATCGCCATCGCCAGAGAAAAAAAAAAGTAATATGCGAGCAAACCGCAGTAATCGCGAAAGAAACAGTAATAATGATGCGCGACGTACAATACGCCACGCCAACTCAGAACCGGAACAGGCCCTTCTTCTTCTTCTTCTCCTCCTGCGCGGACGGCGTCATCGACGTGTTGGAGGCGTACGACTCGGCGGGCGAAGGGCGTGCGGCGGGGCGCCGCTCCTGGCGCGGTGCAGCGAGCGAGGCGGCGGGCGCGGGTCGTGCGGGCGGGGGCGCATCGCGCGTGTAGTATCGCTCGTCGTAGAACTCCTGGAACGACCGCCCGCCGGCGCGGGGCTCCCGTAGCCCGTTCGGGATCGCCTTCGAGCCCATTCCGCCGAGCTCGAGCACCTGCAGGTCGTCGATGAAGTTGCGCGGTGTGATCGTGTGCGTCGAGCCTGCGGAAAGGTGGGGTTAGATTCAAGGGGCCACAGGGGGTCATGAGGAAAAGGACAGACCGATGTAGATATCCTTGTTCAGCGACGCAGACAGCTGGTACGCCTCGCGGATCTCAGAGTAGGTCATCCCGCCCGCGACGAACACTAGCAGGCGCTGCCGTGTGTCGGTCACGCCGCCCGGCCGTGCAGCCTTGTGCCACGACGGCTTCTGGCTGCGCAGCGACGTCGCCTGCACCGGGGTCCCGCTCCGCAGGCTCGCTGCCGGAGCAGCCAGCGACGGCGCATCCTTCACGTACGGGAACAAAGTCTTATCCAGCTTATCCGCGACGTGCTCCTCCAGAATCGTCTTCATCGACGGCTTGAACCGCGACAACTCGTACTCCTCGTCGCTATTCGGCTTCTGCTTGATCTTCTTCTTGGTATCGCGGTCGCCCGGACCCTACTCCACGTGTTATTCACTTATCGTTTGAGGATGAGAAGAAACTCGACGCACCCGACTGATGCGCACCCCTAGGTGCACCAGCGCGTTGACCGCCTCCTGCTCGGCTATTGACAGCCGCGCGTGCTGGTAAAGCCGCCGTCGATCCTCGTCCGGCACGCCATCGCGGAACTGGATGTACAGCGCCACGATGCGCACCTTGTTAGCATTTCTGCGTGATGTCATTAGTCCCGTTACTCCAGCCACAAGATAGAACAACTGTGCAACGCGTACACGACTTCTCTGCTATCGAGCAGGGGGACCATATCCTGGACGAGATTCTTGGGGTTCTTCCCTTCAGCAGTCACGCCGGTAGCACAATCCTGCAGCAAGCGGTACATGAGCATAGTTCGCGAAACGCAGATTCCGCTGGATATTACCTGCTCGATAGTGGCGACTAGGGGCAGCTTGTCCCGCTCAAAGATGCCCATGCATTCCTGCGCCATGTTCAGATGCAACGAGAACTGCGGAACGAATCAGTCTCCGTTATAACCGCTCCATTACAGCATTCCGCACCTTTTCCCGCTGCTCCTGATACTGCGGCAGACTCGCCAGCATCTCCTTCATGTCGTTCAAGCTCGCCGCGCCCTCCCTAGTGCCCGATATTAGGTCACACAATTGTAAATCAAGGTAATCACACGAACGCACCCCTTGAAGACCGCATTCTCCTCCAAGAATTTGTTGAAATCCGCCATGAGCTTATCGATCGCCTCGCGCATGTGCATATGCCGGACCTCCGTCCACACCGTGTCCGCGTCTGTCAGCGTCGCGGTTTTGTCCTCGAACGCGCCTACGGATGACTGGAACTTGTACCTGCAAAGATGCCTAATGAGTAGATACAGAGAAAGAGGTGGGAAAAGCGCCGAACGTGTATTTCGTCCCGTCCTCTATGGGCAACAAGTCGTTCGCCATCGCCTGGTACGTAAACTCGTGCAAAAACGGCGCGATCATGTCCATCGCGCGGTCGGTGATGAACAGCGTCCCGCGCGGCCGGGGCGGCTCCCCCTGTTTCTAGAAATCACCGCACACCATTGAGCATAAAGGGCCGGACGCTGAAGATGCGAGCGAATGCACACACCGCGAAATCCGGGTTCGCCTTCTTATACTCGTCGAGGTTGTTTTGCACGAAGAACGCGAGGATCTTCGTCGCAAAGTCGCCCTCGACGGATTCGTACGCGCGTGCCTCGGCGCCGCGCGCAAGGTTCGTCCGCCAGCGGCCGCTCGCCTCTGGCGGAGGCGCCCCGCGTGTCGACGCATGTGGCTTCAGCGCACCTAGCGGGGGGTGGTTGGGCGGCACGTAGTACCGGATGAAGGGGTACTCGTTCAGCGTGATGCAGACGTTGGAAATCTGTCGCAGACGTGTGAGCCACAGTTCTTGAAAAGGAGCTGAGAAGGCGCACAATTTTACTGGCGAATCTGAGCTGCTCCTCGAGCCGGTCGCGCGCCGGCTTGAACTGCGAGTCGCTCCGCGGGGGGCTGTACATGCTGAAAAACATCTCGGGCGCCTGCATCGAGAATGTTTGGGCCTCCGAGGCTGTTGAAGGTCAGTTAGCTCGTCCTCCTACCATGAGCACAGACCGCACGGACCCCAGAAATTGACGAACAGCTCCTTCACCGCGCGGAGGTACGGTTCCGCCGCCGAGGACGCTAGCCGCTCGAACAGCCGTTCCTCCAGTCCTATGAGACACAATGTAAGCCGCGCGCACAACGAACGAAAGGCCAAAACCGCCGCTTGCCGTCAATGAAGAAGAGATGAGCGGCGGCATACTGCCTGACGCCCGAGAAATCCTTGATGACCCGGTCGACGTTCTGGCTCGTCGGCATGAGCAGATACAGCGCCTCGAACTCGGGCTGCGGGTCGCGGAAGTTGGTTATACTCTCGATCACTGCGCGGTGCGGTGGCTTAGTTGCACACACACGCAAAACGGGAGGGGACGCACGGGTGACATTCTCCTCGAGGATATCAAATTGCTTGAGCACGGAGCCCAAAAGTTTCTGCGAGTGCTCGTCGACGACGAGGATCTTCCATTTGCCGGAGGGATTGACGGAGCGGATGGCATCGAGGAATTCTGCGGTGGCCCTGGTCAGATGGATATGCTACGAAACGGCGAGAGCAGCGCGGCGCACTGGAGCGGACGGTGGTAATAAGGGAAGCCATTCAAGAGAATCTTCCTGGAGATTTCTCGAGTCCCTTTCAGTCAGAAGGAATATGCCCTTGCTAGAGGAATGTAGCACGAGCGCAGTCTCGTCTACACGCGCCACAGCAACGGGGTCGGATAGAGAGCAGGATGATTATCTAATAGCTCCCTATGCCAAGCACATCGCCTTCGAAATTCGATTCAAAAAATCTAGCCCGGTCTATTGCTATTCTCATCGCTAGATTCCCAGAATCTACAAAACTATTCAGTCCAAATGAGTGGCTGAAGATATCCAAGTAAGTTATATCGCCAAGGAGAACCAATCAATCCAATGCAATCTCAAAGAGTAAGACCCAACCACTCAGCACCGCGCCGCCGACGAGCGCGAGGCTGGCAGCATTCGCGAGCGCTCCGCCCGTGCCAGTACCCGAATTCCCCTGCGCGACCATGCCGTTGCTGCTCGACTCGGCGCTCGACGCGGAAGACGTCTCGCTCCCGTTGCCGCCGCCGCCGCCGCCAAAAGTGGTGTTGCTCGCCATCGACGCGGGCGGGGCCGGGAACGGGAACGACGCGTTCGTGTTCGACTCGACGTACATGTTTGACGTCGGGATCTTGGAGCACTTGCCGATGGGCTCGAGCTGCATGCATGCGTGTCAGCCGTACTACATACATACAAGTAATGAATAATCGAAAATGGGGGACAAAACGCACGGTGAAAGGGGGATTGTACGTCAGCGCGGTGTTGAGCGTGTACCCCATCGCGAGTTCGACGGTAATCTGGTACAGATCGTGCTGCAGGACGATGAATCTACGACAAGTCAGCGCGAGTGATATTAGCTGCATTCCCGCGTACCCAGTGCTCAGCGTCGTTGCGTTCCCCAGGATATTCTCAAACTCCGCAAACGAGGCCACCCCAGTGACGGCCCCCCCAGCGACCTCCCAGTCGAACGTGTCCATCGAGAAGCCGGAGGGGGTCCGCGTCCAGATCACGGGCACAAGACCCATCGCGAGCGCAATCATCCGCACACGGTCGTCTGAGAAGCATGGTTCAGTTAGTCAGGATTGACGAGGTTGCACAAGTAGCACTTACCTATGTCGCCGTACGGTGGGCGCATCGTCGTAGGCGTGACGCCCGTCACGGCCTGGATGGCCTTGCGCGTCCACCCCAGCTCGGCGACAATCTGCGCGTTCGTGAGCGCGGTTAGATGCTATTCACTCGGAGTGAGTTGACGCGTCGACGAAGGAAACAGGAATGGGCGAACAGGATGCGACCAAGTGTGCACGCTGATCTCGTGCCCGGCCATGTACTCGTTGATGAGCGTCGCTGGGTACTCGATTACGCGCGAGCCCACGCAGAAGAACGTTGCCGAGAGGTCCTTTTCCTCCAGATAGTCGAGCAGGTACCTACAAGGAATTCGGGCATCATATCAGCAACAGAGGGCGAGAGAGACGGCTGCGGAGAAACACACGGAGCTACGGGAGAAAATAAGCTTAGTGAGCAGAGTTTGGGGGGAGAACTTACTATAGGGACCCGGTCCATCGTCGAAGCTGAGAATGAAATGAGCGGGGGGTGATCGCAACCGACGAATGGCCTACCTAACGCCCCACGTCCCCTTGTCCGGACACGCAACGATATCGGTCTCTCGTGTGTACCCACCGCACGTCCACCACCCGCGGTTGGCAGCGTCCGCCGCCGCAGCTGAATTCATTCACGACGTCAGCCAGTCAGTCTCGCCGCAAAGGTCGGCCATGTACCTGTATCGTTGACACACGAGCCGTCCGTCGTAGGCGCGATGTCGGGGATATTGTACCCATCAAGCTCCTTCATCCACTCCATGACCTGGTCCGTAGCTGCCGCGCAATCAATTATTAATTTCATTTGGAGAGCGGAATTAAGGAAGCGACGTACTGGCGTCGATAGGTTTGTCCATTGTTGGCCACTCGCCAGCAACGAATGTCCCTGAGGAGGACCTTGAATACAGCGCACACGACCTGGGTCATGAATACACGTACATGCGGGCGAGGGGAGCGGCGGGGCCTTGGGGAAGGCGGGCGTGGCGCCGGGGGTGGCTGTTGCGGTGACAGTCGGGACGGGGGCGGTGGGCATGCCGAAGGTGATGCTCGCGAGGGGGGGAATTGTCACGCCCGCAATGACGGTGGGCGTGGGCGTCCCCGCCGGCGGCGCGGCGGATGACTGCCGCTTCGCAATTTCGGGGTCAGCGTGGACGGCGGTGGCGGCGAGGAGGGCAAAAAGAGCGGAGGCGAGAGGCTGGGGCTTCATGGTAAAGAGTGGAGGGTGCGTCGAAGGCAAATGGCCGTCCTTTAGAGTGGGCGTTAGGGAGAAAAAACTGTCAACAAGGTTCAAGAATCGCCCGATCGGGTAAGCTTCGTTTCTGATCGGGGTTCAAACCAGTCCAAAATCGGCTACTTCTCTCCAGCGTATCTGTCTAGCACGCTACATCTCAAGGAGAGCCTATATTTTTACAGTTATTTCGCACTGAATTGTTCAGAAACTCACCATTTCGTTCGTCCCATGCACAAAATCCGAGGATGTTGCCCCAGGAATGAAAGCTAGAATCGACTCGAGGGTGCCATGCTCCACGGGGAGGTGGGGCCACGATATGCGCAGGCGCCAGAAGTCCCATGTTATCAGCGACTCTTCAGCGTCTTCCGTGGTCGAATTACGTTTTGGAGAGACGCATATGAAAACGGAGTCAAAACCGAGGGGCACAACGGCAGGCAGGCATAACTCAGAGAATTATCGACGCCTACGCAACCGAGACCTTCGCTGATTTCGTGGAAGTCTTTGATCCGCGACGCGTGAGTTGACCAGGGTCGTAGGCGTCGCCGCTTACGATTGCGTGGCCTCGGTTGAGATACTGGAGTCTCCAGCCAAGGTCCAACCTCCAGCCAGCTCTAAACGCCGCATCCGCTTCAACCCCACCGATGCGTGGCGCGAATGTATGGCCGGGTGAAGGTACCTTCACAGCCTTTCCTTCGCGGGAGACAATTCAGCCTGCCGGCATTCTGTCCGGTCCAGGGGTACTTGAAGTTGGGCTTCAACTGTTGGAGTGCCAGTGACCCTGGAAGCCAAGACCACCTGGACCGGGAATCATTATCTTGGAAAACAACACGTATTGCATCTTTAAATTATAAATTCAGATGAATACGAAGAAAATTGGAGGCACCCGGCCACGTACGTACGCTACCCTCGATACCATGCCGTCTCCCAGGCTGCTATTGCGGGACTAAGTCGGAAGAAACGCAGAACGCGCATTCTAGCTTGGATATTATGTACGGCAGCTTGAAGATACGGCCGCATTTGGGTGCTAGAGTAGGGTTCCGGAGAACGACTCGTGTACCAGGGTGCCATAGGCCTATAGTGCTTGATTCGGAATCCAGACGTTGACGCGGTGTGTACGACGGAAGCAGGTGAGAATTCGCGGAGATTGATGCGCCATCAAATACCCCTTCACGGCCAACCACGACAATCGATAGCCAGTAGTTCACATCTGGTCAGGAATCCCCGGTTACCAGACTCCCAACAAACACGCC
This sequence comes from Mycena galericulata, assembly GCA_029289565.1. Lineage (NCBI taxonomy): Eukaryota > Fungi > Basidiomycota > Agaricomycetes > Agaricales > Mycenaceae > Mycena > Mycena galericulata. The sequence continues at coordinate 25,327 of JARKIA010000114.1, read as the reverse complement.
GCGAGTACTCTTGGTGGGTGGTATTGGCCCGGTGCGGAGAATCTCTCGTTTGCGCATCGATTATTGACTTCGACGGTCTGCAGTTAACTCGGACAGCGCCTTCAATGGCGAGTCGGTTGCCGGGAGAACTCATTCACCTCATCATTAGCCATCTGGACGAGTATTCGATCCGGCTATGCGGACTTGTCTGCAGAAGTTGGTTATACCCTAGCAGATTTTACACATTCGAAGACGTCAATTTAAAGGAGGGTAACACAACGCCATTTCTTGAGCTTGTGGAGACTTCACTTGTGTCGCTCCCAAGTTTAATCAGGGTGTTAGATTTGACAGAACCCTGGGGCTCAGAGTTGCAAAATATCGATTGGCTCGAAGGGATAGACCGATTGGGTTCCTGTCCACGGATGACCTATCTATACGTTCAGATAGGCGACAGGGGACTGGCCCATATCTCCTCATTTCTGAGCACACTTTCTTCGGTTACCACAACCCAGTTTCTGGTCTTACCAAGGAACTCCGCACGCTCCATCATGAAAATTTTGTCGAGTCTGCCGCCCTCAATGTAAACTTTGAAAATCTTCGACCCACCGGGGGACTTTTTCCAGGGTCAAACATTCCCGCCCGCTTCTCACCTTCCCGAAAAATTGCACACTTTGTGCTTGGGAAACGATGCGCAAAACTTCTTTTCGGCCTTGTTGTCGTTACCCCAGATCCCCCTCCTTTCCGCGGTACTTGTACCCTACACAGGGCCACCTCAAAACTCAGCCGTGGAAAAATACCTCCGTTTTGTTGGTGGAGTACTTCAAACGCTCTGTGTCGATTTTAGGAACACCGTTCTAGCCAGTGAGTATTCTCTTTGTCCTGACCTGTGGATATTAACTGCTCCACAGCCGAGGAAGAACCCTTCATTGCTCTCCGCCACAACACATCGCTCCGTCGCCTGCGCATCACAACTGAGGCCTACCGTATGCCCGGCGTGCTGCTCAAGACCATACCCCATTTGTCGTCTCCCGAACTGGTCGCGATTGATATGGTCACCCCATGGCGGCCGAGAGAGTCAAACAATATGAATGGCACAGTAGATCTGTGGCACTCTCTTGACACAGCGCTCGCAAGTCCGGTGTTCATTGGACTTCAAGCCCTCACAATTCAGGTGGATAATAAGCTTCAGAAGCCATGGTTTTTCGACGAATTACCCAAGCACATGCCCTTAACTGTCGCGCGTGGAGTTCTTCAAATCGTTGGCGAATAATGTATTGGAATTTGGACCTAACCGAGCCTTGGTCGGCCCAGGTTGGACGTAAATTCTGACGTTGTGCTCGGGAACTGCAGCACCGTCTCAGCGTCAATATTTAGCCGTTATTCTAGTTGATGTGTTTATCTTTCTTATATATTCTGAATAATATTCGACGGGAAAGGTTCAACGGCGGACTGTTATACGATAGTTGAGGTGCTATTCACCTCGATTTCAACAAATCTATAGTGCGTACTTCTTGATTATGCTGCATGCTCTCCCATCTCCTTGATATTCTATGCACATCGACCAGATAGAAAGCTACGTTACCGTCGTGGTCGTGGTATGCACATATGAAAAATACGTTCCCGGCGTAAACAAGAAATGTGGTGAAAAAGCCTCATGGATGACATCCGGCCACGCAATGACTCGGCCGTAGGTGGAACTGTAAGGGCGGAACTCACCTGTATTGAATCAATGTCTTCGATAGCGAAGGATTGAACGACCTAATCTCTTATCAACATACGCTACGACAGTCAAATTGCTCGTACCTCGCATATTGTATGAACGACCGCAGCTTTCGGCCGTCAGTGGGATGGCGGAGGCGGGGCATACCGTATTATGATCTCCATTGGCATGAATTCGAGTGGTATCAGACGTTTCGGAGAGACGCAGATGAAAACGGAGCCGAAGCCGAGGGGGACGACGGGAGGCCGGCATGATTTAGAGGACTGTCGACACCGAATCCGCAAACGAAACCTTCTCCAGCTTCGTGGAAGACTCTGATGATCCGCGACGCTTGAGTTGACCAGGGTCGTAGGCGTCGATATTTACGATTGCGTGGCCACAATGGATATACTCGATTTTCCAGACCTAAACGCCGAATCCGCTTCAACCTCACCGATGCGAGGTGCGAATTTATAGCCGGGTGAAGGTAGCTTCGCAGCTTTTGCTTCGCGCGCGAGACAATTCAGCCCGTCGGCATTCTGTCCGGTCCACGGGTGCTTGAAGAGTTTGGCTTCAATTGTTAGAGTGCTAGTGAGTTAGTGACCCTGGAAGCCAAGACAACCTGGAGCGGGAATCATTATCTTGGAAAACAACACGTATTGCATGTCTAAGTTAACAACTCAGACGAATACGCAAAAAAAAATAGGAGATACCCGGCCACATACGTACGTTGGCACAGTAAGGTCCCAGAGAACGTGTGGGTACCAGGGTGCGATAGCTCTTGAATCGGAATCCAGCCGTTGACGCCGTGTGTACGACGGAAACAGGTGAGAACAGGTGAGAATTCGCGGAGATTGATGTGTTGACTTTGATGCGCCATCAAATACCCCTTCAAGGCCAACCACGACAATCGAACGACAATCGATAGCCAGCAGTTCACATCTACTCAGGAATTCCAGGTTACCAGACTCCCAACAAACACGCCGCAAGTAATCTGAGACTCTCGGTGCGTAGTATTGGCCCGGTGCGGAGAATCCTTCGTTTGCGCATCGATTATTGACTTCGACGGTCTACAGTCCACTTGCACAGCGGCTTCAATGGCGATCCAGTTTCCGGAAGAACTCATCGACCTCATCATCAGCCATCTGGATGACAACGCTTCGATCCGGCTATGCGGACTTGTCTGCAGAAGTTGGTTATACTCTAGCAGATTTTACGCACTGGAATTCGTCACACTGCACGAGGACAACATAGCACCATTTTTTGAGCTTGTGGAGACTTCACTTGTGTCGCTCCCCAGTTTCATCAGGGTGTTATATTTGGCAGAACCCTGGGGCTCAGAGTTGCAAAATATAGATTGGCTCGAAGGGATAGACCGATTGGGTTCCTGTCCCCGGATGACCCATCTGCACGTTGAGATAGGTGACAGGGGACTGGCCCATATCTCCTCATTTCTGAGCACACTTTCTTCGGTTATCACGACCAAGTTTACGGTCTTACCAAGGAACTCAGCAGGCTCCATCCTGAAAATCTTGTCGAGTCTGCCGCCCTCAGTGGAAACTTTGAAAATCTTCGATCCACCAGGGGACTTCTTCCAGAACCAAACATTCCCGCCTGCCTCTCACCTTCCCGGAAAATTGCGCACTTTGTGCTTGGGAAACGATGCGCAAAACTTCTTCTCGGCATTGTTGTCGTTACCCCAGATCCCCCTGCTTTCTGCAGTGCTTGTACCCTACATAGGGCCAGCTCAAAACTCAGCCGTGGAAAAATACCTCCGTTTTGTTGGCGGAGTACTTCAAAAGCTCAGTGTCGATTTTAGGAACACCGTTCTAGCTAGTGAGTATTCTCTTTGTCCTGACCTGTGGATATTAACTGCTCCACAGTCCAGGACGAACCCTTCATTGCTCTCCGCCACAGCACATCGCTCCGTCACCTGTGCATCACAACCGAGGCCCACTGCATGCCCGGCGTGCTGCTCAAGACCATACCCCATCTGTCGTCTCCCGAACTTGCCGCGATTGATATGTTCACCCCATGGTGGCCAGGCGAGTCAAAGAATCTGAATGACACAGTAGATCTATGGCGCTCTCTTGATGCTGCGCTCGCAAGTCCAGTGTTCATTGGACTTCAAACCCTCAAAATTCGGGCGGATAATGCGCTTCAGAAGTGATGGTTTTTCGACGAATTGCCCAAACACATGCCCTTGACTGTCGCGCGTGGAGTTCTTCAAATCGTTGGCTAATAATGTATTGATTTTGGGATCTAACTGAGCCTTGGTAAGCCAAGGTTGGATGTAAATTCCGATGTTGTGCTCGGGAACTGCAGCACCGCGGTACCGTCTCACCGTCGATGGTCAGCCGTTATTCTAGTTGATGTGTGTCCATCTTTCTTGTATATTTTGAATAATATCCGACCGGAAAGTTTCATGATCAAGAGCACAACGGTGGACAGTTATACGACAGTTGAGCGGACGCTCCTTTCTGAGTATTCGGCGCTATCCATTCTGTTTCAACAAATCTACAGTACGTACTTCTTGATTATTCTACATGCTCTCCCATCTCCTCGATATTCTATGCCCATCGACCAGATAGAAAGCTACGTTACCGTCGTGGTCGTGGTATGCAAATATGAAAAATAAATTCTCAGCGTAAACAAGGAATGTGGTGAAAAGGCTTCATTAAGGTCGAACTCGCTTGTAATAAATTGATGTCTTCCACCTTCAAGTTGACAGCGAAGGATTGAACGACCTCGTCTTTTATAAACAGACGCTACAACAGTCGAATTACTCGTACCTCGCATGCTATATGAACGACCGCAGGGCATGCGGATTTCGGCCCTCAGTATGACCGTGGTCCGTCAATTGACGGAAGGAAACGGAACAGTGGCTGGGCCACGGATCAAATTTGCCTTTCTTTGTTGTCGAACGACATCAGGCGAGCAGGCGACATCCCATCAGCATCTCGTCTCATCCACAGAGTTGCAGGCTTCTAGTGACAGTGTGTTTCCTCATTCTCCCGTAGAATTTATCTGAAGGAAACGGGTCAATCTTGGTGCGGAGAATCGTTCAATTTACCCTGCGATTCTTGCTGCGATAACTTATCCAAGTTGATGATTTCGGTCACGAAGGTCTGTAGAAGAGAGGCCTCAATGGCGGGCCAGTTTCCGGAAGAACTCATCGACCTCATCATTAGCCATCTAGATGACGACGCTTCGATCCGGCTATGCGGACTTGTCTGCAGAAGTTGGTTATACTCTAGCAGATTTTACGCATTCGAAAACGTCACCCTGAACGACGGCAACACAGCGCCATTTCTCGAGCTTGTGGAGACTTCATTTGTGTCGCTCCCGAGTTTGATCGGGGCGTTAGATCTGACAGAACCTTGGCCAGGGGACTCAGAGTCGGAAAATATTGATTGGCTCGAAGGGATAGATCGATTGGGTTCCTGTCCCCGGATGACCTATCTCTACGTTCAGATAGGCGACAGGGGACTGTCCCATCTCTCTCCATTTCTGAGCGCACTTTCTTCGCTTACCACGACCGAGTTTTCGGTCGTACCAAACAACTCAGCAGGCTCCATCCTGGAAATATTGCCAAGTCTGCCGCCCTCAGTGAAAAATTTGAACATCTTCAGTCTGATAGAGGACTTCTTCCAGGACCAAACATTCCTGTCCGCCTCTCGACTTCCCGAAGGATTGTGCACTCTGTACTTGTCAGACGATGCGCAAAATTTCTTCTCGGCACTGCTGTTGTTACCCCAGACCCCCCTCCTTTCTACGGTGCATGTACGCAACGCATGGCCAGCTCAAAACTCAGCCCTGGAAAAATACCTCTGTTTCGTTGGAGAAGCACTTCAAGAGTTAACGCTCGACACCGGTGATATCCCTTTATCTAGTCAGTCTCTCTTCGGAATCTTACATGTAGGCAGAAAACTGACCAGTTTCCTCTCAGCCCAGGATGAGCCGTTTGCGCTTCGCCACAACACGGCGCTCCGACATCTCAGCATCGCAACCCCACCTCATCAAATGCCCGAGGTGTTGCTCAAGACTATCCCGCATCTATCTTCTCCCGAGTTGGTGACGATCAGTATGAGTAGGATGAATGTTCCATGGGGCTCAGGCCAGATAGGCAACCTGGATAGCGCGTTAAACCCGTGGCGCGCCGTTGATTCAGCACTCGCAGGTCCGGCGTTTGCCGGACTCAAAACCCTCGAAATTGCGACTCGGTGGGTTCGCAGCGAATTGCCGAAGCACATGCCCTTGACTGTCGCGCGTGGAGTTCTTCAAATCGTTGGCTTATAGTGTATTGATTTTGAGGCCTGACCTTCCTTTTGTAAACGCCGGAAAGTAGGCTGTAGGCCCCACGCCGCCGTTACAACGGCAACGGACAGTATTCATCTTTGTCTTGTAACCGTCTTAATCTTTCATATACGTTCGTCTCGGTGATAGTCGACCTGGAAATTCATGTTCGATGAAGAGGACAGTCACTGGCTACAGAGTAGTCGAGTGCGCTCTCCTTTTGGTATTTGGTGCTATCCACTGTGTGCTACACATGGCATGTACATATAGCGCAAGAATTTCAAATGCATCGTGCCCACTTGGTTCAGTGGTTAATCTGCCTGATCGTGTTGCATTGCTGACAACGGGCGGTCGGAGGTTCGATTCCTTCGAGTGGCACTAAGGGTGCCGAGTCCCGGGCTCTGCCCCGCACTCGCGACAAACTCCAGGACGCATTCGCCTTGTGCAACGCTGGGTTTCATTTTTTTTTTATATTTTCGCACAGATTGGATTGGGACAGAGTATACAATACTCTGCCCCAATATAGCTTCAGTCGCGAATATTTCACCTACGAGTTAACCGTGACCACAGACGTGTAGAGCAGAAATGGACCAGTGTATGGTCTCTTTGCCAATGTGCCAAGCCGGAAGCAGACGCGGGGATTACCCTACGGGGATAGAGATGTCGACGCGTCAGTGGCAGTGCCGTCGCTAATCCTTCATTGTTCGTTCATCACCACGCCCCACGCCAGATGCCCCCTAGACGAAATACCATCCCTTCTCAACCCAAAAACATCCCGCCTAAGTTCAAACCCCCACCCAAGCCCAAGGCAAGCGAACGAATTCGGTCTGCGATCCTTGCCTGTATACTCGACCCAAAATATTGCCCGCCGGCTTTTCCAGCCTTGGAGGATCTCTTTTGGCCGGACAGTTTCTCAAAGACGGAAGAAGAAGATGAAGGCGCATCCGCAGCAGAAAGAGACTACTACGCACAGATCGGGTTCGCCACCTTGCAGCAGGTGCTCTTCCTGCTCATACGTCCGCATCTTCGGGGAAAACCGGTCGGGTTTTCAAAAGTAATCCGTAATCTGATAGGAAATCCTGGCGTGCTAACCGAATACACGTTTTTATAGGCCATACAAAACGCTGTTCATACGCACGAAATCCTCAAATTAGCCATCGGTAATATTAATCCCAAAGTCCTCGACAAAGTGTCCAAGGTGGAAGGGGGATGTCACGCCTTAGTTGGTGCACTTTGGATCCAATTCGGGGAGGACACCGAGAGATTCGCGCGCTGGCTGGACCCGATTTTTTGGCCGCTCCTGGAGGCGGCGGGTGACAAAAGCCGCATGCGATCAGAACAAGTTGGAAGTTGAACGTCGGAACGTGTTCGTCTCAATTGTACATCAGGATGAGTTATTGGATCTGGTACGCCACAACACAGCGCTCCGACACCTCAGCATCATAACCCCCCCTCACCAAATGCCCGACGTGTTGCTCAAGATTATTCTGTATCTATCTTCTCCCGAGTTAATGACGATCAGTATGAGTAGGATAAAATTTTCTGAATCCATGGGGGTCAGGCCAGATAGGTGACCTGGATAGCGCGTTGAACCCGTGGCGCGCTGTTGATTCAGCACTCGCAGGTCCGGCGTTTGCCGGACTCAAACCCTCGAAATTGCGACGGGGGGTGCCCGATGGGTTTGCAGTGAGTTGCCAAAGCACATGCCCTTGACTGTAGCTCGTGGAGTGCTTCAAATCGGCCAATCATAGTAAGTGACCAAGCAGGTCTTGCAGCAGCCTCTTGCTTTGGAAATGCCGGAAGGTATGGTGCAGGAGTCCCTCCCGCCGCCGTTACATTGACAACGGTAATGGACAGGATATTATACTTTTTGATGTGTATTCATCCTCACACTGTTCATGATATTCGACCAGAAAATCTACGATTGAGCAAGATGCCTTCGGTCTCGACTCTCGACTCTAGCTTCTGGGTGGTATGTGCTAAGAACATTGATCAGACATCACATCCTCATCCATACCGAGTCGAGTACATCCCCAAATTGCGTCAATGAGCTTTAAACCATAAGTACATATGTTTTACGTACGTTCGCCCGCCGTCGCACCCAGTCGTGTTTCGTCGACACTTCAGCATCTCGGACACCTGTCGAATTCTTGCAATGCAACCCCGACGCTGGGAAAGTTTGGTGCAGCCAGTCCGAGCACATTCGCTTTAAAAAAATGTCCTCACTCGGGTTGCATCTTAATTGAAAGGGATAAAATAGAAGGCATATTTGTCTGATCCAATATTCGAAAAAACCAACGCTGTAAGCAGCAATAATACACCCTCGAAAAAGAAGATCTTTATGATCTCGAAACCCAGCATTGCACAGGGAGAATGCGTACTGATGTTTCTCGCGGGCACGGGGACAGAGCCCGGGGCCCGGCAACCTTATTGTGCCACTGGAAGGAATCGAACCTCCGACCTCCGACCTACGCGCTAGCAATAGAATCGGTCCATTCTACCACTGAACTACAGTGGACACACCATCTACCTATTTTTCTACCAATACAGCCATTCTTAAGTCCGTGCACACAATGATATAACCCCAGCAATCTCCGCTGCGAGGCAATCACACGATGAGGATACATCGAAGGTTGCTGTTTGTTGCGTTAAGTTGCGCGTTTGCTTGCTTCAGGCTTCCACAAATTTGGACAGCAAATGTTATCACGATTCTCCATGGGGTAAGATGGGGTAAGATTGGGGTCCTAAGACAAAGGGACGCATCAGTGGCAGTGCTATCGGCAATCACGGCCATAATTCGGACTTGCCTTTTTTGACGCCTAGGCTATTTCATCGCTTCCAGCTCGCTCACTACAAATCAAATGGCGACGAATGCTCGTACAAAACCGCCCAATACCAGGGTGAAGGCGGCCAGGCCGAAAGCCAACCTGCCCAAACCGAGACTCAACGACGTTATGCGAGACGCGGTCCATACATATATCGCCAGCAACACCTACCAGCCCCCGCCCATGCCCCAACTTAGCGATCCTCTTGGGTGGCCAAAAAGCTTCTCGCCAACTAAGGAAGAGGATGGCCCCAGCTCCTCCCCTGCCATTGACCGCGCGTTCTACGCGGAAGTTGGGACCTCAACTTTAGACCGCGTCTTATTCCTTTTGGTTGTAGACGAGCTCCGCGGCAAACCCATAGGGTTCTCCAAGGTAACACGCGCTTTCTTTTCCACGAAAATTCAGTCTCATTCTTTCTAGACGGTCCAGAGAGCGGTGCACACACAGGAAGCTCTGCGACTTGTCCTCCAAAAGCTGAATCCAAGTTTCCTGGATGGCGTCTCGAAGGTGGACGGGGGCTTTTATGAGTTTCTTGGCGCACTTTGGATTCAGTACGGCCAGAATACTGCAGAGATGGTTTCCGCGCTGTACCCGATCTTTCAGCCTCTGCTAGAGGCGGCAGGAAACGCGTACTTGGATTTGTACGCTTTGTTCGAAGCGCCCGCTCTTGAGAGACGCTGAACTTCCCCAGTTACTCGGACAGTACGACTAAAGAGCCTAAGAAACCGGAGAAGAATCGCCAGGCAAAACTCCCGGCTGGCATGTTTTCCAATATTCGAACTTCACAATCCTTGACGTCGGTATGCGCAGATCTCCAATTCCTCGTAAATGTGCGCAAAGCGCAGAGGGAGCGGACAAGTTTTCTACCCCCGGCGGTGCGTAGAAGTCAATCAGAGTTTGTGCTTTGACACCCCCGCTCAATTTCGATTTCTGCCCTCAGACACCCCAATCTTCGGCTCGCCGCGATCCCTCTTCGGACCTTTTCCTTTCTCCGACTTCGCCGACTCATCCCCAAGACAAAGCAGAACAGGGCGACTCGCCTCCATATGTATTGGTTGTTCGGGTACGTTCTCTTTGCCAGGCAGCTCACATCACATTTACCGATTGCAACTTTGTTGAAACAGGATTCGGACCATGAACCGTCGGTCCTGGAATTCGTATGTAGTTCTCCACGCCCACTACTGATAGCTAACGCCTTCGGGACCTCAGTCACCCATGGTGTTCACTCCGGATCCGAGTCCGAGTTTTGCGAATCACGCAGACATTCTCGGGGCGGACCTCAACGAATTTATGATATTCAATGTGAGTTAATGTCAAATGACGAACTTGCATTCGTATTCTGACGGGAATACCAGAACCGCTCACCCATACATGCCGACAACGCGGTACGTAGAAACTCGATCACACTAGGCCCGGGCCACTGGTCACTAACTTCAAAACTTGAACTACAGTCTCCTTGGAATCCTCCACCGCTACGCCATCCCGTGTTTAGCATGGCGCTCCCCGGATCCGAACGCCCGTTTACGATGGAGGTGAACCGTTGTTCCATCTAGTCCGATACCTCGAGGCCTTGACACCCCACAGCTGGATGCATCCCCCGCCCGCCGCACAAATTCAAGCACGATGGGCGCCACGTTCAAACGGTATTCTGCTCTTGCCCCTGCATTTGTCGTACGTTCTTACCTTTCATCTCACTCCCTCGACACACTAACACCAGGACAGGAGAAAACGTACCCGCCCCTGCACGTTGAAGGATCCCCGGAGCAGCTTCTCGACCCGGCGGTGAGCTCTCGTCCATTTTCCGTGCTAATGGGCGACTCTAAGGCTCTCTTTTTCAATCGCCCCAGCTGCTTGTGATAGAGCAAACGCCAGACCGTCCCCGCCCTCCGCTAACGCCTAGTAACTACAATTATAACGGACGGCAGCTAGGAACGCCTTTCAAAGTGGCAGCCCGGGTGTTGGACTTTATGGTCAATGTCTGAGTGCGTTCTGTGCACGCGGGCGAGGCGAGGGAACGAAAATGCATCGAGTGTATGGACTTCAGGATTTTATTGGATTTTGTTTCGGGATATTGCATAGAGCGAACAGATGTATATTCAAATGTTTTCTGTAAATTTCAATGGGTTAAAGCGGCACAGGGGGGGTTAACAGTCCACATTCGCGCAGCGCGCTTCGCATTCTGGTTCACCTTTCATGACACCTTAACGATTACCTTCTCTCCGCTTATCTTGTTATTCCTGAGCAAATCCAAACCCGTTTCAACACGGTCCTTCAACGACCCCTGGTCCAGCAAACGAACGCGGTTCGGTTGAATTATTCCTGACGCAAGCAATTCCGGCAAGATCTTGGGCATCAAGTTCGCCTTCAAGTATTCGTTCTGAAATAATTTCAACATACATCTTGTCAACACAGAAAAAGACAGGACGTACATCGCGATACAGGAACATGCGCACAAGCACGACCTTGGTCTCGGGCAAGAACGGACTGAGGCCGGACGGCATCTGTACGTGCATCGGCGCCTCACCAACGGCGACGTTGTTGCCCTCCTTTATAGGGAGAAGGAGTGCCACGGTTCCCTGCGGGCTGATGACTTGCGCGATCTTCGCCAGAGTGCCCGTCGCCGTGATCGGGTCGAACGCAAGCGCGATTTTGCCGTCGCCGCCGACGGCGCTCCCGATGTCCGCCGCGAGGGTCGGGCTGTTATAGTCGAAGATGCTCTTTGCGCCGAGGGTGCGCAGGAACGCGTGGTGCTTCGTGGACGCGGTGGCCACGACGTTGGTGTAGCCCGCCGCATGGAGCAACTGGATCGCATATTGCCCGGCCGTCGAGCCCGCACCGTACACGAGGATTGGGACAGCGTGATTCGGGGGCTGGGCGGTCGGGGGGAAGCTGGTAGGCACGGGCAAAGAAAGCTGGTCAAATAGGGTATAGAAGGATGTGATGAAGTTGTCGGGAATCGTCGCGGCTGCGTCAAGTGCTATATTCTCCGGGACCTGCTTTTATTCAGTATACAGAATTCCGGTCCTCTGGCTCAAAGCCGAACCTTCGCACAGAGCTCGTGGGGCAATACGACGAACTCTTGCAGCGTTCCTTTGAGGCCGTCCTTTCGGCCTTGCCCAAACACACTCAAGCCCGTAACCTGGAACCACACAGTCAAGACGCGTAATATACGCATGGGCCAACTGTGCGCACCCGGTCGCCTACTGCAAGCGATGTAACACCACTGCCGACCTCCGCGACAGTGCCTGCGGCATTCAACCCTAAAATAACGGGATACTCTTCGACCATGTACCCTACGTCGGCAATATACGTGTCGAACGCGGCCATGGACGCATATGCGACTTTCACGAGAACTTGACCTGGGCCCGGTTTTTCCGTTTCAACTTGGAAGGCATCGAAAGAACCCTTGGCGAAGGTGGCGATGGCGGTGTGTATCGCCATTCGAGGCGAAGTTTTCAATGAGCGTCAACGGTACTATAGACCTTACATATATACTGCATATGCGCAGTATTCCATGTCGGTGAGACTTACCTGACTCAGGTGAGAAAATGGATTTTGGCGAGGCTCACAAATCGGATGGATGAATAAGTCTCATGAATAAGCAGCTGTGTCAGAATCAGATTTAAATCTGCTGGTGTTGGGAGGAGGATACTTACTGGCAGGGTCCCATAATTGGAACAACCTGTTTACTACCTAAGAGGGTTAACAACGTTAGATAACATGGGGAAATGCATGTAAATTACAAGTTTTATTCAAGCAGCGTAGGTTGCGGTGCCATGGGAGAGGGAAAAGGCCTCAGTTGCCGTCGGCAGTTGTCATCGGGCGAAGAGTGTTGGACTTGATATCAACTAGACAGCTGAAAATTTAGCGTGTTCACTTCTGCGATAACCACAGTTTACAATAAGTTAAATCGTTAAACTACTTGCTAGGACCTGTGCACTGAGTAATGAGTAATGCGGGGATACGTCTGTAGTATTGTTGCGAATAGGTAACCGTAATTATCATGCAGGCCATCATCTAGTCCGACACAATTTCCAGCGTCTGGCTCCACGCGGCGACTTTCGGGTGCGCCTGAACCTACGAAGTCGTTAGATTCAGATAGTCTAAGAGAGGAAGGAAGAGGGACAGGACCGGACGCACTTTGCTCGGTTCGAAATTGAGCACTTGCAGCCCATCGAGGGAGGTCGCGCGCGAAAGGGCGACGTACGCTTGGCCTGCACGCATAATGGAGGCGGCCGTGAACAGATGGTATGCAGACGTCTTGGAACGCACGTACCCTTCTCGAATATACGCCCCAGATCGACCTTGACACGATCCAGCGTTTGCCCCTGTGACTTGTGGATGCTCATAGCCCACGCGAGAATCAAGGGAAGCTACGCAGGTCAGTTCACTTATGGCGCAGAGATGCAGAAGGAAGAAGTGCTCGTACCTGCGACCTGCTGGCGGTAATCTCCCCATTCGGCTGCTCGACCTTGAATACCTCGGGCTTCACCAGCAACGTGCGCTTTCCGCCGTTCGGGAGCGAGAACTCCACGACAGGGTACTGCGCACCGGGGGGACCGGTGGGCTTCTTGGGTGCGCCCGCCGCTGCGCCGAGGATCTCGGGCGGCGCACCGTATGCCTCGACGTCGTGCTCTGTGCCATACGTTATCTCGTCCACGAAGCGCACGACGCGCCCCATGCTCCCGTTGACGAGCGTGTCGTCCATGTTCTTGATCAGCATGACCTGCAGCAAGTATGTACGGTCAGCCCGATTAGAGCAGTAAGCGAGGGAGGAGACACGGACCTGGGCATCCACGCGCAGATGAAGGTTCTGCACCGCCATGAAGTTCTGGAGCAGCTTGTCGCGCTGCACGGGATCCGGCAAGCTCCCACCGTCTAGCGCTCTGAAGGTCTCTACTTTGGTGGTGAGACGATTCATGCGACCCGAGTTGGAGCGATCGACGTCCTCGCGGCGGGGGAATCTACATGGATGACGACAACGTAAGCGTAGGGACGGGAGTAGGTGCAGAGACAACGCACAGCTCTGTCGGGCCAAGCCCGTCCTCATAGTGGATTTCCCGGGACAAAGAGCGAAACTTGTCGATAGACTTTTGGGTGAGCCGGCCGAATCGCATCTCATTCAGCATGTCCACGAATTCTGGACGGCGAATGAGAGGATGGACGGTATCCTGCACGAGTTACGCACCCTGGTCATGTTGCCGGAAAACCTTTGTGAGGTTAAAGGTCCGAGAGATGGTCTCACTCCAAAGATCGGCCTCGAATGCAAACTTGACGCCGGCGCTACCCTTGGTGACAGGGGGAAGTTGAAAGAAATCACCAGTCACGATGAGCTACAGGCAAACAGTCAGAATGTACGCTGAGAGCAGAACGAGCGAATAGACCTGGATGCCGCCGAAAGGGTTCGGGTTCTTTCGCAGCATACTTCCGATTCGCGACAGCTTGTCGAATAGATCCCCATCCAACATGGACACTGTGTAGGGGCTCAGAAGGGTGCCGGAAAGAAACGGTATGGCCACTCGCCCTCATCAATGATAAGAACCTTGGTCCTCAGCCATTTCGTGCTCGATTTCTTGTTTTTGCGGATCTTTGTGGCAAGAACTTCGGCGCTCTCGACGCCCAGTCCGATCCCCGCGAACGAGTGGATCGTGACTCCGCCGATGTTACACGCCGCGATGCCTACGGACGTGCATTAGGGCAAGAAACAACGAAGCGAAGGAAGCTCACCCGTAGAGGCAGTGATGGCCACCGCATCGGTCGCCTTACTATGTTTTCTTTTCAGAGTCTTGATGATTTCACGCAGAAGGACAGATTTTCCAGTCCCTAGCAGCAGGTTGCTCAATACAGTCTGAACCACGGATATATGCGCGACTACTCACCGGCACTGCCTGTGTAAAAGACGCTCTTGCCGTCCTCGACCAGCTTGAGGATCTGGGTCTGCTCCCCGCTCAAAAATACCTTGGAGATTTTCTTGCTTGTCGGTGGCGGGGCGGTATACGTGGATTTTGTCTTCGCGGTGCGCGATCCAGAGGAAAAGTTGGCGGCACTGGTCATGGGATCGTCATCTCTGTAGCCAGGAGGAAGCTGCCTGGGCTTCTTTGTCGGTGGGACCGGCTCCGACGCGTCGGGATATTCAGTGTCGCTGGCGCGTTTGGGCTTTGCGAACGGCTGGGCAACGGCAGGTGTAGATCTGTTGTTAAGTGCGTTCTGTATGTCTCTGAGACGCTTCTCTCTCCCCGTCAACTCTGTCGTCGACGATGAGCTCTGCTGCGGCAAGGCTGCTTGTTTGGGCGGGGTGGGTGACCAGTCGATCTCTTGGGAGGATTTCGGGGCATTGACAGAGTTGACGGACCAGTCTCGCCGGACTGAGCCAAGGCCTGATTGCGACTTGGACATGGTCGTCGTTGAAGAAAGGGAGGTTACGTGTCACGGTCACGTCGCGTCAACAAGAGTCACGTGCACGCGTTTCAAATTCGAGACGCGACGCGTCGCGAATCAAATTTTCAACGGCTCTATCAATGTGAACGCAACTGAGGAGATCCAACTGGAGCTTTGAGAAATAATGGCTACTTTGCGATGCAGCCGCCAGATGGCTGATGGCTCCAAAATCACAACTTCTCCATGAATTCTCTCTACGCGGCGACGCCTGGCTTCAGATACATCAAATGAATGCTCTTCGGGCCCTCAGCAACTGAGGTTGTATTCAACGGCCGACCCATCTTCTAAAACCTCGAAGAATTTGTGGTGGAAAATTTGGATCCGGACGGTAACACGTTGAACATTCTCCCGGCTTCTCTTCGAAAGTTGAGCATATTGTGCTCTCCTCGTTATACCGTACTTATACGTCGTCGAGGCGCCCGTGCCCCATCCTGACTCTCTTTGATTCCACGAGATGCTGGTAAATTCCAGCTTGTCGGAGGACCTGCGAGATCTGTCCTTTTCCATACGCGGTCCAATAGCTTCCAACCTCCTGGCTCACATCGCCTCCCGGTTTCCACTACTTGCAAGGCTGAAAATCCAATGAGCCGCAGTAGGTGGGCTGTTCACGGAAACGGCGGTGGGCCACTTTCGCTTCCCGTGCAATGTGAATCTAATGATCCACGTAGAATTCGATACTAAGGACATGCTCTCGATAAACTCAAATATCTACGAGCGCTGTGGTTGGACATTGGCCACATAGATAATCCAGGGTACAACGCCATTCAACCGCCATTATCAACGACAACCGCCGCGCGCCGGTGGGCTCTAGATTTGGCCATTGCTGTCTCCTCCTTAGACAGGGTCGCTATACCCCATATTTCAGGAATCAAGGTCATCTGGCTCGTATTTAGTATCCGGAGGGACCTCGCAGGTGGTCCTGTGGAGGTCATTTTGGTCGAGTTACTCAAGTACGCTGGTCTTTATGGCTTCGTGTTGAGTTTGCTTCATGCAACCCTAGGAAAACGGAGAGCTTCGTGAAAGCCAGCTTTACTTCCAGTAGTTCGATATTAGCGTATGGATCGAAATGGTAGCGTCGTTCTTGGTCCCCAATAATTATTTTCCGGTAGCGAGTGTAATGGTTATCGACCGTCAGGACACTCGAGGAGTACGATCGAAGTACATTTTCCCACTACAGTTTTTTTTGTGCATGTGTTTCCAATCTTCCGCTAATGACTTTCGAGTCCCTCTGCAGCAAAAGAATCCTGAGATGTGGCCAAGTGAAATCTTCCATATTTTTCTAGCCCGCTATATTTAGTTGGGCGGTGAGCCAATCTATATGACTCAACGCTCCACACGTACCGGTAAACTGCCGCGGTCGTACATAGACCCAAAGTACGTCCGACTAACCCGAAACCCACCTTGTGTTTTTCAGTTGCTGAAACTCCGAACGACGAAGCAGACCGGGGCCATTTCTAATCGAACTCGTAAAATTGATCGTAAAAATAGCTTAGAATCCGAATGGGGATCTATCAAGACCGGCGAAATGTGACACCGGCGTGACTCGTGACGGAACCAACCACGAACTGAATACAAATTTCGGTTCAATTCCGAAACCACCTAATTCAACATGGTAAGCTACAGACACTCGCCAGCTATAAAAGCCTGAGATGAAGAGAGGAAACCCATCGTCTCGAACCCTTTTGCACCACAAATGTCCTCTCAAGAAACCTTCCGTCCCGCTGTCCCCCCGTACCCGGGCCCACTGCCTCTCTCGCGCGCACCCAAGTTGTTGGGCGATCTTTACAACAACTGCGACGTCTCGTACGGCTTGCCCTTCCCCGAGGCGTGCGCAAAGCACGCGGAGGAGACGTTCCATGCCCAGCGCGTATTTATCATCGCGTCGGCGACCATTGCACGCACCACCAGCGGGTTGGACGACCTGCGCGCGGCGCTCGGCGCGAAAGTGGTAGGCGTGAAGTTCGGCTTGAAGGCGCACACGTACTTTAGCGACGTCATCTCCATCGCGGAGGAGTGCCGCAAGTTGGACGCCGACCTTATCGTGACGCTTGGCGGCGGTAGTCTATCTGATGCAGCAAAGATGGTCTCTCTGGTAAGGACAGTGCAGACATAGCGAAGATAAGCGCTGACCCGTATCGATTTTCCCAGGTTCTCGCAAACGATATAACCCAAGCCGCCGACATGTTGGAGAAACTTCCGACATCCAGGACAGCGGGCACGCTGCCTCCGGCGAAACCGCCTGTGGTCCCCGTTATATGCATCGCCACCACGCTTTCCGCGGGTGAGTTTACTCTTGGCGCCGGGGTGACGGACGACCAGGACGACAAGAAGCACCAGTTCGTGTTCCCCAAGGCCATCCACCTCGTCATCTACGACCCCGAATTCGTCACCGCGCACACCCCGTCCAGGCTGCTCCTGCAGTCGGGCTTCCGCTCGGTCGACCACTGCGTCGAGGGCATGTGTTCGCTGTACGGCAACGAGGTAACCGACATGCACGCGACCATGGGGCTGAAGCAGCTCGTGCCCGCGCTGCTCCGCTGCAAGGCCGACTCCGAGACCAAAGTGGACGTCGACGCGCGCCTGCGCTGCCAACTCGCGTCGCTCAACGCCGTCGCAGCGACCTTCCGCGTCTACAGCCCGAACGGCGCGTCGCACGCGATCGGGCACATGCTCGGCGGGCTGTGCGGCGTCGGGCACGGCGACACGAGCGGGATCCTCCTGCCCGCAACGTGCAAGTACAACGCGGCGCACGGCGCGAACCTTGATCGCCAGGAGCTCGTCGCGGGGATTCTGTGGGGCATTCCGGAGATGCGGCAGCTCGCGGAGAGTAAGGGGCTGAAAGAGGGGAGCGCTGACCTCGGGGATCTGCTGGACGTGTTGGTTCGCGGGCTGGGTATGCCAAGGACCTTGGCCGAGGTCGGGGTAGGGCGCGACCGGCTCGACCAGTTGGCGGAGTACAGTGTTTTGGATGTTTGGGCGGCGACGAATCCGGTGCCGTTGACGGAGAAGGCTCAGGTGATGGAGATTTTGGAGATGGTTGCTGAGTAGTAGGCTGTGACAGCTCATACTTAGCTATATGTTTTACCTCTATTGAAAGAGAGATAGATCCTTGAAAATATTCCAGAATCAGAAGTGACGTTGGCACGCATCTCCTTTCAGTTTGTTCAACTTGACAACCGCCTTTTAAGTTCGCCGACGATCCCACAATAGTTTACCCTTCGAGATGATACTAGGCGGTCACTGAGTTGGTTTCCCTGCGCCTTTAGAACAGCGTTTATTCCCAGTACGAATCCAAACTTGAAAGCCACTGAGTGCTGAAAATCTTCGAGTCAACCAAGCCTCGAAAAACTTCATCTACTGTACTACTCTTCCTTTTGCCATCCCGCCTAATCGTCCCCTCGTTCAAAAGAGTAGGATTATTTCCAGGAATCAGAGCACGGAGTTGCTTCGCACGAGATTCGATCCAACCATTCGAATTCGAAGTTGACGTCGGAAAAGCAAAGGAAAGTTGAGGAGAAGAGAAGAGGTGGGCCCAAGCGACAAGCGGCGCGTTCTGTCCAGCTAAATTATGCATTTCTGTGGACCCTAGATGTAGGAACGGAATTTGAGGAGAGATATCGGTATTCAGGTCCACAAGGCCCAATGCATTTTGTAACTGTTCAAGGAGAAGCACACAAATTCATGCACATCGAGTCTAAGCTCAGCTTGAGGCAGATTTTATGTCATTTGTGGCTTCATAGTGTGAACGGTGCTGGGAAACCGAGATTACACCTTGAGGAAACGAGATGCCCGAGATGCCCGAATACAGTTGGTTCAACTTGGGATAGCTAAAATTGAATGCATGCATGCGGGTCCAGTGCACTTTGTACAGGAAGATACGACGAGAAATAATATCCTTCCCTGTTGAGATACGATTTATGAGGGCAATAACTGGACCTCAGCAGGCCGTTTGAACCACAACTGAATTCATTTTTATTTTTCTTGGGATGTGTTGAAGTCGGGCTTAGGACAAGACACCGGGTCAACAGGACACAGTCTCTATACGCTATGTATATGGATTCCAAGTAAAATGGAGGATTGACACGGCCTTCAATAAAGAAACTTTTATGTCGCGTGTTTGATGTGATGGGTTTAGATTGATGGGTACTAGCATATTCGTGGTTTCTCATGATCTCAGGTCTTTACGGATAGCCTTGACTGGAGGAGTCTCCACTGGACACAAGGGGTCTGAATATATCCCACAGTCCAATGGCACTCCAGACCTATAGGGCTGCGAACCTGTGAACCAAAAAGAAAAAAAAAAAATTCTGTGAAATTACCGCGTAGAACAGGACCATAGGACTCTGTTATAGTCTGCCAAATGAGAGATACTACGTGTTTGATAGTTAAAATTGATACACGTTAGAAAAAAAAACGACATATTCTCGGAATAGCGGCCATCGATCAGGACTTGATTGGAACACTCGGGTGCTCTCCCGCCGGCTTGACCGCGACGCTCACACCGACAGTGTCTCCCTGGCGTCTCCAAGCGTTCAAATGGCGATGACGAGTAGATAGATACCATTAATTTACACGGCCAGCGGTGACAGATTTAAGATTATCAGACCTAAGGCCTTATAAGGCCCTCGGCTGCGGCTTCAATGACGTTATCAACAGCGAGAGCCAGAATCACATGCCCTTCCCCTTCACCTCCACTAGCTCTCGAGGACTCACCGCTCATGGCCCCAGCCATTCAGGCTCAAAGTGGAACCTGCTACGCCATGCAGTCAAGACGTCTAGCTCTGAGGCGTCATCCCGACCACATGGCAGTTCAACGCCTTTCCCTGAACGGATAACGGACCAAATCTCGACTGAAATCTACGAGCTTATAATGGACAGTCTAAGTCTAGATAAATCGTCTCTTCTGGCGTGCAATCTAGTCTGTCGGTCGTGGGCTCCACGCAGCAGGTGCCTCCTGCTAGAGTTGATGGTTTGCCATCCGGTGCCCCTCGTTGGACATGGTGGCTTTGGAAGAATTTGCTGCGCTGCGCCATATAATCAAGGTCAGTCCTGTTCTTCCTTTATATATTTCCTCGCTCCTGACATGCTCCAGGAAGTCGAGAGGAAATAATCTACGGGACGACGGACGGCATATACCGAGGTTCTCGAGACGGTTCTCGACCTCGCCTCCTGTCAATCCACGACGTTTCTCAAATCGAAATTCTTGCGGATGTGAATTTGCTTCTGTGCATTGCTGGTACGCTGTCCTCTGCTCTCCTTGGGAAATGTGGCTGAATATTTTTAGGTGGAGTCTTCATGACTATGCCCCTCAGCGCACTGGATGCGGGGACTTGCCGCGATTCCGATATACACCGCCTCTCGAAGCACGTCGTGTTTTTCGCCGTGTATCGCAGTACAACCCCGGGGGAAAGTCACCGAGTTTGTGTTCTGAAAACCTCAGCCTTGTCCGGCACCATCAAGGCTTTCGACGTCGTCGGAAGTCCGCAGGCGTCTACCTTAGTGGTTGCACGGGTAACATTTTCCCTTTGTTCGTCCGCCATAGCTGAATGTATTCAGGAATTGTACATGCCCCGCGAAACATTTTCAGTGCGGTTTCTCTCCCGCACGAGGCTTGCGGTTGCGCTAAACCAGGGTTTCGCGGTCCACGGTGGGTTTGAGATGGTTGACCTCACCACAGCCACTACACAGAGCTTGGTGGATCCCGACGATCCAGCCACCGATTCTTTACCAACGAAAGTCAAGCCCATGTCTGTATTCCGTGTGTCGGATATCTTTCTGCTCTGCTTTGACAGTGAGAACCCGTTCGATAACTGGTCTTGTTTGCGCTGATTCCAAATCGTAGAATTCGGTTTTTACATAGATAAGAGGGGTAAGATGATTCGAAATGACCTGGTGATGCGATGGGATTCCACGCCCCATTCTTTTGGTACGCCTCCGATACCCTTTATCATCTGCGGTCCCGGGTTGATATGGCTGAACCAGCATTGCATGATCCGTACATTCTTGCGTTTTTCGACACCCAGGTCGGCGTCTGGAATATGAAAACGGCGGAGAAGGTGCAGAGCATTAAAGGCCATTATCACCTACTCAACTCTCCGGATTCCGGAGAAAAGATCCTGGCTCTGTCTTTGCCATCTGGCCAAATCACAAAACTGGTTTTTCAGGACGACTGATCCCGTCGGGATGAAGGACGCTTTGGGGCCGGCAGGCATTCCGCGATTCACATAGCGGTATGTGCAAGCCGCTCGCTACACAGCCTTTTGTTGTTTAAATGCGCTGCGCTTCGAATATTTTATACATGTCTTCTACACTCCCATCTTCCATCCGTTCCAACTTCTCGCGGCTCTCCCAACGGTTTGGCTTTTGGCAAGATATTCTACCCAGTTCCATCTCGCCCTACCGTCCGGCTGTCTCGAAAGCCTTGACGGACCAGTTCTCCACAGAAATATACGAGCATATACTCGAGCATCTCTGGCCTGACAAGCGCTCCCTCTATGCATGTATGCTAGTCTGTCGCTCGTGGTACCCACGGAGTAGTTATCTCTTCGCGGAGTCGCTGGTTTGCCGCCCCGTGTGCCTTGTCGGCCCTCCTGACTTGAAGAAAGTTACTTGTGCTGTACCATATGCGGGTCGATTCTTTGCGTCGTGCTTCGTACGGAGCTGACTGAGGTTAACTGTAGATGGAATTTTGTATGGAACCGCGGACGGCATCTATAGAACAACTGAAGACGGCTCGGTCTCCAGACTCTTTGCGATCCGAGATGTTTCCCAAATAGATATTCTTGAGGAAGTCAACCTGTTCTTGTATCTAGCAGGTGAACGATTCGTGATCTTCCACCTATGAGTTTCCACTGAATGTTTTGATCGAAGGCCAAGAATTCATGAGTATGCCTCTTGACGCGCTCATACCCGGAATTGGCACACCCACCACCCACATTCCCTTGTGGCGAGCCTCGTTCTTCGCTCTGTACAGAAGCACGGCGAGCGGTAGCCGGGACCGTCACCGAGTTTGCGTCGCTCAGTGCTCCCCAACATCCGTTAGTATCAAGGTTCTGACCGTCCAAATCAGTGGAAATAAGCACCACCCGGGTCCACTGCTGCCTTTCCGGGTACGCTCGACGGCATCTACTTTGCGACTTCAACTACTCACTTGGCTGGATGAAGGAGATGTCGATGTCCACGACGCGCGAAACCTCCTCTGTGCAGTTCATAAGCCCATTGAAACTGATGGTAATGCATGGCATGTTTGAGGTGGTCGATTTAGAGTCCTTGGATTCGCAAAAAATGCTGCATCCGGCGGACAGACGTCTCGAATTCGTACGCCAAAATACGGACAAGCCCATCGCGGTGTTTCGTTCTCTGGGTGCATTTCTCCTTTGCTACGATAGTGCGTTCCAGAGCCGTTAAAATGCGGGCTTTGCTCATTAGCTGCTAGAATTTGGGTTTCATGTCGATGCGCGGGGAATGATGGCACGAAATGGAGAAGTTTTGCGGTGGACCGTTTCTGCTGTGGCGTTCGGTAATATTTCCCTTTCTATACCGAACATGTACGTCTGAACTCACCGTTCCAGCGCAACATGGTCCACATATCCTTGCCTTTAGTCAGGATCGGGTCGAAATATGGCATGTTGAAAAGGCTGAGAGGGTTCAGATAATCTCGGGCCGCCATCTGCCTCTCAACTCTCGCCACTTCAGTGTTTGCCGGCATCTGGAACCCATTCCTCCTCCAAGGACTATCGCTCTATTGGACACCGTTGTTGATTTGGTATTCCGAGAACTTGACAATTGAGCACCCTCTTTCTTTGGGATAACAACGAACGCATGCTTCACAAACGTTGGGTGCCAGCACGGTATTTTTCGTGCACTCAAATGTGCTAGGATTCCGACTTTGGACATCTTATGGAACTTTGATTATTTTGGTAGATCCGGGGGCGCCTTATTGCAGGCGTTTGCTTCAAGTTGGAGAGTAGCCTCAGTTTTAAATTAAATTAAACCGTATCACGTGCTCTTTACCTTCCCACGGTTGTAAATAGGACTGGTCAAATACTCTTTCGCGCGCCAATTATTTTTTGTACAAACGAACCCTCATATGAACTCGAATCCAATGGATGGACAAAAACCGGAAGGAAATTTAGGAAATGGAGAACAGGTCTAGATATCCTTTGGCAAGAGATGCCGAATTGAGTGTTCGGCAATCCGGACCCCGATAAATGCCCGAGGTCTAGACTCACAATGGATCAGGTCGGATAGTATAATTACAGTAGAGCTCCTCATGAGCTTGTAACCTAACAGCCAAGAGCCATATCTCACTAGGTTCACGAGATAATTACAACAACGGATTCGACAGCACTCGAGAGAATGGAGAGTACAACAAGATCGACCTCACCTGTTACCTCACAGTCCTCCGGCGCACGCCTGAAAGTGACTGTATGGCGACTGCTCAACACGGTATTAATGATGGGCTTCGGAATTTACAAATCCTACTACACAACACTCGGAAGCCCCACTTCCGACTGGATTATCTCCATTGGCTGGGCAGTGATGTAAGACTGCAAACTACTCCTGTTCTTTATCTCATGGGAAAATAGTGCATACTGGGGGATGTACGTCGAAGGAGAGGCACCAACACTTGCACCATGGTTCTTCATCCGCGACTTTTCCCGACCCACGTGGTTCGTTCTGGCGGAAGCTAGCACCATGGCGTCGATCGTTGGGGCTCCTGGCACGTCACAGAGAACCCACTATGCTTTGATTCTTGCTGATCCCCCCATTTAGTTTTTGCATGTTTATGGGTCTTTCCCAACCGTGACAAACCAGCTGACCGAGCGGTGACGACCTTCCTATGGATTCTCTCTGTCGCCAGCGCTCTGTACGCTCCAATCCAGTTCTGGGATCAGATGAGAAACTCTCGAATAATCACCTGGATTCGCAGGCGGTGGATGCCGCGGCAGTTCAACGACTCGGACCTCGCGGGCATGTTCATCTTGAGCAAATGGGTTGCCGGGTTGGGCAACGTTGGTCAGATTGGTGAGTCCCATGCCCAAGTTCTGAGTTCAATTCTGCCTGCGGCGCATTTATTTATGCTTCACCCAGTCTACAATCTTTACCACTTCACCCGATCATCGAACCCGGCACCCAGCTTCATGTTCCTGTGGCTCCTTACAACGGGGATTTCTTTTGCTTTCCCACTGGTGATATGTGGGGTGTACCTTGCTGTGCACCAGCGTTCGTGACTTGTTAGAAATACATATAGTATGTGCAAATTACAGCCTTTTGCAGAACTTAGGGTGCGGCCAGTTTTTTTAAAAAATTAGTAACCAAGGATTGTCGCTCTATCGGACACCGTTGTTGATTTGGTATTCCGAGAACTTGAGATCCATATGGCGGTCCAAGTGCACTTTTAATAATCCCCCCCTACTTTGTACTTTCCGACACTTTTATTTGAAATTTTTGTAGTTCCCTACCCTTTTATAGACATTTTGTGACCAAAGTGTAAGTGTCGGAAAAGGCCGATCTCTCCTACCCTATTATTAACTCGGTTATGACTTCCGACACTTTTATTGACACACTTTAGATTCCCGACACTTTCATTGACCACACTCAAATTCCCGACACTTACACTTTGGTGGGTCAAAATTTCCGACACTTTTATTTTTCGAGTTGAAATTTCCGACACTTTCTTTTTGGCAGTCCAGTCCTCCGACACTTTTATTGAGGCAAATAATAACAATAATCTAAATTGAGGACTAGACTACGGTAGGGTCAAATCAAGCTAACTACACCACTGTACAGTGTATAGACCGTATCGGGTGACTTCCATGATCAATATAGCTGCCTCCGGCCTGCGCACCCGCTAATGCGACATTGACGAGGTAAGCATCAAGCACAACCTCCCAGTCCTGCCTGCCTCTACCACAATCAGCACGAGCCCCGGACTACAATGCGGAATAGGCATCACCCGGTGCGTGATGTCGAACGCACCCGAGAACCCTGGTGGATATGCAGGACGCACAACCCCCTGGGATGCTGCCGGTTGAGAGACAATGGCAAATGGGGTCGCCCACACAGATCATATTTGCGGCTGCGTTGA